>OX155907.1:21542063-22074736 GCA_944588485.1 Phosphuga atrata | reverse complement strand
CTGTCTAGTCTTGTCTGTCTAGTCTTGTCTGTCTAGTCTTGTCTGTCTAGTCTTGTCTGTCTAGTCTTGTCTGTCTAGTCTTGTCTGTCTAGTCTTGTCTGTCTAGTCTTGTCTGTCTAGTCTTGTCTGTCTAGTCTTGTCTGTCTAGTCTTGTCTGTCTAGTCTTGTCTGTCTAGTCTTGTCTGTCTAGTTTTGTCTGTCTAGTCTTGTCTGTATAGTCTTGTCTGTCTATTCTTGTCTGTCTAGTCTTGTCTGTCTAGTCTTGTCTGTCTAGTCTTGTCTGTCTAGTCTTGTCTGTCTAGTCTTGTCTGTCTAGTCTTGTCTGTCTAGTCTTGTCTGTCTAGTCTTGTCTGTCTAGTCTTGTCTGTCTAGTCTTGTCTGTCTAGTCTTGTCTGTCTAGTCTTGTCTGTCTAGTCTTGTCTGTCTAGTCTTGTCTGTCTAGTCTTGTCTGTCTAGTCTTGTCTGTCTAGTCTTGTCTGTCTAGTCTTGTCTGTCTAGTCTTGTCTGTCTAGTCTTGTCTGTCTAGTCTTGTCTGTCTAGTCTTGTCTGTCTAGTCTTGTCTGTCTAGTCTTGTCTGTCTAGTCTTGTCTGTCTAGTCTTGTCTGTCTAGTCTTGTCTGTCTAGTCTTGTCTGTCTAGTCTTGTCTGTCTAGTCTTGTCTGTCTAGTCTTGTCTGTCTAGTCTTGTCTGTCTAGTCTTGTCTGTCTAGTCTTGTCTGTCTAGTCTTGTCTGTCTAGTCTTGTCTGTCTAGTCTTGTCTGTCTAGTCTTGTCTGTCTAGTCTTGTCTGTCTAGTCTTGTCTGTCTAGTCTTGTCTGTCTAGTCTTGTCTGTCTAGTCTTGTCTGTCTAGTCTTGTCTGTCTAGTCTTGTCTGTCTAGTCTTGTCTGTCTAGTCTTGTCTGTCTAGTCTTGTCTGTCTAGTCTTGTCTGTCTAGTCTTGTCTGTCTAGTCTTGTCTGTCTAGTCTTGTCTGTCTAGTCTTGTCTGTCTAGTCTTGTCTGTCTAGTCTTGTCTGTCTAGTCTTGTCTGTCTAGTCTTGTCTGTCTAGTCTTGTCTGTCTAGTCTTGTCTGTCTAGTCTTGTCTGTCTAGTCTTGTCTGTCTAGTCTTGTCTGTCTAGTCTTGTCTGTCTAGTCTTGTCTGTCTAGTCTTGTCTGTCTAGTCTTGTCTGTCTAGTCTTGTCTGTCTAGTCTTGTCTGTCTAGTCTTGTCTGTCTAGTCTTGTCTGTCTAGTCTTGTCTGTCTAGTCTTGTCTGTCTAGTCTTGTCTGTCTAGTCTTGTCTGTCTAGTCTTGTCTGTCTAGTCTTGTCTGTCTAGTCTTGTCTGTCTAGTCTTGTCTGTCTAGTCTTGTCTGTCTAGTCTTGTCTGTCTAGTCTTGTCTGTCTAGTCTTGTCTGTCTAGTCTTGTCTGTCTAGTCTTGTCTGTCTAGTCTTGTCTGTCTAGTCTTGTCTGTCTAGTCTTGTCTGTCTAGTCTTGTCTGTCTAGTCTTGTCTGTCTAGTCTTGTCTGTCTAGTCTTGTCTGTCTAGTCTTGTCTGTCTAGTCTTGTCTGTCTAGTCTTGTCTGTCTAGTCTTGTCTGTCTAGTCTTGTCTGTCTAGTCTTGTCTGTCTAGTCTTGTCTGTCTAGTCTTGTCTGTCTAGTCTTGTCTGTCTAGTCTTGTCTGTCTAGTCTTGTCTGTCTAGTCTTGTCTGTCTAGTCTTGTCTGTCTAGTCTTGTCTGTCTAGTCTTTGTCTGTCTAGTCTTGTCTGTCTAGTCTTGTCTGTCTAGTCTTGTCTGTCTAGTCTTGTCTGTCTAGTCTTGTCTGTCTAGTCTTGTCTGTCTAGTCTTGTCTGTCTAGTCTTGTCTGTCTAGTCTTGTCTGTCTAGTCTTGTCTGTCTAGTCTTGTCTGTCTAGTCTTGTCTGTCTAGTCTTGTCTGTCTAGTCTTGTCTGTCTAGTCTTGTCTGTCTAGTCTTGTCTGTCTAGTCTTGTCTGTCTTGTCTTGTCTGTCTAGTCTTGTCTGTCTAGTCTTGTCTGTCTAGTCTTGTCTGTCTAGTCTTGTCTGTCTAGTCTTGTCTGTCTAGTCTTGTCTGTCTAGTCTTGTCTGTCTAGTCTTGTCTGTCTAGTCTTGTCTGTCTAGTCTTGTCTGTCTAGTCTTGTCTGTCTAGTCTTGTCTGTCTAGTCTTGTCTGTCTAGTCTTGTCTGTCTAGTCTGTCTAGTCTTGTCTGTCTAGTCTTGTCTGTCTAGTCTTGTCTGTCTAGTCTTGTCTGTCTAGTCTTGTCTGTCTAGTCTTGTCTGTCTAGTCTTGTCTGTCTAGTCTTGTCTGTCTAGTCTTGTCTGTCTAGTCTTGTCTGTCTAGTCTTGTCTGTCTAGTCTTGTCTGTCTAGTCTTGTCTGTCTAGTCTTGTCTGTCTAGTCTTGTCTGTCTAGTCTTGTCTGTCTAGTCTTGTCTGTCTAGTCTTGTCTGTCTAGTCTTGTCTGTCTAGTCTTGTCTGTCTAGTCTTGTCTGTCTAGTCTTGTCTGTCTAGTCTTGTCTGTCTAGTCTTGTCTGTCTAGTCTTGTCTGTCTAGTCTTGTCTGTCTAGTCTTGTCTGTCTAGTCTTGTCTGTCTAGTCTTGTCTGTCTAGTCTTGTCTGTCTAGTCTTGTCTGTCTAGTCTTGTCTGTCTAGTCTTGTCTGTCTAGTCTTGTCTGTCTAGTCTTGTCTGTCTAGTCTTGTCTGTCTAGTCTTGTCTGTCTAGTCTTGTCTGTCTAGTCTTGTCTGTCTAGTTTTGTCTGTCTAGTCTTGTCTGTCTAGTCTTGTCTGTCTAGTCTTTTCTAGTCGTGTCTATATAGTCATGTTTGTCTACATTTTCTATGTTTTGTGAACCTCAAGAATGTGTTTTAAATAAAGAGATTGAATGTCTGTATGTAGCAGCGGGAAAATTTATGACGTTTTGTTTTTATGAAAATGAAAAATGAATGTTTAGTGACATATGATGATATTAATGTATGTGATGTTATAGGGTGATACATTTAGAATGCATGAAAGTGTCATCGATATGTGGTGGACGGAGATATTTTATGATTGGCTTTAGAATAATAAGTAAGGTTGAGACCCTAAACTGCCCCGCGTCCAACTGACCCCCTACAATCCCACTTAAATTAAACCGGATTTGAGAACGGGGCGCGAGGAAATTCGATGTATAGAAATACGAACACACGCACGACCCCGTATTCCCCATTAATCCACGTATTGGTCACGGGTCTTAGTCGGAGGTTTAGTTTTTAATGTTTCCAATCAAACGGACTTAGTAAGTGAACTAATTCCTAGATACGTATGGCAACAGTTTTTTTTTTGGTCAAGTATAAAAAAGAACTGAATTACAAATTTAAAAGAGGCAGCGGGATATTACGGCCCGGATGAATAGGAATTGCCACTAACACAAAGCCGGCACTCGTTTGCCGTTTACCATCTACCAAATGCGTTTTCAATCTTTTCATTTCTTTCCCCAATGCACTGCGAACTCTACCAAGCTCATCTCCGCGATCTCTATCAATATAAAACGAGAGGTAAACCCAATAAAAAAAAAATACTAATTTAGTAGTAAGATCCCGTTATGTTGTTTTTTGCACTCTCTCCCTGACCTAGGCAGGAGGCTGTGTGGCGAATACAGATCTTCATCTCATCCTCAATATCGACCGATCGGATGTACGTTTACCGCCGTTCGATAACGATACATATTCAAGCAACCAGTTTCTATATAAAATTCTATGAAAAACCACCTACATTCAATACGGTTTTTTCCAATAAGCAATCCTATTGTCAGATAACTACATCATACTACATTCTTACTGTCGGATCAAAACTCGACAGACTCGCAAAAACTAATTTAGCGGACAAAAAATAGCCACTCTACAACATTCTACAACCGACTATACTCCACTGCATTGACCAAAAAGTCATAACGCAAATATTTTATTTGTATTTATCACCCGGCCGCCGCAAAAAAATGTTTATACTCGAAGGATAATTCCAACTACCACCGAACACACGCATTACAAAAATGTCCGGTGAATGAATTTCCCTTTTAATCCTCCATACCAAACCACATTTTCTCATATTAATTTATTGTGTTTATATTTAATTAAATTCCCAATGACTTTTTATCTATACTTATTACACTTTTTTTAATTAACAAGTACGTAATATTCTTACTTCAAATTCCTATCTATAAAACATATACTTCGACAAATCCGCACACAGAATTAACCAATTCATAACTTTTTAAAACTTTGTTTTTATAGAAATTTCCAAGTAAAATTTCGATAAAGCCTCTTGTAACCAAATTAAATTCTCAAAAGGTTACAAAGATTACACTTACTGTAAGTTTATTCCAATTTATAATTTATAACAGCAAAGCTGCACTGATGAGAGATAAATCTCGGAACGCGTCTGCAGCTGGCTATTCACTTAATTTAAACAGAAACAAATGATTTTAAAAACAATGTTAATTATCTAGTACTGGTACTAGTAATAACATGCAAATATCTGTTGTATAAATCAATATCCTGCGTGGTATTAGACAGGGAAAAAGTTGTTTCAATATGGGATTTGTTCGTAGTCTTAAAAAGACTTAATATTATAGAGCTACGAACAGCTTGAATATGTTTATATATTCAACCTACATTTCGTCTTTAATAATTTTGTATTCCATTTAAATATTCCACTTATATATTTCTTCCAAATGTTCATAATAAATCCAAACAACTATTTAACTTCAAATTTATACTTTTAAAGTTCAAATTTATCATCACCAAATAAGGATTTAACTTATTGAAGTTCACGTTGTCATTTCAATTTCGTTCATTTTAATAAATCGTAACAAACCCCAAATCCATTAGAAGTTTAATTCAAGATTTTTGATTTTAAGTTGTCTACTTGACAGACAAGACTAGACAGACAAGACTAGACAGACAAGACTAGACAGACAAGACTAGACAGACAAGACTAGACAGAGAAGACTAGACAGACAAGACTAGACAGACAAGACTAGACAGACAAGACTAGACAGACAAGACTAGACAGACAAGACTAGACAGACAGGACTAGACAGACAAGACTAGACAGACAAGACTAGACAGACAAGACTAGACAGACAAGACTAGACAGACAAGACTAGACAGACAAGACTAGACAGACAAGACTAGGCAGACAAGACTAGACAGACAAGACTAGGCAGACAAGACTAGACAGACAAGACTAGACAGACAAGACTAGACAGACAAGACTAGACAGACAAGACTAGACAGACAAGACTAGACAGACAAGACTAGACAGACAAGACTAGACAGACAAGACTAGACAGACAAGACTAGACAGACAAGACTAGACAGACAAGACTAGACAGACAAGACTAGACAGACAAGACTAGACAGACAAGACTAGACAGACAAGACTAGACAGACAAGACTAGACAGACAAGACTAGACAGACAAGACTAGGCAGACAAGACTAGACAGACAAGACTAGACAGACAAGACTAGACAGACAAGACTAGACAGACAAGACTAGACAGACAAGACTAGACAGACAAGACTAGACAGACAAGACTAGACAGACAAGACTAGACAGACAAGACTAGACAGACAAGACTAGACAGACAAGACTAGACAGACAAGACTAGACAGACAAGACTAGACAGACAAGACTAGACAGACAAGACTAGACAGACAAGACTAGACAGACAAGACTAGACAGACAAGACTAGACAGACAAGACTAGACAGACAAGACTAGACAGACAAGACTAGACAGACAAGACTAGACAGACAAGACTAGACAGACAAGCCTAGACAGACAAGACTAGACAGACAAGACTAGACAGACAAGACTAGACAGACAAGACTAGACAGACAAGACTAGACAGACAAGACTAGACAGACAAGACTAGACAGACAAGACTAGACAGACAAGACTAGACAGACAAGACTAGACAGACAAGACTAGACAGACAAGTCTAGACAGACAAGACTAGACAGACAAGACTAGACAGACAAGACTAGACAGACAAGACTAGACAGACAAGACTAGACAGACAAGACTAGACAGACAAGACTAGACAGACAAGACTAGACAGACAAGACTAGACAGACAAGACTAGACAGACAAGATTAGACAGACAAGACTAGACAGACAAGACTAGACAGACAAGACTAGACAGACAAGACGACAAGACTAGACAGACAAGACTAGACAGACAAGACTAGACAGACAAGACTAGACAGACAAGACTAGACAGACAAGACTAGACAGACAAGACTAGACAGACAAGACTAGACAGAGAAGACTAGACAGACAAGACTAGACAGACAAGACTAGACAGATAAGACTAGACAGACAAGACTAGACAGACAAGACTAAACAGACAAGACTAGACAGACAAGACTAGACAGACAAGACTAGACAGACAAGACTAGACAGACAAGACTAGACAGACAAGACTAGACAGACAAGACTAGACAGACAAGACTAGACAGACAAGACTAGACAGACAAGACTATACAGACAAGACTAGACAGACAAGACTAGACAGACAAGACTAGACAGACAAGATTAGACAGACTAGACTAGACAGACAAGACTAGACAGACAAGACTAGACAGACAAGACTAGACAGACAAGACTAGACAGACAAGACTAGACAGATAAGACTAGACAGACAAGACTAGACAGACAAGACTTGACAGACAAGACTAGACAGACAAGACTAGACAGACAAGACTAGACAGACAAGACTAGACAGACAAGACTAGACAGACAAGACTAGACAGACAAGACTAGACAGACAAGACTAGACAGACAAGACTAGACAGACAAGACTAGACAGACAAGACTAGACAGACAAGACTAGACAGACAAGACTAGACAGACAAGACTAGAGAGACAAGACTAGACAGACAAGACTAGACAGACAAGACTAGACAGACAAGACTAGACAGACAAGACTAGACAGACAAGACTAGACAGACAAGACTAGACAGACAAGACTAGACAGACAAGACTAGACAGACAAGACTAGACAGACAAGACTAGACAGACAAGACTAGACAGACAAGACTAGACAGACAAGACTAGACAGACAAGACTAGACAGACAAGACTAGACAGACAAGACTAGACAGACAAGACTAGACAGACAAGACTAGACAGACAAGACTACACAGACAAGACTAGACAGACAAGACTAGACAGACAAGACTAGACAGACAAGACTAGACAGACAAGACTAGACAGACAAGACTAGACAGACAAGACTAGACAGACAAGACTAGACAGACAAGACTAGACAGACAAGACTAGACAGACAAGACTAGACAGACAAGACTAGACAGACAAGACTAGACAGACAAGACTAGACAGACAAGACTAGACAGACAAGACTAGACAGACAAGACTAGACAGACAAGACTAGACAGACAAGACTAGACAGACAAGACTAGACAGACAAGACTAGACAGACAAAACTAGACAGACAAGACTAGACAGACAAGTCTAGACAGACAAGACTAGACAGACAAGACTAGACAGACAAGACTAGACAGACAAGACTAGACAGACAAGACTAGACAGACAAGACTAGACAGACAAGACTAGACGGACAAGACTAGACAGACAAGACTAGACAGACAAGACTAGACAGACAAGACCAGACAGACAAGACCAGACAGACAAGACTATACAGAGAAGACTAGACAGAGAGTTAACCTTTATATTTATGTTTCTTTGGACATTTTCTACATTGGAAATATTTCTACATGGAGTTTGATTTACAGAGTATAAATCTTTAATTTTCTGTAAAAAAAGAATGTGGAAAGAAGTTGGTAAATGCGTTTGTTGGAGGAAGAAGAATATCATCTGGGAGTTGAAAACAAGTTGAATAATTGATCAGCAACAGTGAGATTTGATAAGATTCAGATATTCAGAGAGGCGAACCGATTCCAATAACATAGCGGGCGCGTTTGTGATTTATAGAGTTATCTATCAATTTTAGGGGAATATATCAGACGTAAACGTATTGTAAATAAATGGCGAATTGATCGTTCGAGTGTTAGATATATATATTTTTGTTCGGGAGAGAAAGAGCGGCGAGTTTACGCGCTGATGACCAAAAATTACAATTGGAAATTGAAATGGCGCTATAAGTTTAGTCTTATTGCCGGTGTTATAGGGCATTTAGAAGTTGATAGCTGCGGTAGTAGGAACTGGCGATGATCTGGCAGCGACCCCGTGAATAAGGTAATAGCTGATCAATGATTCAGTATCGGCTAGCCGGGCACTTTTACGACTTACACCAATGCTATGTTACTCACTATAATACTCGACGGACTTCACCCTTAAATTTATCTTAATACCAGCTGCAATTTCACTTTTATAACCAAACTGGAAAAAAAACACAACAAAATCCTCCGCAAATAATAAACATTTATTCAACCTTTATTTTCACCTCCAAACCAAATATAATAAAAGAAACAATTGAATTCATACATAAAATTCTTAGCTCAAATTTATTTGTTCCTATAACTTATTCCTCAGGTATTCCTCAATTTTCGCATATTAGTACAACCCTTTTAGACACGGAATTAATTGTATAAAATAGAAGTTGCACATAAATTTGTCTACAAGCTATTTCAATATTTCGGGGTGGTTCAAAAAAGATCCCACCTTTATCAGAGCATATATACTTAGAGCATTAACAGGTCGACTGCCAATATTTTTGGTTTCTACCAAGGAGCCAACAAATTTTTTGTTGGCATTCGCCTTGCACAATATATTTGCCTTGCACACGCACTCCGACCGGAGTGATCGGCGCGGCGGAAGACACCGAACCATTCCGCAAAAATTACAAAAATTTTTTTTTTTTTTTAAAAGGTGGGACATTTTTAATACCACCGTAGCCTCAAAGCCTTAACCTCCATATTTATATTTCATTTGATTTTTGTACTTTACAAATCTTTTTAAATTTTCTGTTACCGAACATAAACTGTGGTTTCATCGGAGTGCGTGGCAAAAATTGCAAAAATTAAAAAAAAATTAAAGGTGGGACATTTTTAATACCACCGTAGCCTCAAAGCCTTAACCTCCATATTTATATTTCCTTTTGATTTTTGTACATTATAAATATTTTTAAATTTTCTGTTACCGAACATAAACTGTAGTTTCGCATCAAATTGTATCTTCAATTTTGGTCAAATTTATTCCAAAAACTGAGAAAATTAACATTGAAATAGCTTGTAGACAAATTTATGAGCAACTTCTATTTTTTAAAATTAATTCCGTGTCTTAAAGGGTTGTACTAATATGCGAAAATTGAGGAATACCTGAGGAATAAGTTATAGGAACAAATAAATTTGAGCTAAGAATTTTATGTATGAATTCAATTGTTTCTTTTATTATATTTGGTTTGGAGGTGAAAATAAAGGTTGAATAAATGTTTATTATTTGCGGAGGATTTTGTTGTATTTTTTTTCCAGCAACAAACGCTGATTATTTCTCAAAAAATTGGACGAGGGTTTTGAACAAATTTATTCCAAAAACTGAGAAAGCAATAACCAACAAAAGCTGATTAATTTTCTAAACAATTGGACCATGGAAGTAAGAAATTTGTTTCAAATTTTATCTTAAGAATCTCAAATAAAAGAAAGTCCGTGTTGTAACTAGAAATTGCGTTTTTTTATTGGAAAAGGGCAAACAAAATTTGATTCCGCAATAATATTTCTTTATTAGATTATTTTTGGTTGTTTAATAAAATAATAAAGTCGGGGATGCGTGTTACGTTTGATATGCGATATTCTTGGGGCGAACGGTGGGCATTATTGAGGAATAGATTACAGCTCTGGGACACTTATATGGCAAAATAAAAGGGACACAGGCCGCCCGCTGTCCGGCTAAACGATGGTCATTATGTAAACAAGAAGACGCGTGGTGAGGGCAGACGAACCAAAGGTCGTCGGAGGTGAACTTATTGAATCAACTCGCCAGCTGCTATGGAGCATTATGGATGTTATGGGATTTTCTGAGCAGAAAGATCGTATCATTCCAGACCTACATCCACCCTTATTGGAATATATCGTTTTTTATTATAATCAATAGATAATACATAAAATCATATATATTTTTTTATTATTAGAAACTTTATATGGCCTATTCTCCCCTTCTTTTATTATCTCTTAATCTTCCTATCAAAATATAAAGTTTTCATTTTATTCTCCAGATCTTGAAAGCAAATACAATAGAAAACACAATTTTTACGTTTAAGCTATACATTTTGAACAATTTTAAAAAAACAAGGAAAACAAAATCAGATAGAGCTTCGCGTTTAGAAAAATTGGTACTTACGTACTAACGCCACCACAACTACTGATTGAATTTTAGATTAAATAGAAAGTTGATGGTTAGATTAGGTTATAACGGAGCAGGTAAATTCAGACCACATATCGCGCGGTAGCGCGACCTCTCCATCCGAAATAAGAGAAAACCCTATTGGATAAGGGTTAGATTAGGTTATAGTAGAGCAGATAAACCTAGAAAACATATCGCGCGACAGCCCGACTTCTTCCTGCGGTGGCGTTAATACTGTACCGTTAATACTAAGTACCCAAAAATTATATAATTTAGAAGAAACTTTAACAAAACTATAATGAAATAGCTTTATTGTTAGATCAAAACTATTGATATTACTGTTCTTTTCCTTTTATATTATTTTGCAAAATTTTGATTTAGGTAGCCAGAAAAATTGAGGAACTTTATGGGAAATAATCTAACTTTTTCCAGGTGTTTAGAAAATTTGTTAAATTTTCAGAAAGTCCAATTTTTTAAGCAAAATAGAGTTTTTTAGAATTCCGCAAAATGTTGACAAGCACCTAGGTAGCTAGAAAAATTGTAGCTAGATAAATCCAGACCACATATCGCGCGGTAGCGTGACTTCTCCCTGCGGTGACCTTAATACTTAAGTTCCGAAAAATTATATAATTTAGAAGAAACTTTAACAAAACTATAATGAAATAGCTTTAGAGCAAAACTATTAATTTGATTGTTCTTTTCCGTTAATATTATTTTGCAAAATTTTGACATGCACCTAGATCGCAAATTTTTTCTCGCTTACTTGCGAAATTTAAACATAATTGTAACGTTTTTTACAATTTTGGTTTGTTCTAGATGTTTAGAAAATTTGTTCAAACACACCAATTTGTGTTAAAATTTTTCAACATGTTGACATCCCCTAGGTAGCCAGAAAAATTGAAGAACTTTATGGGAAATAATCTAAATTTTTACAGATGCTCATAAAAATTGTTAAATTTTCAAACAGTCCAATTTGTTAAGCGAAATAGACTTTTTTAGAATTCTGAAAATGTTGACATGCACCTAGGTAGCTAGAAAAATTGTAACTATATAAATCAAGACCACATATCGCGCGATAGCGCGACTTCTCCCTGCGGTGACGTTAATACTTAAGTACCGAAAAATTATATAATTTAGAAGAAACTTTAACAAAATTATAATGAAATAACTTTAGATCAAAACTATTGAATTTACTGTTCTTTTCCTTTAATATTATTTTGCAAAATTTTGACATGCACCTAGATCGTAAATTTTTTCTCGTTTACTTACGAAATTTAAACATAATTATAACATTTTGTACAATTTTTGGTTTGTTCTAGATGGTTAGAAAAATTGTCCAAACACATCAATTGTGTAAAAATTTTGCAAAATTTTGACATGCACCTAGATAGTAATTTTTTTCTCGCTTACTTACGAAATTTAAACATAATTCTAACGTTTTATACAATTCTTGGTTTGTTCTAGATGCTTGGAAAAATTTTCCAAACACACCAATTTGTGTTAAAATTATGCAAAATTTTGACATGCACCTAGATCGTAATTTTTTTTCTCGCTTACCTACGAAATTTAAACATAATTATAACGTTTTGTACAATTTTTGGTTTGTTCTAGAAGCTTAGAAAAATTGTCCAAACACACCAATTTGTGTTAAAATCTTGACATGCACCTAGATCGTAAATTTTTTCTCGCATACTTACGAGATTTAAACACAATTATAACGTTTTGTACAATTTTTGGTTTGTTCTAGATGCTTGTAAAAATTTTCCGAACACACCAATTTTTGTTAAAATTTTTCAAAATGTTAACATGCCCCTAGGAAGCCAGAAAAATTGAAGAACTTTATGGGAAATAATCTAAATTTTTCCAGATGCTCAGAAAAATTGTTAAATTTTCAAACAGACAAATTTCTTAAGCAAAATAGAGTTTTTTAGAATTTTGCAAAATGTTGACATGCTAGATAGCTAAGAAAATTGATTGACTTAAAAAAAATCGCTTGCTATATAATTATGTTGATTTTAGATCAAAACATAAATCTTTTTTATAATTTAAAATTTGGCAACATTTTGAAATAGTCCCGGGTACTTGAAAACATTGATCAAATTTGGAAAATTGAACGTAGGCCAAAATTTATTAAAATAAAAAAATCTTTTTATAATTTAAAATTTGGCAACATTCTGTAATGGTCCCAGGTACTTGAAAACATTGATCAAATTTTGAAAATTGAACGTACGCCAAAATTAATTAAAATAAAAAAATCTTTTTATAATTTGGCAACATTCTGTAATGGTCCTAGGTACTTGAGAACATTGATCAAATTTGGAAAATTGAACGTAGGCCAAAATTAATTAAAATAAAATATTTTTTAAATTTGGCAAAATTCTGTAATGGTCCCAAGTACTTGAAAACTTCCATCAAATTTGGAAGATTGAACGTAGGCCAAAATTAATTAAAATCAAAAAATCTTTTTATAATTTAAAATTTGGTAACATTCTGTAATGGTCCCAGGTACTTGAAAACATTGATCAAATTTGGAAAGTTGAACGCAGGCCAAAATTAATTAAAATAAAAAAGCATTTTATAATTTAAAATTTGGCAACATTCTGTAATGCTCCCAGGTACTTGAAAACATTGATCAAATTTGGAAAATTGAACGTAGGTCAAAATTAATTAAAACAAAATATCTTTTTAGAATTTAAAATTTGGTGAACGTAGGCCAAAATTAATTAAAATAAAAAAATCTTTTTATAATTTAAAATTTGGCAACATTCTGTAATGGTCCCAGATACTTGAAAACATTGATCAAATTTGGAACATTGAACGTAGGCCAAAATTATTTAAAATAAAAAAATCTTTTCGTAATTTAAAATTTGGCAACATTCTGTAATGGTCTCCGGTACTTGGTAACATTGATCAAATTTGGAAAATTGAACGTAGGCCAAAATTAATTAAAATACAAAAAATTATAATTTAAAATTTGGCAACATTCTGTAATGCTCCCAGGTACTTGAAAACATTGATCAAATTTGGAAAATTGAACGTTGGCCAAAATTAATTAAAACATACAAACCTATTTATAATTTAAAATTTGGCAACATTCTGTAATGGTTCTAGGTACTTGAAAACATTCATCAAATTTGGAAGTTTTAACGTAGGCCAAAATTAATTAAAATCAAAAAAATCTTTTTATAATTTAAAATTTGGCAACATTCTGTAATGGTCCCAGGTACTTGAAAACATTGATCAAATTTAGAAAATTGAACTATTTTGAAAATATTATTCTGTTAAAAATGAAGCAATAACTCCGTCCACTTTTTGTCTGTTTCCACATTTGCAGTCAACCTTTTTCATCAGTAACGTAACTTTTTACTAATAACACCTCATCAAACAGATCATTTTCGCAAATATTATTTTTCGGAAAATGTTTACTAATATGTTCAATAGATTTTTGCACATTTTCCCATAAAATCTTCTCTTTTAATGTCATTCAATGAAAATTTCAGAACAACGTGCCATTAGACGACCGGATTTTCTGAAAGAAGTCAGAAATTTTTATAATAACTGCCTGGAATATCTTGAAGAATGAACATTTCAATTCGAGGATATTAAAAATTTCCGTTGGTTGACATTAAAAAAGGAGATTTTATCGGAAAATGTGGAAAAATATTATATTATATATTAGAGATTTAAAATAAGATATGCAGAAATTTTCTTAAAAGCGGGACATTTTAAAATATCGGCGGGACGCGGGACAGGCGGGGAAATTTAAGGTTGGCAAAAAAGGTTGGTTTAAAATTAACAATTTTTTTCTCGTTTACTTCCGAAATTAAAACATAATTATAACACTCATATAACACACTGTAAAATTTTGTAAAATAGTTCTAGGTGCTTAGAAAAATTGTCCAAATTCAAAATTGTTGATTAATTTTTTGTTAAATTTCAATCATCAAATTCTAAATCTAAATCACACTTTGTTCACTTCATAACAAAAATTCAAATAAAATATAGAAGGAAATAAAGAATAATAAAGTTAAAGAAGGAAATCTTTGTAGATTATTACTTTGACTTATTACTCACTTTTTTAAATCACTTTGTTCTTAAACACTTTAACTAAGAAAGATCTGATCTTAAAAAACAATGTTATTTATCTAGTGTCTTGTTTTAGTGTCACGAAAGTGAACTGAGTCCTAGTGAATAACACAAATATCTGTAGTCTTTCAACATGATATTTGTTTTATAGTCTTAAAATGTGATATGTCTATTTAAATTAAGTGAATAGCCATCTGCAAACGCGTTTGACCTCGCCAGTTATGCACGAGGTGTTCAAGCTAATGTAAGCGTATTCCACTTTATAATTAAAAAGGGCAAAGCTGCACTGATGAGAGATAGATCTCGAAACGCGTCTGCAGATAGCTATTCACTTCGGGTTAAATAGAAAGATCTGATCTTAAAAAACAATGTTATTTATCTAGTGTCTTGTTTTAGAGTCACGGAAGTGAACTGAGTCCTAGTGAATAACACAAATATCTATTGTTTCAACATGAGATTTGTTTTATAGTCTTAAAAAGTGAAATGTCTATTTAAATTAAGTGAATAGCCATCTGCAAACGCGTTTGACCTCGCCAGGTATGCACGAGGTGTTCAAGCTAATGTAAGCGTATTCCACTTTATAATTCAAGAGAGCAAAGCTGCACTGATGAGAGATAGATCTCGAAACGCGTTTGCAGATGGCTATTCACTTTGGACTAAATAGAAGGATCTGATCTTAAAATACAATGTGTCTTGTTTTAGTGTCACAGAAGTGAACTGAGTCCTAGTGAATAACACAAATATCAGTTGTCTTTCAAATTCAAATTCAACATGAGATTTCTTTTAAAGTCTTAAAAAGTGAAATGTATATTTAAATTAAGTGAATAGCTATCTGCAAACGCGTTTGACCTCGCCAGTTAGGCACGAGGTGTTCAAGCTAATGTAAGCGTATTCCATTTTATAATTCAAAAGATCAAAGCTGCATTGATAAGAGATAGATCTCAAAACGCGTCTGCAGAAGGCTATCCACTTTGAATTAAATAGAAAGATCTGATCTTAAAAAACAATGTGTCTTGTTTTAGTGTCACGGAATTGAACTAGTCCTAGTGAATAACACAAATATCATCTGTCTTTCAACATGAAATTTGTTTATAGTCTTAAAAAGTGAAATTAAGTGAAAAAAAATTAAGTGAATATCCATCTGCTGACGCGTGAAATTTACGAGTCGCGTGCATCTTTGCTTATTTCAATTATAAATTGGAATGCGCTTACATGAACTTGAACACCTCGAGCATGTCTTTCGAGGTTAGGTTTTAATTTGACATTTGTGGAGAAAGACATGAACTTAGTTATTGTAGTTGAATTAAATGATAATTGAATATTAAAAACAATGTTAATTATCTAGTGCTTGTTAATAACATACAAATGTACTGGTACTAGTAATAACATGCAAATGTCTGTTATATAATTCAATATCCTGTGTGATAATAGCCAGGGAAGTAATTGTTTCAGCGTGAGATTTGTTACGAATATATTTATATATTCAAGCTACATTTCGTCTTAAATAAGTTTAAATGATTGTATGGTACTTACGTATTAACGCTACCACCGCTATATATTGGATCGAGAGTTGCGCGATGCAGCGCGTATGTTGTCTTGATTTATCTGTCCGCTTTGCGGCGGGCAACCTAATCTAACCGGGGTTAAAAAATAAAGTATTTTGAGTTTTAAAAATGTTTTAATTTTAAACAAAATGTTTTATTTTATGATTTATCATAAAAATGTTAGATGCAGATTGGCGGCATTTAAAAATGTTGTGGTGGTGGCGTTAATACGTAAGTACCGTCAAATGCCAATGGCTGTTGTATAATTTAATATCCCGCGTGGTATTAGCCAGGGAAGTAGTTGTTTCAACATGAGAGTTTTTACGAACAGGTTGAATATATTTATATATTCGAACTCAATATCAATCAATAATTAGTATAGTTTCACCAATATTTTTAATTAATTGTTAAAATTTTAACTTTGTTCACTTATTTGTTAATATCAAAGATTAAATAGAGATTGGTGAAACCATCCCATGTTATAGATAATCATACAAACTTAAAACAAACGGAACACAGCCTGAATATATAAATATATTCCGCCTTTCTGGAGCTCTATAACAATTGTTATATTGTTAACGGAACACAGCCTGAATATATAAATATATTCCGCCTTTCCGGAGCTCTATAACAATTGTTATAGAGCTCCGGAAAGGGTGAATATATTTATATATTCAGGTTGTGTTCCGTTTGTTTTAAGTTTGAACAAAGATTAAAAATAAAGTATTAAAGCTGAGAGTTAAAGAAGGAATTCTTTGTTGTTGGTTATTAATCACTTTAACCTAGATTTAAATATGAAATCAGTGAAAATAAACGAAAAGAAATGAACTCACCAATTCAATGAAATTTATGAGCACTTAATAATCCAAGTAATTTATTGTTAAGTAAATAATTAAAGAAAAAACTAACGGCAAGAGTAAAATTGAAAGAGTAAATAAATCATTAAACGATGCGCTTCATGCAAACACAAGCACTCGACTGATCTGTTCCGATTCGGAAGGTCAGTTTTCTAAGTAGAAAAAAATTACAACTAATCCGATATCAATTAAATTGGGGAAAAAACGTTTGTTGCAATTGCGTTTGTTTGTTAGGCGACGGTGAATTAAAATTTCCTGTGCTTGTGTATCGAGGATTTTGCAAAATAATTGCGGGGGATTACGAAGGCGAGTGTGTGAGGAAATTAATATATTGCGTCGTAAATTACGCTCTTATAAAATTGCTGGGGATTAATTTTTAATGGGGTTTTGTGCGAGACAAAGACGAGAAATATATTAAAAACCCTTGCATTTTACTTACAATTACAGATTTAATTTTTTAACTCTTTAGTCACGACTGTATTAAATTTGATTATTTTTTATCCGCAAATATGATTAGACCGTTTATGACCGTTACAATATAATGGTGGGATATTTTTTAAACCACCACAAAGGTTAAAATATTTTGATTTTTGGGGTTCCGTACCGAAAACGGAACCCTTATCGGATCACTTTGTTTTTCCGTCTGTTTGTCTGTCCGTCTGTCCGTCCGTCTGTCTGTCTGTCAAGACCATTTTTCTCAGGAACGCGTAGAGGTAACAAGTTGAAATATGTATCAAATACTCGGGTCTGCGGTCTCCTTCAGCTGTGAAAAAATCAAACTTGTTAGTCAACGCGATCAAAAGATATGACCGTTTATGTCGCATATTTTGCGATTTCACAAGGGAATCAAAACTTATAGGGTACTTCCCGTTGACCTAGAATCATGAAATTTGGCAAGAGCGGTGCCTTACAGCACATGTAAAGGGAAAAATCTGAAAACCGTAAATATGTAGTTTAATTACAAGATTACTTACAATTACAGATTTAATTTTTTAACTCTTTAGTCACGACGGTATTAAATTTGATTATTTTTTATCCGCAAATATGATTAGACCGTTTTAACAATTAGCTAAGCAATATAATGGTGGGATATTTTTTGAACCACCACAAAGGTTTAAATATTTTGTTTTTTAGGGTTCCGTACCGAAAACAGAACCCTTATAGGATCACTTTATTGTCCATCTGTCTGTCTGTCCGTCCGTCTGTCTGTCTGTCAAGACCATTTTTCTCAGGAACGCGTAGAGGTAACAAGTTGAAATATGTATCAAATACTCGGGTCTGCGGTCTCTTTCAGTTGTGCAAAAATCAAACTTGTAAGTCAACGCGATCAAAAGATATGACCGTTTATGTCGCATATTTTGCAATTTCACAAGGGAATCAAAACCTATAGGGTACTTCCCGTTGACCTAGAATCATGAAATTTGGCAAGAAGCGGTGTCTTACAGCACATGTAAAGGGAAAAATGAAAACCGAAAATATGTAGTTTAATTACAAGAAAAATGCGAATTTACTATTAGAAACTTATGAAAATACACTAATGTGTTGCGTGGTATTCTCAGGCACCAGAAGCATATGGGTTGCATACAGTTAGGTCCTTCTAAGGAGAACTTACTTACAAGTTTGTACGGAACCCTCGGTGCGCGAGTCACAACTCGCACTTGGCCGGTTTTTTTATTCATCCCTTAACCCCTTGACATACAATGACGTCTCTAAGACGTCATTATATGTGATAAGATCATATGTACGTAAGTTCACATGGATACGTCAACGCGCATTTGATTCGTATGTCAAGGGGTTGAATTAACAATTTTTTTTAAAGCTCGGAGCGAAAATATTTATAGTTTGCTTGCTGTACAAAGGGCTACCGTCCACAAAGTCCGGCTATACTGTGAAGCTCATTTTGATATTTTCATTAATTAACATATTTTATCTACTCTCACACCAAAATCAACACAATATTAAATACTATATTGTATGTGAAGGATGCCATTATTATAATAGTGTGTAAAAGTATTAAAATCGTGCGTAAAAGTCCAATGTAAATCAAATGGAGTTTCATTATTGAACGATTTCTGTTTGTTGTTACTATGGTAACTCGCGTGACTAAACAAAAAACATTTTACAATCGTGTGTAAAAGTATTAAAATCGTGCGTAAAAGTCCAATTTAAATCAAATGGAGTTTCATTATTGAACGATTTCTGTTTGTTGTTACTATGGCAAATCGCGTCACCAAACAAAAAACAAAGACGTAGTAAAAATAATTTTTCTGGCGAATATTAAAATTGAATTAATTTTTCTTATTTTGAATCAAGTCTCCGCCGCTCAGTCTGGATTTATATTGCACTAATATAGCTTAAACGAACCATAACGGTATAATCGTATTAACGTTATAATCGTGTGTAAAGGTATCAAAATCGTGCGTAAAAGTCCAATGCAAATCAAATGGAGTTTCATTATTGAACGATTTCTGTTTGTTGTTGCTATGGCAACTCGGGTCACTAAACAAAAAACATAGACATAGTGAAAATAAATTTTTCTGAGGAATATTAAAAAAGAATTAATTTTTCTTATTTTGAATCAAGTCTCTGCCGCTCAGTCTGGATTTATCATGCTCTAATATAGCTTAACCGAACCATAACCTAATCTAGATTAAATCTAGATTAACCTTGATTACATCAACAACGCCCAAATAGTGTTCCCATCACTGTGTGTTTTTACTAGTTAGCAATTTTTGCCACGGATATTGTGTCTGTGATTTGAATTATTTTGTTTGTCAAAATTGCAATTTTGCGATATTAAAAGAAACAATTATTTTTTTGTACATTCAACATTGTACATTCAATGATACACGTGTGTGAAGAAGGGCTTTTGTGCACGGGTTGCGAAGTTTAAAGTACGAGCCGAAGGCGAGGCGAGATATAAATTAACTTATGATACACGTGTGTGAAGAAGGGCATTTGTGCACGAGTTGCGAAGTTTAAAGTACGAGCCGAAGGCAAGTGTAGGATACTACCAGTAAGAAACAATTATTTTTTTGTACATTCAACAGTATTTTAACATACCTCGTATATAAATTAACGTGTGTAAAGAAGGGCTTTTATGCACGAGTTGCGAAGTTTAAAGTACGAGCCGAAGACCAGTGTAGGATATAACCAGTAAGAAACAATAATTTTTGTGTACATTCATCAGTATTTTAACATTCTTCGTTTATAAATTAACGTATGATACACGTGTGTGAAGAAGGGCTTTTGTGCACGGGTTGCGAAGTTTAAAGTACGAGCCGAAGGCGAGGCGAGATATAAATTAACCTATGATACACGTACGTGAAAAAGGGCTTTTGTGCACGAGTTGCGAAGTTTAACGTGCGAGCCGAAGGCGAGTGTAGGATATTACCAGTAAGAAACAATTATTTTTTGTACATTCAACAGTATTTTAACAAACTTCGTACATAAAATAATGTATGATACACGTGTGTGAAGAAGGGCTTTTGTGCACGGGTTGCGAAGTTTAAAGTACGAGCCGAAGGCGAGGCAAGATATAAATTAACCTATGATACACGTGTGTGAAAAAGGGCTTTTGTGCACGGGTTGCGAAGCTTAAAGTGCGAGCCGAAGGCGAGTGTAGGATATTGCCAGTAAGGAACAATTGCTTTTTTGTACATTCAACAGTATTTTAACATACCTCGTATATAAATTAACGTATGATACACGTGTGTGAAGAAGGGCTTTTGTGCACGGGTTGTGAAGTTTAAAGTACGAGCCAAAGGCGAGGCGAGATATAAATTAACCTATGATACACGTGTGTAAAGAAGGGCTTTTTTTCACGAATTGCGAAGTTTAAAGTACGAGCCGAAGGCGAGTGTAGGATATTACCAGTAAGAAACAATTATTTTTTGTACATTTAACAGTATTTTAACATATTTCGTATATAAATTAACGTATGACACACGTGTGTGAAGAAGGGCTTTTGCGCACGAGTTGCGAAGTTTAAAGTACGAGCCGAAGACGAGTGTAGGATATTACCAGTAAGAAACAATTATTTTTGTGTACATTCAACAGTATTTTAACATACTTCGTATATAAATTAACGTATTATACAAGTGTGTGAAGAAGGGCTTTTGTGTACGGGTTGCGAAGTTTAAAGTACGAGCCGAAGGCGAGGCGAGATATAAATTAACCTATGATACACGTGTGTGAAGAAGGGCTTTTGTGCACGAGTTGCGAAGTTTAAAGTACGAGCCGAAGGCGAGTGCAATTCGTGCAAATCTGCAACTCGTGCAACTCGTACTCTCGCAAGTCGTGCACAAAATTCCTTTTTCACACACTTGTATCATAGGTTAGTTTATATCTCGCCTCGCCTTCGGCTCGTACTTTAAACTTCTCAACTCGTGCACAAAAATTCTTCTTCACACACGTGTATCATAGGTTAATTTATATCTCGCCTCGCCTTCGGCTCGTACTTTAAACTTGCAACCCGTGCACAAAAGCCCTTCTTGAGCCAAAGTGCGAGCCGAAGGCGAGTGTAGGATATTACCAGTAAGAAACATTTTTTTTTTTGTACATTCAACAGTATTTTAACATACCTCGTATATAAAATAATGTATGATACACGTGTGTGAAGAAGGGCTTTTGTGCACGGGTTGCGAAGTTTAAAGTGCGAGCCGAAGGCGTGGCGAGATATACATTAACCTATGATACACGTGTGTAAAGAAGGGCTTTTGTGCACGAGTTGCAAAGTTTAAAGTACGAGCCGTGAAACACCAAACATTTTTAAACCTTGACCTTGATGACTTAATTGAAGAACAACTTGATAAATTAATTGAATTAAAGTTTATGAGTAAGAAATGTTGCTAATTGGTAACATATAACTTGTTTCATATTATTTTTTAGGGTTCCGTACCGAAAACGGAACCTTTATAGGATCACTTTGTTGTCCGTCTGTCTGTCTGTCTTTCTGTCCGTCTGTCTTTCTGTCCGTCTGTCTGTCTGTCTGTCTGTCCGTCTGTCTGTCTGTCTGTCAAGACCATTTTTCTCAGGAACGCGTACAGGTAACTAGTTGAAATTGGTACCAAATACTCGGGTTTACGGTCTCTTTCAGCTGTGAAAAAATCAAACTTGTGAGTCAACGCAATCAAAAGATATGACCGTTTATGTCGCATATTTTGCGATTTCACAAGGGAATCAAAACCTATAGGGTACTTCCCGTTGACCTAGAATCATGAAATTTGGCAAGAAGCGGTGTCTTTCAGCACATAGTGTCTTTCAGCACAGTAAAGGGAAAAATCTGAAAACCGTAAATATGTAGTTTAATTACAAGAAAAATGCGAATTTACTATTAGAAACTTATGAAAATACACTAATGTGATGCGTGGTATTGTCAGGCACCAGAAGCATATGGGTTGCATACAGTTAGGTCCTCCTCGGTTAGGTCCGAAGGTTAAAAAGTATGGATCGGCACCAAGCTATTTATTCTGAATTTTCTTTGTTAATATTCGTAATGCATTTCATCACGTACGCTCTATATACATAATATATACAGGGTATATATTATGTCTAAATTTTGCTTGTTAATAACCGACATGCGACATACTCAAGTCCCGTTACATCCTGTATATATTATATTTCGTCTAATTTTTGTTTATAAACTACATATACTTAAATCACGTACGCCCTATATTTTTTGGTAGTCAATTGCCCAAAAGCAGTCTATTGAACAACTGAATGTTAAGAGTATCGAAATAGATCTAGAAATAGTTAATATGTTAGTTTATATTAGATCTAGAAATAGTTAGATCTTAATATAAGTTAGTGAATAAGTGTAATACTAAAATAATGTTTTCTTTTTTTAAGTTTAAAAATATTCGAGTTATGAAACAAAAAATACACTGTATACCTTTATACAGGGTATATAGGTATACAGGCAGAATTGAGCAGTAAAAACAAATAGTGAAGTTCCAGAACCCCTAAACACTTATAGTGAATGGGGGATGTATGGTAATAAAATATAGGGTAGAATACCATCGTACGACCATCCATCGTACGTTACATCGTTATGCTTGCAGCGGTACTAAGATGGTCGTGATTTCAGGAGAGCCATTTATCAAGTTAACCGAATGTGCTTGCTACGTCCTCCACAAAAAAAAAGATACCTTACTTACAAGTTTGTAAGGAACCCTCTGTGCGCGAGTCACAACTCGCACTTGGCCGGTTTTTATAAGTATTTGATACAAGTGTGTGAAGAAGGGATTTTGTGCACGAGTTGCAAAGTTGAAAGTACCAGCCAAAGGCGAGTGCAATTCGTGCAACTTGTGCAACTGTGCAACTCGTGCACAAAAGCCCCTCTTCACACACTTGAATCAAATACTACTTAAAAACTATTTAGGCGAAAAGTGATATGTTGACAATTTATATGTTACCAATCGGCAACATTTCTTACTCATAAACGTTAATACAATTAAAATTGATGAAACCATCCTACGTTATAGAAAATCATACAAACTTAAAACATACGGAGCACAGCCTGAATATATAAATATCTTCAGCCTTTCCGGAGCTCTATAACAATTATTGAGTCTCTCTAGGACTACCAAAACAATTCTCACATGAAATTTGTAAGTTATTTTATAGCTTTCAGTCCACTTTCGTGGCACTCAACAAAATCCATAAAAATATCATTGTTTTTAAGCTCATGTCTTTCCGATACCTTAAGTGGATAGCCCTCGGTGGACGCGTTTCGAGATTTATCTCGAATTTATTATTGAGATTTATTATTGTTATAGAGCTCCGGAAAGGTTTTAAGTTAATTCAATTAAGTCATCAAGTTAAAATTTTAAAATGTTTGTTGACAAATAGCTGTGTCAATTCAAATTAACAAACAGAAACAATAATTATTTACATTAAACGAGGTGTTTAGGTGTTGCCAATCGACAATAATCACTGTTTACTATTCATAAAACTGATTTGAATAAAACCAGCGTGCAGACAAATCGCCGCACGTTGCAATTAGAGTAAAATATTTTTGTTTTACAAATCCCTTGGTACTTACGTATTAACGCCACCACCGCTATATATTGGATCGAAAGTTCGCGCTGCCGCGCGTATGTTTTCTTGATTTATCTGTCAACGTAAATCTAACTAGAGTTAAAAAATTAAGTATTTCGAGTTTTAGCAATGTTTTAATTTTGAATAAAATGTTTCATTTAATGATTTATCATAAAAATTTTAGATGTAGATTGGGGGCATTTAAAAATGTAGCGGTGGTGGCGTTAAGTACCAATACCTTTATAAATTAAATCACCAAATAAATCGATTTAAACTAAAAACTACTTTCTGGCTAATATCACACAAGATATTGAATTATACAACAGACATTTGCATGTTATTACTAGTCCCAGTACATTTTCACGTCACTAACAGTACTAGACCAAATAAATCGGTTTGAACTAGCTATTAGTATGTTGCTAATCGATATTATTGTTAATGTTATAATTTGTTAAATAGTTTGATTTGGTGGTAATTAATGTAAATTGTAAAAGTTAGGTAGGGGTGTAAAAATAGGGGATGTAAGCTACGTCATGACGTTTTTCTAGCAGATGTACCAGGATATATAGTCTGTAATTAGTTTTATTTTCTCATTTCGTTTTTCTTTTTTTTTTTTCTTTGTGTGCTTTGTTTTATTTTTAATTCCGAATGAATTGAGGTGATATCGGGGAAGGTGGAAAGGAATGAGAGGAAAGAAAGGGAAAATGTGTTTTCGAAGGTAATAAATTTGTTTCCGTGTAGTTAAATTTGATAATGAAACGAGCCCCTCTATAAAAATGGCAATGTTTCTTAGATCCCGGTAGGATTTTTAATTATCTCGAGTTGATGTTGCGTTTTATCATCTGTAAATTCTGTTAATGAAAGTGTTTGTTTTATTTTATTTTTTTGCTCGCAATGGAAATGCCACCTCACCCCTCCAATTCGTTGCTGCACTAATTAAAAAAACTTATGGTTTTTTTTTACTAGCGTTTAGTATTTGCAATTTATTTAGAAATTCTTAGAACGTTCCGGCTATTTATTTTTGTCCAACACTTTAATTCCAGCCGGTTTTATTTTCTCTGCAAATTACGTCGCGACTTTCCGTTCAGTTGTAAGGGCCAATTCTGTGTTCAATGTCTTAGAAATATTTGCGAAGACAGACGGGATGGGAAAAAATTGTTTAAGTATGCAAAATGGTTCGGATTTGTTTTTTCGGTTCGGGGCGAATAAAATGCGTTGTTTGTTATTCATGAAATTTTGTTGGATTAAATTTTTGGACGATTTAAATTTCAGTTGATTGGGTAGATTCGTGAGTTGTTGTAGTTGATTGCGAGTATAAGAAAATAAAGTCCCACGAGTGTTTGTCTTAATTATTGGCGGGACGAGAGACAAGCTACTCATTAAAATAGAGTCCCGACGGGCAAACCACTCTGCATCTCATCAGACACCTAATCCTGTCGTTTGTATCCTGCGTCGGGGAGTTGCCAATATAAGGACGACTTCACTTGACAGCACATTTGTCCAAACCGCGCTGCACTTTCCAATAAACTCATGCTAAGATTAATCGAATTCGCTCTACCTACAATTCTTTTTATTAAATCCCGTACAAAACCGAATTTCAACTTTCAACTCATCCATCTTACTAACTACCTGCCATAACACTAACTGCTTTATTTACTTTTATGTCGGAATTAATTACATAATTTACTGTGGGATTCATTTGCCCATCTCTAAACACATCATCTTTAATTATTTATATTAAACTTCTTTATTATCTCGCTGCTAAAATCACACCCGTTTATCCAGATCATATTTATTTTACTTATCTCTCTTTCTACTTATAATTGTGCAATCAAATAAACATAAAGCCATGATTAAGCATCAACTTGTCGTCTTCCCTACTACGCTCGTGGGCGTAAATTATGCGTAAATTCTTCCTACAAATTAGATTAAAATTACTTATTATTACTCTTGATCTTTCACTTTTAACATCTACATTAGTCAAAAATATCAACTTTAAATTATTATAACCTTTCATATCTCAATCCAACAAGTTACCGTCTATTTAGATAATGTTTACTAATCATTCTTACAAACACCTTTTTAACACATCACACTTTTTTGAATTTTTAAAATCATTTATGTACACTTGAATTGTTGCAAAACAAGTTTTCAAGTTTCAAGCAAATAAAAATTAAACAAATATTCTAGTTTCATTCATTTTATTGTAGATTTATATTGAAACTGTTCGTAATTCTATAATATTAAGTCTCATTAAGACTATGAAGAGATCTCATGTTGAAACAACTACTTTCTGGCTAATATCACACAAGATATTGAATTATACAACAGACATTTGCATGTTATTACTAGTCCCAGTTCATTTTCACGCCTCTAATAGTACTAGACAAATAACATTGTTTTTAAGATCATTTCTTTCTAAACCTCGCCAGTCATGCACGAGGTGTGGTGACAAACTCAAACTGGAATTTCTAGACTGATCAGACAAATCTTCAAATTACAGACAATTGATAGACAAATATTCTAGTTTCTTTTATTTTATTGTTGACTTATATTCAAACTGTTCGTAACTCTATATTATTAAGTCTCATTAAGACTATGAAGAGATCTCATGTTGGAACAACTACTTTCTGGCTAATATCACACAGGATATTGAATTATACAACAGACATTTGCATGTTATTACTAGTCCCAGTACATTTTCACGCCACTAATAGTACTAGACAAATAACATTGTTTTTAAGATCATTTCTTTCTAAACCTCGCCAGTCATGCACGAGGTGTGGTGACAAACTCAAACTGGAATTTCTAGACTGATCAGAAAAATCTTCAAATTACAGACAATTGATAGACAAATATTCTAGTTTCTTTTATTTTATTGTTGACTTATATTCAAACTGTTCGTAACTCTATATTATTAAGTCTCATTAAGACTATGAAGAGATCTCATGTTGGAACAACTACTTTCTGGCTAATATCACACACGATATTAAATTATACAACAGACATTTGCATGTTATTACTAGTCCCAATACATTTTCACGGCACTAACAGTACTAGGCAAATAACATTGTTTTTAAGATCATTTATTTCTAAACCTCGCCAGTCATGCACGAGGTGTGGTGACAAACTCAAACTGGACCAGCCAAATCTTCAAATTACAGACAATTGATAGATACATGACAGATTCAATTGGCATGACAAATTATAGATTATCAGAAATTATCTAACTGCTTTAGTTTGTACAAACTTATTACAGACGAATAAAGACGAAAAATATATAGCATGAATATATAAATATATTCAAACTGTTCGTAACTCTATAATAGACTATGAAAGAGATGACTATAAACTATGACTATGAACTAGACTATGAAGAGATATTCACATATTGAAAAAAAAAACCGGCCAAGTGCGAGTTGTGACTCGCGCACCGAGGGTTCCGTACAAACTTGTAAGTAAGGTATCTTTAGGAGGACCTAACTCTATGCAACTCATATGCTTCTGGTGCCTGACAATACCACGCAACACATCAGTGTATTTTCATAAGTTTCTAATAGTAAATTCGCACTTTTCTTGTAATTAAACTACATATTTACGGTTTTCAGATTTTTCCTTTTACATGTGCCGCATGACACCGCTTCTTGCCAAATTTCATGATTCTAGGTCAACGGCAAGTACCCTATAGGTTTTGATTTCCTTGTGAAATCGCAAAATATGCGACATAAACGGTCATATCTTTTGATCGCGTTGACTTACAAGTTTGATTTCTTCACAGCTGAAAGAAGCCGCAGACCCGAGTATTTGATACAAATTTCAACTTGTTACCTCTACGCGTTCCTGACAAAAATGGTCTTGACAGACAGACAGACGGACGGACAGACGAAAAGACAGACGGACGGACAGACGGACAGACAGACAGACGGACAACAAAGTGATCCTATAAGGGTTTCGTTTTCGGTACGCAACCCTAACAACTACTTTCTGGCTAATATCACACATGATATTGAATTATGCAACAGACTTTTGCATGTAATTACTAGTCCCAGAACATGTTCATGTCACTAACAGTACTAGACAAATAACATTGTTTTTAAGATCATTTCTTTCTAAAACTCACCAGTCATGCACAGGGTGTGGTGACAAACTCAAACTGGAATTTCTAGACTGACCAGACAAATCTTCAAATTACAGACAATTGATAGACAAATGACAGATTCAATTGGCATGACAAATGACAGATTATCAGAAATTATCTAACTGATTTAGTTAGTACAAACTTATTAAAAACGAAATATAGCTTAAATATATTCAACCTGTTCGTAGCTCTCTAATGTTAAGTCTTATTAAGACTATTAACAAATCGCATGTTGAAACAACTACTTCCTGGCTAATATCACACAGGATGTTGAATTATACAACAGACATTTGCATGTTATTACTAGTCCAAGTACATTTTCACGTCATTAACAGTACTAGACAGATAACATTGTTTTTAAGATCATTTCTTTCTAAACCTCGCCAGTTATGTACGAGGTGTGGTGACAAACTCAAACTGGAATTTCTAGACTGACCAGACAAATCTTCAAATTACAGACAATTGATAGACAAATGACAGATTTAATTTGCATGACAAATGACAGATTATCAGAAATTATCTAACTTATTTAGTTAGTACAAACTTATTAAAAACGAAGTATAGCTTAAATATATTCAACCTGTTCGTAGCTCTATAATATTAAGTCTTATTAAGACTATTAATAAAGCTCATGTTGAAACAACTACTTCCTGGCTAATATCACACAGGATGTTGAAATATACAACAGACATTTGCATGTTATTACTAGTCCCAGTACATTTTCACGTCACTAACAGCACTAGACAAATAACATTGAGTTTTTAAGATCATTTCTTTCTATTTAAATTAATTGAATAGTAAAAAAATTAAAACCTAACCTCGCCAGTCAGGCACGAGGTGTTCAAACTTATTTGCATGTTATTACTTGTCCCAGTAAATTTTCATGTCATTAACAGCACTAGACAAATAACATTGTTTTTAAGATCATTTCTTTCTATTTAAATTAAGTGAATAGCCACGCGTTTCGAGATCTATGTCTTATCAGTGCAGCTTTGCTTTTTTGAATTATAAATTGGAATACATTTTATTGGGTTTTAATCGAATTAAAATTCGAATTTAATTAAAAATTTATTCCAATTTATAATTCAAAAATGCAAAGCTGCACTGATAAGAGATAGATCTCGAAAATTAATTTAAATAGAAAGAAATTATCTTCAAAACAATGTTATTTGCCTTGTGCTGTTAATGAAAATTTACTGGGACAAGTAATAACATGCCAATGGCTGTTGTATAATTGAATATCCTGTGTGATATTAGACAGGAAGTAGCTGTTTCAAGGAATTGTTTGAACATGAGATTTGTTCATAGTCTTAATAAGACTTAATATTATAAAGTTACGAACTGGTTGAATATATTCAAGCTATGTTTCGTCTTTAATAAGTTTGTATGATTGTATCTATAATTAGTTCTGGTTTCACCAATATTCAAGTCTTAGTTTGTCTTTGTTTTTGATTTATCAACAAACCACTCAATTTTTATTTAATTCAAATTACAAATAAAAGTAAATTAAGTAATTATTTTTATTGATCTCAGTTTGTTCTTGATTTATCAACAAACAACTTCAAATTTGAATTTCTGTACAGAACACACAAATATTCAAACTATAGACCAACGACCAAAATCCAGTCAACAAACTCCTCCAATTTGTCACATTTTTTATAGATTTATAAAGAGATATGCACAAATTTCAATTTCTGGACAGTCCAGACACGTTTTCAAATTCCAAAATAACAAAATAGCAAACAATATTTATCCTAGCTCAAATTGCTTCAATTAATTGCTCAAATTTCTCAAATTGCTCTAAAATAAACAACAAACACATTCAAATTGATTTTCTACACTTTCTTATATACTTTCTTATATACTTATTCTATACTTTCTACACAAATTTGCTTAAAAAAATTATCGCAAGATTTCAACCGGTTTCCACCGATTCGGGAAAACCGGTTCCTAAAATTCTTAAGGATTAAAAATACAATAACATAAAACATGCAATATTTTAATCAAACCAAATAGTATAGCGAACCGGTTGAAATATTACAGCGAACCGGTTGAAATATTACAGCAAACCGGTTGATATATTACTGTGAACCGGTTGTTAAAATACAGTTAACTATTTATTAAATTACCGCGAACCGCTTGATTATTTACAGGGTTTTTTTTAAAGAGATTTTCTATAAATAAATTTGCTTAAAAAATTATCGTAAGACAACCGGTTCGCACTGAGTCGGAAAAACCGGTTCCTAAAATTCGTAAAGATTAAGTACAAAATAACATAACAATAAAAAAAATATCGCAAGATTTCAACCGGTTTGCAACGATTCGGGAAAACCGGTTAATAAAATTCTTAAGGATTAAAAATACAATTACATAAAACATGCAATTTTTTAATTATACCAAATAGTATAGCGAACCGGTTGAAATATTACAGCGAACCGGTTGAAATATTACAGGCAACCGGTTGTTAAAATACAGTGAACTAGTTATTAAATTACAGCGAATCTATTATTAAATCACCGTGAACCGGTTGATTATTTACAGGGTTTTTTTTAAAGAGATTTTCTATACTTAAATTTGCTTAAAAAATGATCGTAAGATTTCAACCGGTTCGCACTAATTCGGAAATTTCGGTTCCGAAAATTCGTAGAGATTTAGAACAAAATAATATACGCCATGCAATATTTAAATCAAATCAAATAATATAGAGAACCGGTCAATATATTACAGCCAACCGGTTGTTAAAATACAGCGAACTAGTTGTTAAATTACAGCGAATCTATTATTATATTTATAGCGAACCGGCCGATATATTACTGCCAACCGGTTGTTACAGAGATTTTCTACCCTTAAATTTGCTTCAAAAATGACCGTAAGATTTCAACCGGATCGCTCCGATTCGGGAAAACCGGTTCCTAAATTCCTAAGGATTAAGAATAAAATAACACAAACCATGCAATAATTTAATCAAATCAAATAATATAGCGAACTGGTCGATATATTACAGCCAACTGTTTTTTAAAATACAGTTAACTAGTTGATAAATTACAGCGAATATATTATTAAAATACAGTGAACCTGTTGTTAAATTACAGAGGTTTTTTTACAGATTTTCTACACTTAAATTTGCTCCAAAAATGATCATAAGATTTCAAGCGCATCGAACCGTTTCGGGAAAAATCTGGTTTCTAAAATTCCTAAGGATTAACAATAAAATAACATAAACCATGGAACATTTTAATCAAATCAAATAATATACCGAACCGGTCAATATATTACAGCCAACCGGTTGTTAAAATACAGCAAACTAGTTACTACATTAAAGCAAATCTATTATTAAATTATAACGAACCATTCGGTATAGTACAGTCAACCGGTTGTTAAAATACAGCGAACTAGTTGTTAAATTACAGCGAATCTATTATTATATTTATAGCGAACCGGCCGTTATATTACTGCCAACCGGTTGTTAATATACAGCGAACTAGTTGCTAAATTACAGCGAATCTTTTAACAAATTACAGTTAGGCGGTTGTTAGATTATAGAGAACCGACTGTAATATTACAGCGAACCGGTTGTTAAAGTACATCGACCTAGTTCTTAAATTGAAGAAAATATATTGCTAAACTAGAGTGAACCGGTTGTACAATTATAGAGAAGCGACTGTCAAATTACAGCTGACCGATTATTAAAGTAGAGTGAACTAATTGTTAAATTACAGCGAACCTGTTTTTAAATTAGTGCAAACCGGTTGATAAATTACAGAGAACCGACTGTAAAATTCCAGCGAACCGGTTGTTAAAATACAGCGAACTAGTTGTTAAATTACAGCTATCCTATTGTTAATTTACAGTCAACCGGTTTTTAGATTACAGAAAACCGACTGTAAAATTATAGCGAACCGATTCTTTAGATAGAGTGAACTAGTTATTAAATTATTAGCGAAATTATTTACGTATTATATGATGTATAATGTATGTATGATGTATATGATGTATAATTGTATGATGTATAATTAAGTACATCAAGCTAATTGTAAAATTCAAGCAAATCTATTGCTAAACTAGAGCAAACCGGTAAAATTATAGATTACCGACTGCAAAATTACAGCAAACCGATTGGTAAAGTAGAGCGAACTAATTTGTTAAATTACAGCGAACCTGTATTTAAATTAGAGAAAACCGGTTGTTAAATTACAGAGATGCTACTTTAGAATTACAACCAGTCGGTTGTTAAATTACAGAAAACCGACTGTAAAATTACAGCGAACCGGTTGTTAAAGTACAGCGAACTGCTTGTTAAAGTACACCGAACTAGTTGTTATATTAAAGCGAACCTATTGCTAAATCAGAGAGAACCGGTTATAAAATTATTGAGAACCGACTGTAAAATTTCAGCGAACCTATTGTTAAAGTAGAGTGAACTAGTTGTTAAATTACATCGAACTAATTGTTATATTACAGCGAACCTGTTTTTAAATTAGAGTGAACCGGTTGTTAAATTACAGAGAACCGACTGCATAATTACAGAGAAACGGTTATGAAAGTACAGTGAAAAGCGAACCTATTGCTAAATCAGAGAGAACCGGTTATAAAATTATTGAGAACCGACTGTAAAATTTCAGCGAACCTATTGTTAAAGTAGAGTGAACTAGTTGTTAAATTACATCGAACTAATTGTTATATTACAGCAAACCTGTTTTTAAATTAGAGCAAACTGGTTGTTAAATTACAAAGAATGGATTGTAAAATTGCAGCCAACTGGTTGTTAATTTACAGAAAACCGACTGTAAAATTACAGCGAACTGTTTGCCAAAGTACAACGAAATTGTTGTTAAATTACTGCCATCCTTTTGTTAAATTATAGCCAACCGGTTGTTAATTTACAGTGAACTTGTTTTTTTAATTAGAGTGAACAGGTAAATTACTATTTCGTTTCTGGCGATTCCCGGTGGTGGAAGGATTTGCCACTGTCTGGTGGGACAGTGTTACCAGGGAGCGCCGGCATGTTTCATGCAAGAAAATGCACGCGTGGAGGCTCCTTCCGTGCTCCACGAGTGAACCGGTTGTTAAATTACAGAGAACCTACTGTAAAATTCAATCGAACCGGTTATTAAAGTAGAGCGAACAAAATGTTAAATTACGGAGAACCGACTATAAAATGACTGCGAACCGGTTGTTAAAGTATAGAAAACTAGTTGTTAAATTTCAACGAACCTGTTTTTAAAATACAAAAAACATGTTGTTAAATTACAGAGAATTGACTGTAAAATGACAGCGAACCGGTTGTTAAAGTACAGAGAACTAGTTGTTAAATTTCAGCGAACTAAATTACAGCGAACCTGTTTTTAAATTACGAAAAACATGTTGTTAAATTACAGAGAACCGACTGTAAAATGACAACGAACCGGTTGTTGAAGTACAGAGAACTAGTTGTTAAATTTCAGCGAACTAAATTACAGCAAACCTATTTTTAAATTACGGAAAACATGTTACATTACAGAGAACCGACTGTAAAATGACAGCGAACCGGTTATTAAAGTAGAGAGAATTATTTGTTAAATATCAGCGAACCTGTTTTTAAATTACGAAAAACATGTTGTTAAATTACAGAGAACCGACTATTAAATTGCAGCGAACCGGTTTTAATAGTACAGCGAACTAGTTGTTAAATTACAGCGAACCAATTGTTAAATAACAGCGAGTCAGTTGTTAAATTAGACAGAACCGACTCTAAAATTACAGCGAACCGGTTCTTAAATTAATGCGAACCGGTTGATAAATATTTTGTGTCGCAGCACTATTTTAGAGGTATTTTTCCAGTGGCGACTCGTTATGCTATTTGTAAATGTATAGATAACAAATAGTTTTAATTTAGAAATAGTTTTAATTTTGAAAGTTTAAGTTTGTAAATTATTGATAATTACTGTATTACTTAGAAAACTGCAATAATTGTAATGTTTCTGCTTAAAACTCGTTTAAATTGTTTGCAGAGAAGCACGATTTTACATTTAATAATGATTTGAATGGGATTTTTGTTTGGGTAGAAATGTAAAATTTAAACAAAGAACAAAGAGTAAAATAGTCGTGAGCTGTAGTAAAATCGTGATAGAATAAATGCGGATAGAAGTATAATTTCGAAATAATAAAGGATATTAATAAATAATTAAAATAAAGTAAATATGAATTTATATTAAGAAATAACGTTGATATCAGTGTAATAAGATCTGTGCGCGTGTATTATAAAATATTCATAATATAAATTAAAATGGTGGTTATAATTTACAGTTTGACAATGATTTACAGCGTGCAGTTATATGCGTGCATGTAAGCGCAAGTAGTAAGGTATGAGCGTGTAATATATGAGAGAGTATGTAAGGTATTAGGTATGTAATTAAATGTAAGTATTAAACATATTAATTATGCTGAGAAATATGCGGCGGATGGGTAGGAAAAATGTTCGCGCACTGAAAATGCGTGATATTGACCCCCGCGAGTTCAAAACTTCGCCGGGACTTTTATGCATCGGCTTCGCGCACACTTTTTCTTCTCTTAATCCAGGAATTAATTAAATATGAAATAGAGGTATAGTGTATAATATTACGTGAACTGTGGATGGTTATCTCGCACATCTTGTCTTGGTAGTAGACATACGTCTTATTATTCTCATACTATTTCAGAAATTTATTCTACTTAAACTACCTTTTACTATAATTATTCTCCGTAACTATTATCTCACCGAATTCACAAACTATTCTACATCAACACTTCCATTGATTTCAGTTCCTCTCACTTAACCCATATATTCGAAAATTACACGAATAATTTAAAACGAAATTTGCAGTAAAATAGTTTCAATAATATATATGAGAACAATAAAAAAATCCCCAGGATTTGCATATCAATCAAATTGAATAAGAATTTAAGCAATGAAGATTTAGAAAATATTCTGATAAACAAAGTGGACTTATATATAAATATATTCAACCTGTTCGTAGCTCTATAATATTAAGTCTTATTAAGACAATGACAAATCTCATGTTGAAACAACTACTGTCCTGGCTAATACCACGCGGGATATTGAATTATACAACAGACATTTGCATGTTATTACTAGTGCCAGTACATTTGCATGTTATTAACAAGCACTAGTTAAGTCACATTGTGTTTTAATATCTTTCAAGTTACATTTCGTTTTTAATAAGTTAATAATATTAGGGTTAGTGAATCAAGTAATTCTGTTAAAAACAAAGTAATTGTAATATTAATCTAAGAGTTAATTAAAATAAGGAATAGTTGTATAAAGTTTACGATAAGGCGAAGCCTAGTTGTACATGGCTATCAGTCAAATCTCGTGTTGGTAGTAGACATATGTCTTATTATTCTCATGGTATATCAGAAATTTATCTCAACCATTTAGTACACAACTCTTTCATTTTTTTAAAGCTTAAAACTATTTAAAACAATTTACTGTGGGAGCAACTAACGCGAAAAAACCACGACGAATGTAAATATGGCGAAAAGTCATTAATTAAAAGGCTGGAACCAACTAAAACTATTTGTAATTCAGTGGAATAGAATTTTATTACGAAAACGATTAATGAGTTCAGATGTGTGCTTAAGAATGGTATAATAAGGAAGAGGTTAGTTAACTAGCAGCGGCGGCTCGTGGCATCCTATGTCGAGCACTGCGAGGTCATAATGCATGACCCCACGTGACGCAATCTCGCCGTGGGAAAGACAGAGCTCTTCACAGGAGCCGCCTAGAGATTGTGAAGGTGATGTCACGCATATCACCTGCACCGTGTCTTATTAACCATCATCACTACTTCGGGACTCCCCCTTTACTTTTTTTTTATTTCGCCGGCTAATTAATATTCCTCCACGAAAACACCTTGCAGAAGCGACGAGAACGCGATTGATATTCACTGCTATCGGCCGGCGAATGTTATTGGCCATTCCTTATCCAAATCAGACCGCAAACAAACACCTACATCACCCATTATTCTCGTCTGACCTCAATTGACTCAAATAAACGAGCTTTATTAAAACAGGTCACATAATGACCATTACCTTACACAAAACATTTCACAGACACAAATCATATTTTATACTTTTTAACATTACTAAACCATGTTTTTAATTATTTCTTAAACATAAGACTAAGAGCGTGGGGTTTGTCTTTAGATAATCATTAAATCAGCCGTTTGTAATCATCTCGACTAGGAACGGTCCTGATCCGTTTTAATTTTGTAATAAATTAATTAATTTTGATTGAAACAAATAGGATGACAATCTGTAATAGTGATTTGATAATATGTTATTCTTAGCCCTTGGCTAAGCACGGCCCTAATCCGGTTTTACGCTAAAATTTTACACATTTTACTTTTTTTAAATTTTTTTTTTTGTTTTACTACATTTTACACTTAAAAATATTTCCCATTTTACATTTTACTTTGAAAAATCAAAAAGTATATATAAATTTTGATTTGCTTTTAAAAGCATTTATCCATTTAAATGCAATTGAATGTTATTTATATATGATATAAAGCAATTGACAGGTGTGAAACTGGCAGTAATTGAAAGTTATAACAAATTTTGCGTAAAATTTTGGTTTCAAAAGGCTATAGCTTCCCTATTGATCGAGATTTTTCAAAATTTGCTTAACAGGACTAAATACTTCACAGGAATAAAATATGCAAATATTTGTAATTTTTGAAAAATTCTTTTTGAGAAACACGGGCTTAGGAATTGAGCTGTTCAAACGCATGAATAGATCTTCATAAATTATAGCTAAGAACCTCCTCGATCACGTCAGCTTCCAACAAAAAAAACCGCATCGAAATCGGTCTATTCGTTTAGGAGCTACGATTCCACAAACAGCCACATATAAGGACAGACGGACAGACTGTTTGGACACAAGTTTGGATTTACGTAAAGTAACTAGACAAACATTTGTGTCAAATTGGTTGCAGATTAATTTTGTCAAGTAGGAAATATACTGATGGTCATCAAACGCATGAACAGACCTTCATAAATTATAGCTAAGAACCTCCTCCATCACGTCAACTTTCAACAAAAAAAACCGCATCAAAATTTGTCCATTCTTTTAGGAGATACGATTCCACAAACAGCCACGTATACGGACATATGGACAGAAGAACAGACGGACAGACGGGCAGAAGGACAGACGAATTTTGATTGAAGCAAAAGAACCTCCCCGATCACGTCAACTTTCAACAAAAAAAAACCGCATCAAAATCGGTCCATTCGTTTAGGAGATACGATTCCACAAAGAGCCACGTATACGGACAGACGGACAGAAGAACAGACGGACAGAAGAACAGACGGACAACAGAACAGACAGGACTATTGCATAGTAAGCTACCTAATGAAATATGCAATTATTTGGAATTTTTGAAAAATTCTTTTTGAGGAAAAACGGGCTTAGGAAATGAGCTGATGGTCATCAAACGCATGAACAGATCTTCATAAATTATAGCTAAGAACCTGCTCGATCACGTCAGCTTTCAAAAAGAAAAAATCGCATCAAAATCGGTCCATTCGTTTAGGAGCTACGATTCCACAAACAGCCACATATAAGGACAGATGGACAGACTGTTTGGACACAAGTTTGGATTTACGGAACTAGACAAACATTAGTGTCAAATTGGTTGCAGATTAATTTTGTCAAGTAGGAAATGTACTGATGGTCATCAAACGCATGAACAGATCTTCATAAATTATAGCTAAGAACCTCCTCGATCACGTCAACTTTCAACAAAAAAAACCGCATGAAAATCGGTCCATTCGTTTAGGAGATACGATTCCACAAACAGTCACGTAAACGGACAGATGGACAGAAGAACAGACGGACAGAAGGACAGACGGATTTTGATTGAAACAAAAGAACCTCCCCGATCACGTCAACTTTAAAAAAAAACCGCATCAAAATCGGTCCATTCGTTTAGGAGATACGATTGCACAAACGGCCACGTATACGGACAGACGGACAGAGGAACAGACGGACAGAAGAACAGACAGGACTATTGCATAGTAAGCCACCTAATGAAATATGCAATTATTTGGAATTTTTGAAAATTTCTTTTTGAGAAACACGGGCTTAGAAAATGAGCTGATGGTCCTCGAACGCATGAACAGATCTTCATAAATTATAGCTAAAAACCTCATCGATCACGTCAGCTTTCAACAAGAAAAAACCACATCAAAATCGGTCCAATCGTTTATGAGCTACGATTCCACAAACAGCCACATATAAGGACAGATGGACAGACTGTTTGGACACAAGTGTGGATTTACGGAACTAGACAAACGTTTGTGTCAAATTGGTTGCAGATTAATTTTGTCAAGTAGGAAATGTACTGATGGTCATCAAACGCATAAACAGATCTTTATAAATTATAGCCAAGAACCTCCTCGATCACGTCAGCTTTCAACAAGAAAAAACCGCATCAAAATCGGTCCATTCGTTTAGGAGATACGATTGCACAAACGGCCACGTATACGGAGAGACGGACAGAGGAACAAACGGACAGAAGGACAGACGGATTTTGATTGAAACAAATAGGATGAGAATCTGTAATAGTGATTTGATAATATGTTCATCTCTGCCGTTGGATAAGGACGGCCCTGATACGTTTTTAATTTATTAATAAATGAATTAATTTGTTATAATATTGAAGAAACAAATAGGATGTAGGCTAATGTCAATTTTTAGGATTTTGAGTTAAATCTACGATTATAGGCAGAATAAATAATTGTGTAAGTAGAGGTTAGAGGTAAGAAAGTTATAATAGTAACAAATATTGTAATATATTGATCGAAATTTTTTAAAATTTGCTTCACCGGACTATTGCATAGTAAACCACCTAATGAAATATGCAATTATTTGGAAATTTTTGAAAAATTCTTTTTGAGGAAAAACGGGCTTAGGAAATGAGCTGATGGTCATCAAACGCATGAACAGATCTTCATAAATTATAGCTAAGAACCTCCTCGATCACGTCAGCTTTCAACAAGAAAAAACCGCATCAAATTCGGTCCATTCGTTTAGGAGCTACGATTGCACAAACAGCCTCATATAAGGACAGACGGACAGACTGTTTGGACACAAGTTTGGATTTACGGAACTAGAAAAACATTTGTGTAAAATTGGTTGCAGATTAATTTTGTCAAGTAGGAAATGTACTGATGGTCGTCAAACAAATGAACAGATCTTCATAAATTATAGCTAAGAACCTCCTCGATCACGTCAACTTTCAACAACAAAAAACGAATCAAAATCGGTCCATTCGTTTAGGAGATACCATTCCACAAACAGCCACATTTAAGGACAGACGGACAGACTGTTTGGACACAAGTTTGGATTTACGGAACTAGACAAACAGTTGTGTTAAGTTGCTTGCAGATTAATTTTGTCAAGTAGGAAATGAGCTGATGGTCATTAAACGCATGAACAGATCTTCATAAATTATAGCTAACAACTTCCTCGATCACGTCAGCTTTCAACAAGAAAAAACCGCATCAAAATCGGTCCATTGGTTTAGGAGCTACGATTCCACAAACAGCAACATTTAAGGACAGACGGACAGACTGTTTGGACGCAAGTTTGGATTTACGGAACTAGACAAACAGTTGTGTTAAGTTGGTTGCAGATTAATTTTGTCAAGTAGGAAATGTGCTGATGGTCATCAAACGCATGAACAGATCTTCATAAATTATAGCTAACAACTTCCTCGATCACGTCAGCTTTCAACAAGAAAAAACCGCATCAAAATCGCTCCATTCGTTTAGGAGCTACGATTCCACAAGCAGCCACATATAAGAACAGACGGACAGACTTTTTTGGACACAAGTTTGGATTTACGGAACAAGACAAACATTTGTGTCAAATTGGTTGCAGATTAATTTTTTCAAGTAGGAAATGTACTGATGGTCATCAAACGCATGAACAAATCTTCATAAATTATAGCTAAGAACCTCCTCGATCACATCAACTTTCAACAAAAAAAACCACATCAAAATCGGTCCATTCGTTTAGGAGATACGACTTCACAAACAGCCACGTTTTCGGACAGATGGACAGAAGAACAGACGGACAGAAGGACAGACGGATTTTGATTGAAACAAAAAAAACTCTCCGATCACGTCAACTTTAAAAAAAAACGCATCAAAATCGGTCATTCGTTTAGGCGATACGATTCCACAAACAGCCACGTATACGCACAGACGGACAGAGGAACAGACGGACAGAAGAACAGACAGGACTATTGCATAGTAAGCCTCCTAATGAAATATGCAATTATTTGTATTTTTTTTTTTTTTTGAGAAACACGGGCTTAGGAAATGAGCTGATGATCCTCGAACGCATGAACAGATCTTCATAAATTATAGCTAAAAACCTCCTCGATCACGTCAGTTTTCAACAAGAAAAAACCGCATCGAAATCGGTCCATTCGTTTAAGAGCTACGATTCCACAAACCCACATATAAGGACAGATGGACAGACTGTTTGGACACAAGTTTGGATTTACGGAACTAGACAAACATTAGTGTCAAATTGGTTGCAGATTAATTTTGTCAAGTAGGAAATGTACTGATGGTCATCAAACGCATGAACAGATCTTCATAAATTATAGCTAAGAACCTCCTCGATCACGTCAACTTTCAACAAAAAAAACCGCATGAAAATCGGTCCATTCGTTTAGGAGATACGATTCCACAAACAGTCACGTAAACGGACAGATGGACAGAAGAACAGACGGACAGAAGGACAGACGGATTTTGATTGAAACAAAAGAACCTCCCCGATCACGTCAACTTTAAAAAAAAACCGCATCAAAATCGGTCCATTCGTTTAGGAGATACGATTGCACAAACGGCCACGTATACGGACAGACGGACAGAGGAACAGACGGACAGAAGAACAGACAGGACTATTGCATAGTAAGCCTCCTAATGAAATATGCAATTATTTGGAATTTTTGAAATTTTTTTTTGAGAAACACAGGCTTAGGAAATGAGCTGATGGTCCTCGAACGCATGAACAGATCTTTATAAATTATAGCTAAAAACCTCCTCGATCACGTCAGCTTTCAACAAGAAAAAACCGCATCGAAATCGGTCCATTCGTTTTAGAGCTACTATTCCACAAACAGCCACATATAAGGACAGACGGACAGACTGTTTGGACACAAGTTTGGATTTACGGAACTAGACAAACATTTGTGTCAAATTGGTTGCAGATTAATTTTTTCAAGTAGGAAATGTACTGATGGTCATCAAACGCATGAACAAATCTTCATAAATTATAGCTAAGAACCTCCTCAATCACGTCAACTTTCAACAAAAAAAACCGCATCAAAATCGGTCCATTCGTTTAGGAGATACGATTCCACAATCAGCCACTTATACGGATAGATGGACAGAAGAACAGACGGACAGAAGGACAGACGGATTTTGATTGTAACAAAAAAAACTCCCCGATCACGTCAACTTAAAAAAAAAACCGCATCAAAATCGGTCATTCGTTTAGGCGATACGATTCCACAAACAGCCACGTATAAGCACAGACGGACAGAGGAACAGACGGACAGAAGAACAGACAGGACTATTGCATAGTAAGCCTCCTAATGAAATATGCAATTATTTTGAATTTTTGAATTTTTTTTTTTTTGAGAAACAGGCTTAGGAAATGAGCTGATGGTCCTCGAACGCATGAACATATCTTCATAAATTATAGCTAAAAACCTCCTCGATCACGTTAGCTTTCAACAAGAAAAAACCGCATCGAAATCGGTCCATTCCTTTAGGAGCTACGATTCCACAAACAGCCACCTATAAGGACAGACGGACAGACTGTTTGGACACAAGTTTGGATTTACGGAACTAGACAAACATTTGTGTCAAATTGGTTGCAGATTAATTTTGTCAAGTAGGAAATGTACTGATGATCAAACGCATGAACAGATCTTCAGAAATTATAGCTAAGAACCTCCTCAATCACGTCAACTTTCAATAAAAAAAACCGCATCAAAATCGGTCCATTCGTTTAGGAGATACGATTCCACAATCAGCCACTTATACGGATAGATGGACAGAAGAACAGAAGAACAGACGGACAGAAGGACAGACGGATTTTGATTGAAACAAATAGGATGAGAATCTGTTATAGTGATTTGATAATATGTTAATCTTAGCCCTTGTATAAGGACGGGCCTGATCCGTTTTTAATTTAATAATAAATGAATAAATGTGTTTTAATTTTGATTGAAACAAATACGATGTAGACTAATGTCCATTTTTTGGATTTTGAGTTAAATCTACGATTAAAAGCAGAATAAATAATTGTGTAAGTAGAGAAAGTTATAATAGTTACAAATAGTAAGACAATCTGTAATAATGATATGATAATGTGTAATAATGTCATTTCTTTGTGTAATTTTCTGTTTTGTTTGTGGTATAAAAATAAGGTCAAATTGCTGAGTCAACGAATGGAAAATAAAGGTAGCAATTTCACTTTGAAAAAAATATAGTAGCCGGCAAGATCGACATAGGGCAATAAGAATCGAATGGCTCACGGTGGATAAAGCAGTTCATTTCATGCATGTTTGGAATAAAAGCTGCCCACTAAAAAAAAAAGATGATATTTATAGTGTTTGAAGCCATACCTGGAATTCAATTATGTTAAATATTTGATTTAGTTGCGAGCAAATATAATTAGGAGTTGTTTGCTGAGCATATGATATTTTGATTGAATTTAGGCGAAGCAAATAAAGACCGTTTGCGTTATTTGCGGTGTCTAATATAGCGTGATTATTATTATATATGAGGTCAATATGAGAGGGTGTTGAAAGGATTCGCTGCGACGGGGATTGTGGTTTGTAAACAGCCCCGAGCCCCGCAACATAACATACTCTGGTCCCATAAATAACAATGTGTTAGTATTAGCTCTCTCTGACTATCAAAGATGATTCATAGCCGCTTTCAAAGTTCACTTCATCACTGCCAACCGCATCATAAGAAAGCATTAATGTTCTTAATTAACGGCGATAAAATATAACATTTAATTATTAAATTAATGATCCCGTTGAACACGGCTCGTGTTGTATAAATATTATAAATCTCTTCCCTCACAAAATTTCACTTAATCTAAAACTAATTACGTAAGAGCCGCATTTCTCCTCTTCCTCAAGTTTCTTTTTTTTTGTTTATATTTGACCCTTTAGCATCCATCTTCTCCGGTCATAATAGTAAAGGCAGTAAATTGAACCGGTTACACGCGACTAGTATTAATAAAAGAACGAGAGTGATCTAGATCGAGACAATATGATACACAATATAATGTGTAATTTTTAGGGGGCAGTTATTAGCGGCGCAGAGAGCAACAGGGATATATCCGCGCTCTCTAAATCTCCCGTCTGATACGCTATAAGTTGCTATTATGTGTTGGCTTATTGCTTGCGACAGATTGAGCACGGTCCTAATATAAATTTGTTGCTCTATCGTTATATAATAACTGGACAATTTACAAATGCCATGGTATTACCAACGACTTCATTCTACTTCTGTTACACAACGCTAAATTACATTTTACGCTTAAAAATATTTCTTTAATACTCCAATTTTACTTTGAAAAATCAAAGAGTATATATACATTTTGATTTGCTTTTAGAACCATTTTTCCATTTAATTACAATTTAATGTTATTTATATTTTATATATTATATATGATATAGAGTGATATATATTAAATATGACATGATTATATATGATATAGAGTAATTGGCAGGTTTTAAACTGGCAGTAATTGAAAGTTAATACAAATTTTGCGTAAAATTTTTGTTTCAAAAGGCTATAGCTTCCCTATTGATCGAGATTTTTCAAAATTTGCTTCACAGGACTATTGCATATAGTAAGTCACCTAATGAAATATGAAATTATTTTTTAAAAATTCTTTTTGAGAAACACGGGCTTAGGAAATGAGCTGATCAAATGCATGAGCAAATCTTCATAAATTATAGTTAAGAACCTCCTCGACCACGTCAGCTTTCAACATGAAAAAACCGCTTCAAAATCGGTCCATTCGTTTAGGAGCTACGATTCCACAAACAGCCACATATTAGGACAGACGGACAGACTGTTTGGACACAAGTTTATATTTACGGAACTAGACAAACATTTGTGTCAAATTGGTTGCAAGATTAATTTTGTCAGTAATTGAAAGTTATTACAAATTTTGCATAAAATTTTGGTTTCAAAAGGCTATAGCTTCCCTATTGATAGAGCTTTTTTGAAAATTTGCATCACAGGACTGTTTCATAGTAAGCCACCTAATGAAATATGCAAATATTTGGAATTTTTGAAAAATTCTTTTTCAGAAATACGCGTTTAGGAAATGAGCTGATGATTGTCAAACGCATGATCATATCTTCATAATTTACAGCTAAGAACCTCCTCGATCACGTCAACTTTGAACAAAAAAAACCGCATCAAAATCGGTCTATTCGTTTAGAAGCTACGATTCCACAAACAGCCACATATAACGAGAGACGGACAGACTGTTTGTACAAAAGTTTGGATTTACGGAACTAGACAAACATTTGTGTCAAGTTGGTTGCAGATTAATTTTATCAAGTAGGAAATGTACTGATGGTCATCAAACGCATGAACAGATCTTTATAAATCGTAGCTAGGAACCTACTCGATCACGTCAATTTTCAACAAAAAAAACCGCATAAAAATCGGTCCATTCGTTTAGGAGATACTACTCCACAAACAGCCACTTATACGGACAGACGGACAGAAGAACAGAAGGACAGACGGACAGAAGGATAGACGTACATACAGATAGACGAACAGAAGGACAGACGGATAGACGGACAGTCGGACAGACAGACAGACTGACACACAGACACGTCAAACTTATAACACCCCTCTTTTTGTGTCGTGGGTTAAAAACTAGGAACAAAAGGACTATTATTGAAAACACTGTGTCTGACAAATTGTAGGAAATTATATGTTTACGTACGCGTATGTTATTTTATGAGGTGGCTTACTATGCAAAAGTTTTCTGAAGACAATTTATCATTTTTTAAAACCAGACAAGACCAGACTAGACCAGACAAGACGAAACAAGATCAGACAAGACCAGACAAGACAAGATAGACAAGAATAGACAAGACCAGACAAAAACCTTTTCTAGTCTTGTCTTATTAGATTTATCTAACTAGTCTTGTCTATGTAATCTGTTGGTCTGGTCCTGTATGTCGGTCTAGTCTTGTCTGTCTAGTCTTGTCTGTCTAGTCTTGTCTGTCTAGTCTTGTCTATCTAGTCTTGTCTGTCTAGTCTTGTCTGTCTAGTCTTGTCTGTCTAGTCTTGTCTGTCTAGCCTTGTCGGTCTAGTCTTGTCTGTCTAGTCTTGTCTGTCTAGTCTTGTCTGTCTAGTCTTGTCTGTCTAGTCTTGTCTGTCTAGTCTTGTCTGTCTAGTCTTGTCTGTCTAGTCTTGTCTGTCTAGTCTTGTCTGTCTAGTCTTGTCTGTCTAGTCTTGTCTGTCTAGTCTTGTCTGTCTAGTCTTGTCTGTCTAGTCTTGTCTGTCTAGTCTTGTCTGTCTAGTCTTGTCTGTCTAGTCTTGTCTGTCTAGTCTTGTCTGTCTAGTCTTGTCTGTCTAGTCTTGTCTGTCTAGTCTTGTCTGTCTAGTCTTGTCTGTCTAGTCTTGTCTGTCTAGTCTTGTCTGTCTAGTCTTGTCTGTCTAGTCTTGTCTGTCTAGTCTTGTCTGTCTATGCTTGTCTGTCTAGTCTTGTCTGTCTAGTCTTGTCTGTCTAGTCTTGTCTGTCTAGTCTTGTCTGTCTAGTCTTGTCTGTCTAGTCTTGTCTATCTAGTCTTGTCTGTCTAGTCTTGTCTGTCTAGTCTTGTCTGTCTAGTCTTGTCTGTCTAGTCTTGTCTGTCTAGTCTTGTCTGTCTAGTCTTGTCTGTCTAGTCTTGTCTGTCTAGTCTTGTCTGTCTAGTCTTGTCTGTCTAGTCTTGTCTGTCTAGTCTTGTCTGTCTAGTCTTGTCTGTCTAGTCTTGTCTGTCTAGTCTTGTCTGCCTAGTCTTGTCTGTCTAGTCTTGTCTGTCTAGTCTTGTCTGTCTAGTCTTGTCTGTCTAGTCTTGTCTGTCTAGTCTTGTCTGTCTAGTCTTGTCTGTCTAGTCTTGTCTGTCTAGTCTTGTCTGTCTAGTCTTGTCTGTCTAGTCTTGTCTGTCTAGTCTTGTCTGTCTAGTCTTGTCTGTCTAGTCTTGTCTGTCTAGTCTTGTCTGTCTAGTCTTGTCTGTCTAGTCTTGTCTGTCTAGTCTTGTCTGTCTAGTCTTGTCTGTCTAGTCTTGTCTGTCTAGTCTTGTCTGTCTAGTCTTGTCTGTCTAGTCTTGTCTGTCTAGTCTTGTCTGTCTAGTCTTGTCTGTCTAGTCTTGTCTGTCTAGTCTTGTCTGTCTAGTCTTGTCTGTCTAGTCTTGTCTGTCTAGTCTTGTCTGTCTAGTCTTGTCTGTCTAGTCTTGTCTGTCTAGTCTTGTCTGTCTAGTCTTGTCTGTCTAGTCTTGTCTGTCTAGTCTTGTCTGTCTAGTCTTGTCTGTCTAGTCTTGTCTGTCTAGTCTTGTCTGTCTAGTCTTGTCTGTCTAGTCTTGTCTGTCTACATACCCGCCTTTCAATGCGGGAGACCCGGGTTCGAATCCTGGTCGGGGAGGCGACAACTAGAGCGGTTTTCATTAACCGTCCGGGCTGCCCACCCTGAATGAATGCAATATATGCGATACCGGAGTGGCGCATACTAAAAGCCAAGGTGGAATAGGGGATTTGGTGAGTCTTGTCTGTCTAGTCTATTCTGTCTAGTCTTGTCTGTCTAGTCTTGTCTGTCTAGTCTTGTCTGTCTAGTCTTGTCTGTCTAGTCTAGTCTAGTCTGTCTAGCCTTGTCTGTCTAGCCTTGTCTGTCTAGTCTTGTCTGTCTAGTCTTGTCTGTCTAGTCTTGTCTGTCTAGTCTTGTGTGTCTAGTCTTGTCTGTCTAGTCTTGTCTGTCTAGTCTTGTCTGTCTAGTCTTGTCTGTCTAGTCTTGTCTCTCTAGTCTTGTCTGTCTAGTCTTGTCTTGTCTGTCTAGTTTTGTCTGTCTAGTCTTGTCTGTCTAGTCTTGTCTGTCTAGTCTTGTGTGTCTAGTCTGGTCTGTCTAGTCTTGTCTGTCTAGTCTTGTCTGTCTAGTCTTGTCTGTCTAGTCTTGTCTGTCTAGTCTTGTCTGTCTAGTCTTGTCTGTCTAGTCTTGTCTGTCTAGTCTTGTCTGTCTAGTCTTGTCTGTCTAGTCTTGTCTGTCTAGTCTTGTCTGTCTAGTCTTGTCTGTCTAGTCTTGTCTGTCTAGTCTTGTCTGTCTAGTCTTGTCTGTCTAGTCTTGTCTGTCTAGTCTTGTCTGTCTAGTCTTGTCTGTCTAGTCTTGTCTGTCTAGTCTTGTCTGTCTAGTTTTGTCTGTCTAGTCTTGTCTGTCTAGTCTTGTCTGTCTAGTCTTGTCTGTCTAGTCTTGTCTGTCTAGTCTTGTCTGTCTAGTCTTGTCTGTCTAGTCTTGTCTGTCTAGTCTTGTCTGTCTAGTCTTGTCTGTCTAGTCTTGTCTGTCTAGTCTTGTCTGTCTAGTCTTGTCTGTCTAGTCTTGTCTGTCTAGTCTTGTCTGTCTAGTCTTCTCTGTCTAGTCTTGTCTGTCTAGTCTTATCTGTCTAGTCTTGTCTGTCGAGGCTTGTCTGTCTAGTCTTGTCTGTCTAGTCTTGTCTGTCTAGTCTTGTCTGTCTAGTCTTGTCTGTCCAGTCTTGTCTGTCCAGTCTTGTCTGTCTAGTCTTGTCTGTCTAGTCTTGTCTATCTAGTCTTGTCTGTCTAGTCTTGTCTGTCTAGTCTTGTCTGTCTAGTCTTGTCTGTCTAGGCTTGTCTGTCTAGTCTTGTCTGTCTAGTCTTGTCTGTCTAGTCTTGTCTGTCTAGTCTTGTCTGTCTAGTCTTGTCTGTCTAGTCTTGTCTGTCTAGTCTTGTCTGTCTAGTCTTGTCTGTCTAGTCTTGTCTGTTAGTCTTGTCTGTCTAGTCTTGTCTGTCTAGTCTTGTCTGTCTAGTCTTGTCTGTCTAGTCTTGTCTGTCTAGTCTTGTCTGTCTAGTCTTGTCTGTCTAGTCTTGTCTGTCTAGTCTTGTCTGTCTAGTCTTGTCTGTCTAGTCTTGTCTGTCTAGTCTTGTCTGTCTAGTCTTGTCTGTCTAGTCTTGTCTGTCTAGTCTTGTCTGTCTAGTCTTGTCTGTCTAGTCTTGTCTGTCTAGTCTTGTCTGTCTAGTCTTGTCTGTCTAGTCTTGTCTGTCTAGTCTTGTCTGTCTAGTCTTGTCTGTCTAGTCTTGTCTGTCTAGTCTTGTCTGTCTAGTCTTGTCTGTCTAGTCTTGTCTGTCTAGTCTTGTCTGTCTAGTCTTGTCTGTCTAGTCTTGTCTGTCTAGTCTTGTCTGTCTAGTCTTGTCTGTCTAGTCTTGTCTGTCTAGTCTTGTCTGTCTAGTCTTGTCTGTCTAGTCTTGTCTGTCTAGTCTTGTCTGTCTAGTCTTGTCTGTCTAGTCTTGTCTGTCTAGTCTTGTCTGTCTACATACCCGCCTTTCAATGCGGGAGACCCGGGTTCGAATCCTGGTCGGGGAGGCGACAACTAGAGCGGTTTTCATTAACCGTCCGGGCTGCCCACCCTGAATGAATGCAATATATGCGATACCGGAGTGGCGCATACTAAAAGCCAAGGTGGAATAGGGGATTTGGTGAGTCTTGTCTGTCTAGTCTATTCTGTCTAGTCTTGTCTGTCTAGTCTTGTCTGTCTAGTCTTGTCTGTCTAGTCTTGTCTGTCTAGTCTAGTCTGTCTAGCCTTGTCTGTCTAGCCTTGTCTGTCTAGTCTTGTCTGTCTAGTCTTGTCTGTCTAGTCTTGTCTGTCTAGTCTTGTGTGTCTAGTCTTGTCTGTCTAGTCTTGTCTGTCTAGTCTTGTCTGTCTAGTCTTGTCTGTCTAGTCTTGTCTCTCTAGTCTTGTCTGTCTAGTCTTGTCTTGTCTGTCTAGTTTTGTCTGTCTAGTCTTGTCTGTCTAGTCTTGTCTGTCTAGTCTTGTGTGTCTAGTCTGGTCTGTCTAGTCTTGTCTGTCTAGTCTTGTCTGTCTAGTCTTGTCTGCCTAGTCTTGTCTGTCTAGTCTTGTCTGTCTAGTCTTGTCTGTCTAGTCTTGTCTGTCTAGTCTTGTCTGTCTAGTCTTGTCTGTCTAGTCTTGTCTGTCTAGTCTTGTCTGTCTAGTCTTGTCTGTCTAGTCTTGTCTGTCTAGTCTTGTCTGTCTAGTCTTGTCTGTCTAGTCTTGTCTGTCTAGTCTTGTCTGTCTAGTCTTGTCTGTCTAGTCTTGTCTGTCTAGTCTTGTCTGTCTAGTTTTGTCTGTCTAGTCTTGTCTGTCTAGTCTTGTCTGTCTAGTCTTGTCTGTCTAGTCTTGTCTGTCTAGTCTTGTCTGTCTAGTCTTGTCTGTCTAGTCTTGTCTGTCTAGTCTTGTCTGTCTAGTCTTGTCTGTCTAGTCTTGTCTGTCTAGTCTTGTCTGTCTAGTCTTGTCTGTCTAGTCTTGTCTGTCTAGTCTTCTCTGTCTAGTCTTGTCTGTCTAGTCTTATCTGTCTAGTCTTGTCTGTCGAGGCTTGTCTGTCTAGTCTTGTCTGTCTAGTCTTGTCTGTCTAGTCTTGTCTGTCTAGTCTTGTCTGTCCAGTCTTGTCTGTCCAGTCTTGTCTGTCTAGTCTTGTCTGTCTAGTCTTGTCTATCTAGTCTTGTCTGTCTAGTCTTGTCTGTCTAGTCTTGTCTGTCTAGTCTTGTCTGTCTAGGCTTGTCTGTCTAGTCTTGTCTGTCTAGTCTTGTCTGTCTAGTCTTGTCTGTCTAGTCTTGTCTGTCTAGTCTTGTCTGTCTAGTCTTGTCTGTCTAGTCTTGTCTGTCTAGTCTTGTCTGTCTAGTCTTGTCTGTTAGTCTTGTCTGTCTAGTCTTGTCTGTCTAGTCTTGTCTGTCTAGTCTTGTCTGTCTAGTCTTGTCTGTCTAGTCTTGTCTGTCTAGTCTTGTCTGTCTAGTCTTGTCTGTCTAGTCTTGTCTGTCTAGTCTTGTCTGTCTAGTCTTGTCTGTCTAGTCTTGTCTGTCTAGTCTTGTCTGTCTAGTCTTGTCTGTCTAGTCTTGTCTGTCTAGTCTTGTCTGTCTAGTCTTGTCTGTCTAGTCTTGTCTGTCTAGTCTTGTCTGTCTAGTCTTGTCTGTCTAGTCTTGTCTGTCTAGTCTTGTCTGTCTAGTCTTGTCTGTCTAGTCTTGTCTGTCTACTCTTGTCTGTCTAATTTTGTCTGTCTAGTCTTGTCTGTCTAGTCTTGTCTGTCTAGTCTTGTCTTTCTAGTCTTGTCTGTCTAGTCTTGTCTGTCTAGTCTTGTCTGTCTAGTCTTGTCTGTCTAGTCTTGTCTATCTAGTCTTGTCTGTCTAGTCTTGTCTGTCTAGTCTTGTCTGTCTAGTCTTGTCTGTCTAGTCTTGTCTGTCTAGTCTTGTCTGTCTAGTCTTGTCTGTCTAGTCTTGTCTGTCTAGTCTTGTCTGTCTAGTCTTGTCTGTCTAGTCTTGTCTGTCTAGTCTTGTCTGTCTAGTCTTGTCTGTCTAGTCTTGTCTGTCTAGTCTTGTCTGTCTAGTCTAGTCTGTCTAGTCTTGTCTGTCTAGTCTTGTCTGTCTAGTCTTGTCTGTCTAGTCTTGTCTGTCTAGTCTTGTCTGTCTAGTCTTGTCTGTCTAGTCTTGTCTGTCTAGTCTTGTCTGTCTAGTCTTGTCTGTCTAGTCTTGTCTGTCTAGTCTTGTCTGTCTAGTCTTGTCTGTCTAGTCTTGTCTGTCTAGTCTTGTCTGTCTAGTCTTGTCTGTCTAGTCTTGTCTGTCTAGTCTTGTCTGTCTAGTCTTGTCTGTCTAGTCTTGTCTGTCTAGTCATGTATGTCTAGTCTTGTATGTCCAGTCTTATCTATTTAGTCTTGTCTGTCTAGTCTTGTCTGTCTAGTCTTGTCTATCTAGTCTTGTCTGTCTAGTCTTGTCTGTCTAATCTTATCTGTCTAGTCTTGTCTATCTAATCTTGTCTGTCTACTCTTGTCGGTCTAATCTTGCCTGTCTAGTCTTGTCTTTCTAGTATTGTCTGTCAAGTTTTGTCTGTTTTATTTAGTCTGCTTTATCTTATTTTCAAAGTTTGGTTTACTTTTCCAATTATGTTTCTTAGTGTGTCAATTTGTTACGAATCAACCTTGAGCAAAGTCAAAGCTTTGTTTTTGTTTGAATTTTAACACCGGTAGTAATTGTGGTAATTGATTTAAAATAGAAAAAAGTTTGAATTGCGGTTGTAATTGAATAGAAGGAGATTGTTGGTGTTATTGAAATGTGAGTTGAGATATAGAGGTGGTTTATGTTGTGTAAAAAGTAAACAATTAGCATGGAAGTAGTGAGGTGTTGGTGCAGGTATAGATGTGCCCCTAGCGTGGTCATATATTAGAATGAGGGACTAAAACCCCCCACACCCAGTTCTTGTGTATGTCCGTTAAGAGATCGCTGAGTGCAAACTCTTGTTAAGATCCGGAGTTATTTCTCGAGCTTATAATCCGCGCCGGGGGCGGCTCGAGGCGGCCCATTTCCTTAACTCCCAGCAGGTTAACTCGCTAATCTTAACTGCGACAACATGCCATATTTATACAGCGGATCTGATTATGTCGAGCTCACACCTCTAACTATATACCACTTCAGGCATTAAGAGTTTAGAACTTGAAGTGTTAGGTGATACTTAGCTACTCCAGGGGCTTGAAGTAAGATGGTATCGTTGCTGTGAATCCCAGTCGTAAAAAGAAGCCACTAACAACACTTACGCGAGGGTCGGCCGTCATTTGGTAATGACATTCCGCAGTTGCGGTCTTAAAAAGTTATTAGCGAGGCTCGTAATGGTTCTGGCCAGACTCCCCTGGGGATACGTTATTTGATTAGACCTCCCCCAGGTGTGGAGGCTGGAAGGAACGGCGGTGGTAGTGGGTTAGTGTATCAGTCCGGAATAGGACCCTGCTCTGGAATTCAAGATCACGACCACCCAGGGAATCCAACCAACACGATTTCCGATTTATTGCGGCATATCCGCTATTTATGAATACTCGTGAAATTGCAATGATACATATGTCTGGTTCTGTGTTGCCGCACTCCTGCTTGGGATTTATCGGTTTCCTCATAAAATAAAAGCAGGTGTGTTTCTATCATCTTGACAAATATCATTTTTTTGTTTTTGTTGAAATGAAAATGATTGTGGGTGAAGGCAATGCTGAGTGTCACCCGATAGTTGAGGTGACTGAAAATCCAATCTCAGTTGCTGCCTATTTTGGTTTATGGCTCTAAATTATACGGTTCACGTGTGTAATTTTGGTCAGTAAGAGAGAGGCGAGAGAGTAGCGGCCCGCGGCATGATTACACACCAGGACTTCGGATCGGATGCGAGCCTTTCCGCAATATAAGGGGCCGGCAGCCGGTGGTCGAACTCGTCCCGCCCGCCTCCTGCCTCCCGCCGCCCGGCAATATGTTAGTCGCCATAAATCATTGTTAGGATGACTAACAGCCTTCGAAGACGCGCCTCGCAAACCCCTACGCTCCAGAAATATGATGTAATTTATATGGAAATGCATCGAAATCTTTGTCATTTGGAGATATGAATGAAAAATTCAGTGTCCTTCTGCGGCCGGCAGCGACGTTCGAGGCAACGGAGCATGTGTCGAGAAGATAGTAACCACCCCTTGATTTGTCAGCTTATCTGTCCCTGTTGTTGATTTTGCGTACGGAAAAACAATGATTTATATTGCAAATCTCTTTCGATTCTTATCCCCCATAAATTCTCTCATATGGCGCTTTTACTGCCGACAGGTATTCGGGTCACGGAAACAGGAATTCTAATATTCTCCATTATCTCTTACATCACATAACCCAATTAACATATTAATAACTCTAAGTGTCTGTATCATCTTTATTATTATAGGTCGGTTCGATAATGAGAAAACACCATCACCCATAGGAAAACCTTCGCGCACTCGTTGCATGTATCTTGTATCATGAATCTGTTGAAGACATTGCCATCCCGCCTCGGCTTATACATATTTGCAATTTGCATGTTAACTAGTTCCTATCTTCAAATATCGACAGCAAGGGGGGCAACGTCTTTGACAACTCCACGTGAATCGCATTATACCTCCAACCAAAAACCAATCAAACCCATACTAACTCCCAACCCTCTTACCAAACACATTTTACTAAAGATAACACTAACCTTAAAAACCTCAATTTCCTCTCACCTTTAAACAAACTAATCTCCAATATAAACAACTTCATCTTATACAAAAATTTAACAAAAATCACAATTTTAATTAAATTTCCAAATCATTTACCTTTATTTACCTACATTGCTTATAATTATATCACACTAAATTCTGAATAAAACACAATATGAATAGGATGGTTGCCACTGTTACTACGTGGTAATTCATACTTACATTGAATTGAAAACATAGTGAATTTTTCAATTCAATGTAAAACAAAATATGTTTGTGTTATGTTTGTTTGTGATAACTACATGCGATAGACATTTTTCGGTTAGTTAAGCGCATGCGCCAAGTTTGAAAGGCGGGAATATGAAAGTTGCGGGCACATATTTACTTATACCTCAAAAAGTTCGGGCACTTTTTAACGTATAACATGGCGGAAATTGACACATGCGCACAAAAAAATTTCAACTATTAAAAAGTCTATTCAAATCTATGCTCCTATTGGCGAGATCAACATGTAGCTACGGCCAACACCGCTCCATGAAACCCTTTCTCATTGACCCGCTATGTACCATGTAACATATATAAATAATGTTATACAAAAATGTACCTTTTTTTAAACAAATATTGTTTTTTTCCAAAACTACAGGAGATATCCGAATGATTACTTTTTTGCTGTTTCACTGTTACATTTGCAACAAACAGAAGTTTGGGAATTTCAAAAATATAGTTTATGTCCATGAGTTACATACAAAATAATAATGAAAACAATACAAATGTCTTTTGTAGTTTAGGAAATAAAGGCACTTGAATTTCAATGGTAAATTCACTTGGAAGTGCTCCCCTTAAACCAAATGTGCAATTTACAATTTGAATATTTCGAGGGTAATTACAAATAAATAATCAGTTAGTCTAATAGTTTTTGTTCAAATACATTCACTACTCAAAGTTCTGTGACAATTATGTTAACGTAACATAATAATGTTTAAAATGATAAAAATATTATTTAGACCTAAGTTGAGAAACACTGCCTTAAATACATAAGATGTGATAATAATAATAATAAAACTAGTCCTTTTGTTCCTAGTTTTTAACTCCGGACACAAAAAGAGAGGTGTTATAAGTTTGGCGTGTCTATGTGTCAGTCTGTCTGTCCGACTGTCCGTCAATCCGGCATTCCGTCTGTCCATCTGTACTTCTGTCCGTCTGTCTGTCTATCCTTCTGTCCGTATATTTGGCTGTTTGTGCAATCGTATCTCCTAAACAAATGGACTGATTTTGATGCGGTTTTTTCTTGTTGAAAGCTGACGTGATCTAGGAGGTTCTTAGCTATAATTTATGAAGATCTCTGCGGTCATGCGTTTGATGACCATCAGCACATTTCCTACTCGACAAAATGAATCTGCAACCAATTGGACACAAATGTTTGTCTAGTTCCGTAAATACAAACTTGTGTCTACACAGTCTGTCCGTCTGTCCGTATATGAGGCTGTTTATTGAATCGTATCTCCTAAACGAATGGACCGATTTTCATGGGGTTTTTTCTTGTTGAAAGCTGACGTGATCCAGGAGGTTTTTAGCAATAATGTATGAAGATCTTCCATGCGTTTGATGATCATTAGTTCATTACCTACTTGATAGAATTAATCTGCAACGAATTTGACACAAATGTTTGTCTAGTTCCGTAAAAACAAACTTGTGTCCAAACAGTCTGTAGGTCTGTCCATATATGTGGCTGTTTGTAGAATCGTATCTCCTAAACGAATGGACCGATTTTGATGCGATTTTTTTTGTTAAAAGTTGACGTGATCGAGGAGGTTCTTAGCTATAATTTATGAAGATCTGTTCATGCGTTTGATAGCCATCAGCACATTTCCTACTTGACAAAATTAATTTGCAACTAATTTGACACAAATGTTTGCCTAGGTTCGTAAATCCAAACTTGTGTCCAAACAGACTGTTCGTCTGTCCGTATATGTGGCTGTTTGTGGAATCGTAGCTCCTAAACGAATGGACCGATTTTGATAAGGTTTTTTCTTGTTGAAAGCTGACGTGATCGAGGAGGTTCTTAGCTATAATTTATGAAGATCTGTTCAGGCATTTGATCATTGCGACGCGGCGACACTCTTCATCTAAATATTAATAGGTTAGGTTAGGTTAACAGTCTGTCCGTATATGTGGCTGTTTGTGGAATCGTAGCTCCTAGACGAATGGACCGATTTTGATGCGGTTTTTTCATGTTGAAAGCTGTCGTGATCAAGGAGGTTCTTGGCTATAATTTATAAAGATCTCTTCATGCGTTTGATAACCATCAGCTCATTTCCTACTTGACACAATTATTCTGCAACCATTTTGACACAAACGTTTGTTTAGTTCCGTAAAAACAAACTTGTGTCTAAACACTCTGTCCGTCTGTCCGTATATGTGGCTGTTTGTGGAATCGTATCTTCTGAACGAATGGACCGATTTTGGTGAGGTTATTTTTGTTGGGAGTTGAAGTGATCGAGGAGGTTCTTAGCTATAATTTGTAGGATCTGTTCATGCGTTTGATGGCAATCAGCACATTTCCTACTTGACAAAATAAATCTGCAACCAATTTGACAAAAATGTTTGTCTAGTTCCGTAAATCGAAATTTGTGTCTAAATAGACTCTCCGTATATGTGCCTGTTTGTGAAATCGTAGCTCCTAAACGAATGGACCGATTTTGATGCGGATTTTTTTGTTAAAAGTTGACGTGATCGAGGAGGTTCTTAGCTATAATTTATGAAGATCTATTCATGCGTTTGATAGCCATCAGCACATTTCCTACTTGACAAAATTAATCTGCAACCAATTTGACACAAATGTTTGCCTAGTTTCGTAAATCCAAACTTGTGTCCAAACAGAGTGTCCGTCTGTTCGTATATGTGGCTGTTTGTGGAATCGTAGCTCCTAAACGAATGGACCGATTTTGATAAGGTTTTTTCTTGTTGAAAGCTGACGTGATCGAGGAGGTTCTTAGCTATAATTTATGAAGATCTGTTCAGGAATTTGATCATTGCGACGCGGCGACGCTCTTCATCTAAATATTAATAGGTTAGGTTAGGTTAACAGTCTGTCCGTATATGTGGCTGTTTGTGGAATCGTAGCTCCTAGACGAATGGACCGATTTTGATGCGGTTTTTTCATGTTGAAAGCTGTCGTGATCAAGGAGGTTCTTGGCTATAATTTATAAAGATCTCTTCATGCGTTTGATAACCATCAGCTCATTTCCTACTTGACACAATTATTCTGCAACCATTTTGACACAAACGTTTGTTTAGTTCCGTAAAAACAAACTTGTGTCTAAACACTCTGTCCGTCTGTCCGTATATGTGGCTGTTTGTGGAATCGTATCTTCTGAACGAATGGACCGATTTTGGTGAGGTTATTTTTGTTGGGAGTTGAAGTGATCGAGGAGGTTCTTAGCTATAATTTGTAGGATCTGTTCATGCGTTTGATGGCAATCAGCACATTTCCTACTTGACAAAATAAATCTGCAACCAATTTGACAAAAATGTTTGTCTAGTTCCGTAAATCGAAATTTGTGTCTAAATAGACTCTCCGTATATGTGCCTGTTTGTGAAATCGTAGCTCCTAAACGAATGGACCGATTTTGATGCGATTTTTTTGTTAAAAGTTGACGTGATCGAGGAGGTTCTTAGCTATAATTTATGAAGATCTGTTCATGCGTTTGATAGCCATCAGCACATTTCCTACTTGACAAAATTAATCTGCAACCAATTTGACACAATGTTTGTCTAGTTTCGTAAATCCAAACTTGTGTCCAAACAGAGTGTCCGTCTGTTCGTATATGTGGCTGTTTGTGGAATCGTAGCTCCTAAACGAATGGACCGATTTTGATAAGGTTTTTTCTTGTTGAAAGCTGACGTGATCGAGGAGGTTCTTAGCTATAATTTATGAAGATCTGTTCAGGAATTTGATCATTCCGACGCGGCGACGCTCTTCATCTAAATATTAATAGGTTAGGTTAGTTAACAGTCTGTCCGTGTATGTGGCTGTTTGTGGAATCGTAGCTCCTAAACGAATGAACCGATTTTGATGCGGTTTCTTCTTGTTGAAAACTGACGTGATCGAGGAGGTTCTTAGCTATAATTTATGAAGATCTGTTTATGCATTTGATGACCATCAGCTCATTTCCTATTTGTCACAATTATTCTGCAACCAATTTGACACAAATGTTTGTCTAGTTCCGTAAATCGAAATTTGTGTCCAAAGAGACTGTCCATCTGTCCGTATATGTAGCTGTTTGTGGAATCGTAGCTCCTAAACGAATGGACCTATTTTGATGCGGTTTTTTTTGTTGAAAGCTGACGTGATCGAGGAGGTTTTTAGCTATAATTTACAAAGATCTGTTTATGCATTTGATGACCTTTAGCTCTGTTCCTACTTGTGACAATTATTCTGCAACCAATTTGACACAAATGTTTGTCTAGTTTCGTAAATAGAAATTTGTGTCCAAACAGACTGGCCGTATATGCGGCTGTTTGTGGAATCGTAGCTCTTAAACGAATGGACCGATTTTGATGCGGTTTTTTCTTTTTGAAAGCTGACGTGATTGAAGAGGTTCTTAGCTATAATTTATAAAGATCTGTCCATGCGTTTGATGATCATCAGCTCATTTCCTACTTGACAAAATTAATCTGAATGAAACGTTTTTTGTGTCGGGGGTTACTTTATACATAAATTTATATTTATACATATGTTTGTTATTTTTATTTCAATTACTGTTTGTGTAACTGTAAGAACAATAAATGTGTTGAAATAAAAAAAAAAAAAATATGCAATGCATTTTAATATGACATCTAATAACTTTACAAAAATAAATATACATTCAATATTTATATTATTAGACACCCAATGAACTAGACTTCTGTTCGAAACCCTAACTTTGCAATTCAATATTTTTAAATATTTTATTGCAACGTATTTTGCATGTTCATTGGATAAATTATCAGTTCATTGCATTTTTATTGTTCATTGTATGTTCTGTTTTGTTAGTTTTAGGAAGTAGCATAGTAATAGTAATCTAGCTCTAGTTCTATCGGGCTTATAAAACAAATAGTAAATTAATTAGCAATGAAAGTAGGTACAATTTTAAGAGGTGTAGAAACATCGGTACTTACTTATTAACGCCACCACCACTACATTTTTTGGCGGCAATCTACACCTAAAATTTGTATGTTAAAATTTGTATTTTATTTAAAATTAAAACATTTTGAAAACTCAAAACTCTATTTTTAGGGTTCCGTACCGAAAACGGAACCCTTATAGGATCACTTTGTTGTCCGTCTGTCTGTCTGTCTGTCTGTCTCGCCATTTTTCTCAGGAACGCGTAGAGGTATCAAGTTGAAATTTGTACCAAATACTTGGGTCTGCGGTCTCTTTCAGCTGTGAAAAAATCAAACTTGTAAGTTAACGCGATCAAAAGATATGACCGTTTATGTCGCATATTTTGCCATTTCACAAGGGAATCAAAACCTATAGGGTACTTCCCGTTGACTTAGAATCATGAAATTTGGCAAGAAGAGGTGTCTTACAGCACATGTAAAGGGAGAAATCTGAAAACCGTAAATATGTAGTTTAATTACAAGAAAAATGCGAATTTACTATTAGAAACTTGCTATTAGAAACCAAATGAAAATACACTAATGTGTTGCGTGGTATTGTCAGGCACCAGAAGCATATGCAAATATGCAGAAGCGTATACAGTTAGGTCCTCCAAAAGATACTTTACTTACAAGTTTGTACCTAACCCTAGGTGCGCGAGTCACAACTCGCACATGGCCGGTTTTTTAACCCCGGTTAGATTATCGGACATATAATACGCGCGACAGCGCGAACTCTCGATCCAATATATAGCGGTGGTGGCGTTAATTCGTTAGCACCGAAACATCAATATTTGAATATAGTTTGACCGTATTGTTATATGCAACACGCCAAATTAATTAATATTAAATATACATTAATAAGACATAAAAATGTGCATGGTTGGTTTAATTTATGCTTGATTTAATGTATGAATGTTTATATAATAAATGAATTGAATGATTTTAATGCACACTTGTTGTACTTCATGGTTATTTGATGGGATTTTTGGTGGGTTGTGTATCCCAGTAGTGTAGTAAACCGCAATTAGATAGCAGGAAAGGAGCGGAAGTACCATTTTTGGTCAGTATCCGTCGCCTTTTTAATTATTCAACCGGCACTTTACCTTTATGTAATCACTATAAATAGATATGATTTGGGGCGGCGTGAAAAAGGGAATTTAATTGGGGATATTAACGGGGTTTTGGTTTTCAATAATTTGCATTTAACACCCCCTCGGCTGTCAATCATTTTAATGGCATAATAGTAAGCCCCAATATCATTTGGATGTGAGCATTGATGGGAGCTGGAAATATGTCTGCCGTGCAATATGTTGGCAATTACTCATTTAGTTCGTTCGAACTACTCCCTAGATTTTAATCGGACCGTACAACCCCGCACACATTGGGGTGCGCAAAATTAACACTTTAAGTAGAAATTGAATCATTTATTACGTAGATATCATCTTCATATTTAACATAATTCATCTTTTATTCAATGCTTTTTTTTTGTTTGACTCAAAACATTAAAAAGCCTTCTTAAAACCAATAAATATTAATTAGGATTAAATGAATTATAATTAGCATGAAATTTAACAGAAACATATAGCAATATATGAATGAGTAAACTGTAAAGTTTAAGCAAATTCGGTTGGAAAACTTGTGAGAAAATCGAAATCAAAAATTCGAGTCCCTCAAAACTGGATGGATCGTTTGATTAAATCTTGATTAATCGTTTTACAGAAAATGTGAAAGGTTTATTCGTCTTTCAACTGCAAGCATAATACATAGTTTTAATCTGTATTTAATTAAGAATGATTTAAAAAAAAGATTTAGACAATTTAGATTATTTTGGACAAAGTTTCGGGGAAAAATCCAAAATTTCGATATTTTGCGCGTTTTTATAATCGTTGTCTCGTGCTTAGGTTTCACCTAAACATAAGAAGATTATTATTTGTTTGTTCTATACAAAATTTCGCGTCTTTTGATGTACTATATGTCAATATCCATGACATGTCAAAATTCGTGATTTCGAAGAAGGGAAAAAAATTGCGATTTTCGACACCTCTCCGATTTTTACATATTATATATCAAAACACGCAGAGTTTTACACAGATTACGTTAATATAAATTATTATGCAATTTAGTTTGCAATAAGTCAGGAAATCATAAAAAACTACACAATTTTCAACCACCGAAAAACACCTTGTTCTATTTAGAGCGATAATTTAAAAAGGAGTAATAACTTTAAAAGGAGAAGGAATTATGAATATTCCTCGAAATGTAAGTTTACATAGAATTCCTATTCTCACAATTTTCTATTCTCACATTCTAATTCCTATTCTCACAATTTTTCAGGTTTTCAGGAAATGCTGTTGCCATTTCCTGAAAACCTTAAAAATTGTGAGAATAGGAATTCTAGGTAAACTTACATTTCGAGGAATATTCATAATCAGTAAAGTAACTTCACCTACTTTATGAGAAATATGCGTAAGTTAACTTTAATATTACGTAAAGCTCGCGTGCGAAGTTGCGGGCTTTAAACCATAGCTAGTATATCATAAAATAATTCAAGTTCTCAAAATTATAGTTTTATCAAAACTCAAAATATTGTTTATAATAAAAGAAACTTAACATATCTAAATCACGTATAAATTGGATTGTATGTAAAAACTAATAAATTTGTTTAATTTCGTTTTGTAGAGTAAATATTGCTGTGTAGATTTTAAAGATTGTGACGCGTGTCGCCGCCAAGCGAAAGCTTTCGGAAGCTGCGTAATTCCGTTAGTTCCAGCTAGGTGGAGCCGTCGATCGCCCCGGAGCTTTTCCCAAGTTTCCGGGAAAACACTCGTGTTACGTGCTTTCGCCGCCTCGGAAAGATTTGCTTACGAACCCAAGTTTCCAACGTTCTATTACATATCAAGTGGAAGCTTAATTGTTGCGTAACCGCTGCATGGAGTTGTTACGGTCGTAATTATGTAATTATGATTGCGGCGATTACGTTATCTTAATGGGCGATCTGAGCAGTAATTGATATAATTGTTTTTTGTAATATATGATGAGATTTTTCAAAATCAATTTCTTCAATATAGAAAGTTATTATTAATTTTTTCAAAATAAAGAAAATTATAATTTATTTATTTAGTTTACAACAAAAATTGTAAAAGACGAAATATAGCTTGAATATATAAATATAGCGTAGCTCTATTATATTAAGTCTTATTAAAACTATGGATAAATCTCATGTTGAAACAACTACTTCCTGGATAATACCACCTAGGATATTGAACAGAAATTTGCATGTTATTACTAATCTCTGTACAGTTTCATGTCACTAACAAGCCCTAGACAAATAACATTGTTTTTATAAAGACTATGAAGTCTTATAAAGACTATGAACAAATCTCATGTTGAAACAACTACTTCCTGGTTAATACCGCGTAGTATATTAAACAGAAATTTGCATGTTATTACTAATCCCTGTACAGTTTCATGTCACTAACAAGCCCTAGACAAATAACATTATTTTTATAAAGACTATGAAGTCTTATAAAGACTATGAACAAATCTCATGTTGAAACAACTACTGCCTGGTTAATACCACGTAGTATTTTGAACAGAAATTTGCATGTTATTACTAATCCCTGTACAGTTTCATCTCACTAACAAGCCCTAAACAAATAACATTGTTTTTAAGATCATTTCTTTCCAATAATTAAGTGAGATTAAGAATTTATTTCATCTTTTATAAGTTTGTATGATTTAGGGTCTATAATTTATCTATATTTCATCGATATTTCATCTTTTTCAAGTGTGTATGATTTAGGGTTTCACACGAGAGTCTCGTTTCTCATCTCGTTCCAGGCAGCCGTAACGTTTTCTTCATAAATTTGAACCCGAGCAACCCGAAAGTGCCCGAGCCCAGAACGAACATAACTTTTTCTTCATAAATTTGAACCCGAAAAACTCGAACTTGCCCGAGTCCAGAACGAGCAGTTCAAATTTATAAAGAAAATGGTATGGCTGAGCGGTGCAACCCGAACTTGCCCGAGCCCAGCACCAGCAGTTCAAATTTATAAAGAAAATGTTACGGCTGCCCGGTCAGAGTCAAAGATTGAAGACGAGATCAGAAACGAGACTTTCGTGTGAAGCCCAAGTGTGATTTTATCTATAATTAGTATGGTGTCACCAATATTCGGTTTCTTTACAATAAATGTAATAATAAAATGTTAATTTTAAGTGAATAATATTTCAGCCAATAATAAATTTTTTATTTAGTTTATGTTGAATATAATTGCAAATGATTTCTTTTGTTGCGAAATTCTTTGAAAATTTGTTATGAAAATAAATATACATTTCCAACATCAAAAATCCAAATTTCGATTTCGTTTCTTCGGCAATTTGCGAGATTCTTTGCAAAATTTGTTATAGAAAACGTTACATAAGGTCGTCCATCATGTGATGTTTTTATGCAACTTTAATATTGCAATACGTGGAAATTAATATATGCTGACAATCCCGACCAACACCTAGACCTGACCATTTATGCTCATGTAAATTGAGAAACGAAATTCAAAGAAGGAAAAAGTATTTTGCATTTCAGTTTTCTTGCATTTGTGACTAAACCGAATGATTTAACTAAATTTGCAAAGAATACTTTTTCGTAGACACCGACGTCTTACATACGGCGACCCGGGTTACAATTTTATATTTTGAAGCTTAGACGAGATATTTGCAAAAAACATTTGAAGCAAAAATATTTAACCACGCCGCCCCATGAGAGGCAGAGTGTTCAAATTTGGTCAAAGGGTACTTCTTGTGGATATCCACATTCAGTAAAAGTTTCATTGAAATCCTACATTTTCTCGCTATTTTTTAATATTTTGAAATTTTCCTGTTCGGTTTTGGTCGGAATTCGTGATGTTGAACTGGTCGGGTCTAGGTGTTGAAATTAATGTATGCTGACAATCCCCACCAACACTTAAAGCTGACCATTTATACTCATGTAAATTGTGATATTTCATTAAAACCCCCATCGGGGGGAGGGAGGGGGGTTGGTCTTAAAAAGTTGCTAAAAAACATCACATGATTAATGGACTACCTTATGTAACGTATATACACGTGATATCTCACTACAACCCCCACCGGGTAGAGGGGGGGCTTCAAAAGTTGCTAAAAAACATCACGTGATTAATGCCTACGACTACCTTATGTAACGTTTTCTATTACAAATTTTGCAAAGAATCTCGCAAATAGCCGAAGAAACAAAAACGAAACAACAAAACGAACGAACGAACAAAAACGAACAAACGAAATTTGGATTTTTGATTTTGTAAATCCAACCTAACCTAACCTAACAGCAAACTGTTTTATTGAAAACTTTTTTTTCCTCAGCGTTCCTTTTTCCACTCTTGTTCATACGCTTGTTCCATCTCTTTCCATGTGGTTTTATTTTGGGCGAGTTGGAGCCTTTTGCTCCCCGCATGTCGTTTTAGATCGTCCGTCCACCATGTCTGTGGTCTTCCTGCACTCCTCTTGGTTTGTCTTGGTTTCCGTTTGATTAATCTAGGTGTCCATCTATCTTGATGTTGCCTTGCCTCGTGCCCTACCCATCGTGATTAAAGTTCTGCGATTCTTTTTATTACGTCCTCTACCTTTGTTCTTCGTCTGATTTCCTCGTACCTAAGTTTGTCTCGCAGACTGAGTCCTATCATGGCTCGTTCCATCGCTTTTTGCATTGCCCTTAGATGGTCCGTACATTTCTTTGTGTCTCCAAGCCGTTTGTTGTTACAGGTGTTGTTACGCAGAAGTCGAAAACTTTACGGTTAAGATGTATTGGGATGTCCTTGTTTCTGAGGATACGGCTTAGTCTGCTAAAGGCAGCCCACGTTAGTCTTGATCTGTTCTTTATTTCGATTGTCTGGTTTACCTTCCCCAGCTTAATAACATGCCCAAGGTAGGTGTAGAAACTTGCAGAAATGCAACGATTTACTTTCTAAAACTGACACACAAGGGTTCCTAAACACCACATCTACCATGCTCTCTTGAAGATAATCGTCTCTACTCTTCCCTCCTTATTTCAATATAATATGTATGCTATATTTTGCATATTTCGGGGGGTTTGAACCCGAGGGAGTTTATTTCCTGGCAACGCCCATGGAATGGGGGTTTCCTCTGCTGAACCACATAATCTGCATCTGTCATCTTCCTCTAGGCCTAGTGGCTTGAGGTGTTTCCTAAGTCTGCAGTGTCCCCTCAGGACTCCTCTCAGATTTCTAAGCTTGTTCCTGTTTAGTTTCAGACAAGCTTTTGTTCTTTTCTGGTTAGGGAAGTACTTGGTTGGGTTGTATGCTTAGTTGTTCTAGCATGGTCTCTAGTTCTTACCTATCGCTGCTGACGAGGACTAGTTCAGCTACAAATCGCATGTGGTTCTGAAAAATGCCGTCGATATTTATACACTTATTGTCCCAGTTTAGTGTTTTAAGAACGTCTTTTAAGAAGGGCTTTACACGATACGAGACGAGACGAGAGTTCGTCTCGCTTCTACGAGACGAGACAAGAAAAATATCGTTCTCCTATGAAGACCACTTGGCTTCACACGAAACGAGACGAGAGTTCGTCTCGCTTCTACGAGACGAGACGAGTAAAATACCGTTCTCGTATGAAGATCTCTAAGCATCACACGATACGAGACGAGAGTTCCTCTCTCTTTTACGAGACGAGACGCGACGAGAAAAATGTCGTTATCGTGTAAAGCCCTACTTCTAGTAGCTCTGGTGAATAGCCGTGGTAAATAGTTTTAGAGAAAACATTACAATTGAAAACAATTATTATTATTATTAAATATATAATTAAACAATTCAAAAGTCCAAAATCATTTTTATGAATCCAAATTTCATTATTAATTTTCTTTTTGCCGGTTAATTTTTCAGTTTAAAACCATTTTTAGGGTTCCGTACCGAAAACGGAACCCTTATAGGATCACTTTGTTGTCCGTCTGTCTGTCTGTCCGTCCGTCTGTCTGTCTGTCAAGACCATTTTTCTCAGGAACGCGTAGAGGTAACAAGTTGAAATTTGTATCAAATACTCGGCTCTGCGGTCTGTTTCAGCTGTGAAAAAATCAAACTTGTAAGTCAACGCGATCAAAAGATATGACCGTTTATGTCGCATATTTTGCAATTTCACAAGGGAATCAAAACCTATAGGGAACTTCCCGTTGACCTAGAATCATGAAATTTGGCAAGAAGCGGTGTCTTACAGCACATGTAAAGAGAAAAATCTGAAAACCGTAAATATGTAGTTTAGTTACAAGAAAAATGCGAATTTACTATTAGAAACATATGAAAATACACTAATGGGTTGCGTGGTATTGTCAGGCACCAGAAGCATATGGGTTGCATACAGTTAGGTCCTCCTAAAGATACCTTACTTACAAGTTTGTACGGAACCCTCGGTGTGCGAGTCACAACTCGCACTTGGCCGGTTTTTTATGAATCCAAATTTCATTCTTATTTTTTTTGTCAGTTAGACAGTAGATAACACGGCTAATAATTTACGCTTTGTATGAAATCGCGTTATAGAAAATATGAAAATTACTTTTATTATAGCACAAGTAATATAAATAACATGTTTGGAATGAATATGCAATATTTTTGAATCGCGTTACTTTACTGTTATCTATATTGATTAGGTGGAACAGATCTTCATAAATTATATCTAAGAACCTCCTCGATCACGTCAACTTTTAACCAAAAAAAACCGCATCAAAATCAGTCCATTCGTTTAGGAGCTACGATTCCACAAACAGCCACGACTGACTGACAGACGGGCAGACCATGCTAAAAGGAAAAACAAACTGGGACAATGTAAATTGTAACAATAATGAGAGATAAAGAAAACGATGAGATGCAGTCCAAAAGGGGAAAAAAGGAGGAAAGAAAAACAACATGTAGACTAATTTTAGAAAAAATACCATCCGTCACTCCGAGGTTATGCGATTAGAGAGTCCAGAATGTACGGAGGTGATTCCAGGGGGTCCACTTATCTGGAGAAGTTATTTTATTAACACCAGCTACGACCCCCCCCCCCTAAAAAACCTAACCTAACCTAACAAGAAAAAAGACTGACAGACGGATGGAAAGGGTGAACAAACTTTTTATCACTACAGGCGACCTGTTTTTAAATTAGGGCTGGCGGTCCACTTACACCATGTGTGTTAAGTGATAAGAAAATTATTAATTCAAAGCCGAAGATAAATTGAAATTATTATTTATTAATATTATTATTTGTTAATTATTATTTAGAAATTGTTAATTAATATTATTATCATTATTATTAATTATTAAAAATATTATTAATTATGATATAAACATAGATCCGGGATGAGCAACCTACGGCCCGCGGGCCAATTCCTTCCCGAGAAAGTGCTTAATGCGGCCCGCGAAAATCTGTTATAAATACATAAGAATTGGCCCGCAGATCGTAGAACTCAATATAACTTCTAAGTTTGGTATCGATTCTTCAGACAACTTGGCAAATTCTGAAAAATATTCGAAAAAGTTAAAATGTTTGATATTTAGCATTTGCGGTATTTCAACGAGTTTTGAGGATTTGTAAAATTGCTGACTTTCGGAAAGGGTCGAGGCTTGATGCAAATACTAATGCGCTCAAACACGTGAATGCGTAGCATCGTAGGTGCGTGCAGAAAACAAAAATTCTGGCTAGTACGAACTCTGACTGGCCCATCACATAAAAAGGTTGCCCACCCCTGACATAGATAATACTAATACTATAAAATCGTCTCGCACGCTGTAGGGAACGAACATCATAATCATCATAGAATTATCATATATGTGTACAAATAACAGGCGGGATACTAATAATAGGTGTACGATTTGGTCACTCCTGGTTTATTCATTAAGAAATCGTTAAAAATTTTAAACAGATTTTTGTAAACAGACGGACAGACGGACAGACGTACAGACGGACTGACGGATTAACAGGGTGGACAAACTTTTTATCACTACCGGCGACCTGTTTTTAAATTAGGGGTGGTGGTTCACTTACACCGTATGTGTTAAGTGATAAGAAAGATATTAATTCAAAGCCGAAGATAAATTGAAATATGAGATAAACATAGATCCGGGATGGGCAACCTACGGTCCGCGGGCCAACTGCGGTCCTAGAAAGTGCTTTATGCAGCCTTCGAAAATCTGTTTTAAATACATAAGAATTGGCCCGCAGATCGTAGAACTCAATATAACTTTTAAGTTTGGTATCGATTCGATTCAGACAAATTGGCAAATTCTTAAAAATATTCGAAAAAGTTAAAATGTTTGATATTTAGCATTTGCGGTATTTCAACGACTTTTGAGGATTTGTAAAATTGCTGACTTTCGGAAAGGGTCGAGGCTTGACGCAAATACTAATGCGCTCAAACACGTGAATGCGTAGCATCGTAGGTGCGTGCAGAAAACAAAAATTCTGGCCCGCGTCAGCTAGTACGAACTCTGACTGGCCCATCACATAAAAAGGTTGCCCACCCCTGACATATAATATATATAAAACTGATAAAAACCCCTGATAAAACTATAAAATCGTCTCGCACGTTGTGGGGAACGAACATCATAATTATCATGGAATCATCATATATGTGTACAAATGACAGGCGGGATGTTAAAAATAGGTGTACGATTTGGTCACTCCTGGTTTATTGATTTAAAAATCGTTAAAATTTGTAAACAAATTTTTGTATTTTGAAATTTGTGAATAATTTTCTAAAATGTAATGAGAGATGAGGGTAAAATGAAATAATAATTTGTAAGGGTTGTGTTAGTTGTTTAGTGAAGTAAAATGAGGTGTGAATATGTTATAATTTAGAAAGTTAATTTCCGAGAAGTATTAGAGTAAAAAGTGACGTGTAGGAATAAGTTGTATAATAGAGGGTGAGGAGAGAATAAGAGATATGAAATAGGTGGCGTGTGTGACGGGGTGCGTGTGCTAGTATAGTGTGTAGTAACCAGTAATAATATGAATCCGGTCTGATCTGAGCATTCAGAGCGTCTGTCATAGAAGACGGCATTGAGGCAGACGAAATGACGGAGGGATGGCCGTTCCACCCCTAACTCTTGTCATTTAAATGCTCCGTGACCCCAATCATTCCGATAACAAGTGCCTTTGCAGCGAGTACAAGTATAACAAGATGTAAAATTAACTCGAAACGAGTGCATTTTGAAGGGTTGAATTTACGTTTTAATTTCACACACAATAACACTCGAACGGTAAAGAATAAGAAAGTAGAAAAGGGTTGCCGTTTTATGCGCCTCCGATGTATAATTTTTCGCGGCAGTTTCAAATTACCGCCGTTTTAAAAACACTGCAAGCGAACCATTTAAATATGCACGGTTATTGGACACTTGAGAATCCCGGCTGATTCCGGCGCTTAAGAACGCCATAAACTGCGGATTCTGCCCACAAAGCAGGGAAAAAGAACTGTATCGCAACGCTAAAATGTAAATGCAGCAATAAAACTAAATCTGTGCAGATTTACTTCCATCTCGAATTGCCGAAATAAGCATGCCGGGATCATGAGGATCCTCTGTACATCATAAACTCCGAATCGGTTCCTTCTCTTCAGACCTATTTACCTGACGCACTACACGAATAACAATCACCACATAAAAAAAAACACATATTTCCACCCTCCTACAACACTCTTCAAACAAATCTCACAATCTACATCAACAACTTTCATTATTTTACCATAAATTCACTAAATTGTATCTAACATCTCCAACCATAAGCGATTTATTAATATTAATCAAAAAGGAATACCTTTAATTTATTAAGTATTTGTGGTACTTACGTATTAACGCCACCACCGCTATATAATGGATCAAGAGTTCGCGCTGCAGCACGTATGTTGTTTGATTTATCTGTCCGCTTCGCGGCGGGCAACTTAATCTAACCGAGGTTAATAATTAAAATATTTTGAGTTTTAAAAATATTTTAATTTTAAATAAATGTTTTATTTTATGAATCATCATAAAAATTTTAGATGTAGATTTTAGATGTAGATGGCGGCATTTAAAAATTTTGCGGTGGTGGCGTTAATACGTAAGTACCGTATTTGTTTTTGAAAATGTGATTTTCTTATTATTTTTTAGTCAAACTCTGTTAACAAAAAACCAACAAATAACAAACTTTAACTAATAATAAAATTGACTTGTTATAACCGTTACATATCTATAAACATTATTGAGTAATTGAAGAACTGTCAAAACTCGATAACTCGAAACGTGTTAAGAGTCTCGTTTCTGATCTCGTCGTTGCTCCGCTTCAAAAGTTATTCTCGTTCTGAGCTCGGGCAAGTTCGGATTGCTCGGATTCAAATGTTATGCTCGTTCTGGGCTCGGTCAAGTACGGGTTGCTCGGGTTCAAATGTTATGCTCGATCTGGGCTCGGGCAAGTTCGGGTTGCTCGGGTTCTAATGTTATACTCGCTCTGGGCTCGGGCAAGTTCGGGTTGCTCGGGTTCAAATGTTATGCTCGTTCTGGGCTCGGGCAAGTTCGGGTTGCTCGAGTTCAAATGTTATGCTCGTTCTGGGCTCGGGCAAGTTCGGGTTGCTCGGGTTCAAATTTTGAAGAAAATGTTACGGCTGCCCGGAACGAGATCAGAAACGAAACTCTCGTGTGAAGCCCTATAGTCCATTTTTTTTAAGAATGCAGTACAAGGAAGATAGGGCTTATTTGACCTTGTTTTCTGATTGGCTTAAATCGAGGAGAAGTTCAAACCGACGATATTTACTTCTCCATCTCAACCTCTTTTCTCTCTTTCTTTACACATACATTTGCAGCTGTTAGTTGTCAATGGCTGCCGTGTCAATTCACAATTATCATCTGATCTGTTTGTATCATTTTGAACTGGTCGGGTCTAGGTGTTGAAAGTAATGCATGCTCTCCAGACCGCCGGATTACTGAACGTGTCTGAATTACTGAGTTATACTGTAATATAGTTACTGCATTCTTAAAAAAATGTACTATAGTAAAGTCGACGCACTCGTTAACTCATAACGCTTTCCTATTCCCATCCCATTCACTGAATTTCGAAATATAATTCTGAATTTTAACAAAAGATTTTATTTTACCACTAATTTGGCATGGATATGTTACGGTAAAAGTACGTAGTTTGGTAAATGTACACATTTACCGGTATATGCACACATTTACTTTCTTGGTTGGTAAATGTGAGTTCAACTTACATTTACCAATTATTTCCGGCAAATGTGTATAATGTTGTTGGCAATTGTTAGAGGTTTACATTAATATACACAGCGCATGGGCTGTCCAACAAGACACACGTGATATTGTAACACACAAAAAGTATACATTTTCCGGTAAAAGTAGATATATAAAGTTGATCTGAGATTTAAACTTACATTTACCTAGCAAATTGGTAGATGTATACATATTCCGGTAAATGTTCACATTTGCCGATTTTGTACTTTTACCGTAACCGATATACAGATTGGTTACGCAAACAAACTAATCTGTGCCAAAATATATATCCATGCCAAATTACAGATTTTTATTTCTAATAGTCTATGAGCTAAACTGCGGACAGACGGACAGACGGACATATCGAAATTAGGGTTCCTTGTTGATAACAACAGAACCCTAATTACATTGATCACTATACAGTCAAACTCTGTTATAACAAGCAACAGATTTACAGGCCTATGCTGTCAGAAAGGCGTGAAACGTTAATTTAAAATACTCCGTTAACATTTTTCTATTTCGGTTAATATTAAAAATAAATAAAGCATATAATTAAATAAAACACTAGTATCTCTATTATTTTATTTATTTATGTTTTAATATTTATATTAAATTAGCGGAATTTTTTTTAACGGCGTTTTAATTTACTTTTAACGTTTTTCTGATAGAATCGGCGCGCTTTTACGCTAAAACTAACTTTTGTTTTGTTTCTGTTTTTAAAAAGTTTTTGAAGGTTTGCACATTATATCCGTGTAGTAAGTAAGCTAATTCTCATAGCGACGAATGAATTAATAGCTTTATATGTGTTTGCTCGCTGAAGGCATCAACACGTTATATCCGAGTTCGCAATAATTATTATAATATCGCATATTTTTTGTTGCATAATTAGATTAGAGAAAACATTTTGAATAACTAGACTAGACTCATAGTGAGCATTTGAAGAATGAATTAATAGCTTTTTATGTGTTTGCTCGCTGAAAGCATGAACACGTTATATCCGAGTTCGCTATAAATAAATTTCACGATATAGCATACTTTATATGTGCTTTTGATACAGCTTTATATGTGTTTGCTCGCTGATGGCATCAACACGTTATATCCGAGTTCGCTATAAATAAATTTCACAATATCGCATATTTTTTGTTGCATAATTGGATTAGAGAAAACATTTTTAATAACTAGACTAGACTGATAGTGAGCATTAGAAGAATGAATTAATATCTTTATATGTGTTTTCTCGCTGAAAGCATGAACACGTTATATCCGAGTTCGCTATAAATTAATTTCACAATAACGCATATTTTTGTTGCATAATTAGATTAGAGAAAACATTTTTAAAAACTAGACTGGACTAATAGTGAAAATTTGAAGAATTAATTAATATCTTTATATGTGTTTGCTCGCTGAATGCATCAATACATTATATTCGAGTTCGCTATAAATAAATTTCACGATATCGCATACTTTATTTGTGCTTTTGATACAGCTTTATATGTGTTTGCTCGCTGAATGCCTCAATACGTTATATCCGAGTTCGCTATAAATAAATTTCACAATATCGCATATTTTTTTTGCATAATTGGATTAGAGAAAACAATTTTAATAACTAGACGAGACTCATAGTGAGAATTTGAAGAATTAATTAATATCTTTATATGTCTTTGCTCGCTGAATGCATCAACACATTATATCCGAGTTCGCTATAAATAAATTTCACGATATCGCATACTTTATATGTGCTTTTGATGCAGCTTTATATGTGTTTGCTCGCTGAATGCATTAATACGTTATATCCGAGTTCGCTATAAATACATTTCACAATATCGCATATTTTTTGTTGCATAATTAGATTAGAGAAAACATTTTTAATATCTAGACTGGACTCATAGTGAGCATTTGAAGAATTAATTAATATCTTTATACGTTTTTGTTCGCTGAATGCATCAACACGTTATATCCGAGTTCGCTATAAATAAATTTCACGATATCGCAAACTTTATATGCGCTTTTGATACAGCTTTATATGTGTTTGCTCGCTGAATGCATCAATACGTTATATCCGAGTTCGCTATAAATAAATTTCACAATATCGCATATTTTTTGTTGCATAATTAGATTAGAGAAAACATTTTTAATAACTAGACGAGACTCATAGTGAGCATTTGAAGAATGAATTAATATCTTTATATGTGTTTCCTGGCTGAACGCATGAAAACGTTATATCCGAGTTTGCTATAAATAAATTTCACGATATCGCATGCTTTATATGTGCTTTTGATACAGCTTTATACGTGTTTGCTCGCTGAAGGCATCAATACGTTATATCCGAGTTCGCTATAAATAAATTTCACAATATCGCATATTTTTTGTTGCATAATTAGATTAGAGAAAACATTTTTAATAACTAGACTAGACTCATAGTGAGCATTAGAAGAATGAATTAATATCTTTATATTCGCTGAAAGCATGAACACGTTATATCCGAGTTCGCTAAATTAATTTCACAATATCGCATATTTTTGTTGCATAATTAGATTAGAAAAACATTTTTAAAAACTAGACTGGACTAATAGTGAAAATTTGAAGAATTAATTAATAGCTTTATATGTGTTTGCTCACTGAATGCATCAACACGTTATATCCGAGTTCGCTATAAATAAATTTCACGACATCGCATACTTTACATGTGCTTTTGACACAGCTTTTTATGTGTTTGCTCGCTGACGGCATCAATTCGTTATATCCGAGTTCGCTATAAATAAATTTCACAATATCGCAAATTTTTTGTTGCATAATTAGAGATTGATTAGAGAAAACATTTTTAATATCTAGACTACTATTTAAATACCAACTTATTACAGTGGAACACAGCTTGAATATATAAATAACCTTTCCGAAGCTCTATAATATTATTAAGTCTTTTTAAGGCTATAAAACAAATCTCATGCTGAAAAACAACAGATATTCGTGTTATTCACTAGGACTCAGTTCACTTCCGTGACACTAAGGACTAGGCCGTACTACGGCTAAACCGCCGCGGTTTTTATTCGCGTGATTTTGTGAGTCTAATGAGCTAATAAAAGCGGAAACACTTGCGGTTTTATCCCGCGACTGATTTTAATAGCGTAGTGTGTGCTTCTCGAGCGGTTTCGCGGTTATTATATTCAACCTTTCCGAAGCTCTATAATAATATTAAGTCATTTTAGGACAATAAAACAAATTTCAGGTAAAAAAAAACACCAGATATTTGTGTTGTTCACTAGTACTCAGTTCACTTCCGTGACGCTAAGGCCTAGGCCGCACTACTGCTAAACCGCCGCGGTTTTTAATCGTGTGATTTTGTGAGTCAAGTAAGCTAATAAAAGCGGAATCACTTGCGGTTTTATCCCACGACTGATTTTAATAGCGTAGTGTGTGCTTCTCGAGCGGTTTCGCGGTTATTATATTCAACCTTTCCGAAGCTCTATAATAATATTAAGTCTTTTTAGGACAATAAAACAAATCTCAGGTAGAAAACACCAGATATTTGTGTTGTTCACTAGGACTCAGTTCACTTCCGTGACGCTAAGGCCTAGGCCGCACTACGGCTAAACCGCCGCGGTTTTTAATCGTGTGATTTTGTGAGTCAAGTGAGCTAATAAAAGCGGCCTCACTTGCGGTTTTATCCCGCGACTGATTTTAATAGCGTAGTGTGAGCTTCTCGAGAGGTTATAGCGGCTAACCACTCGCTGGAAAAAAACGTAGTGCGGCCTCGGCCTTAAACAAGACACTAGATAAATAACATTGTTTTTCAAGATCAGATCTTTCTATTTAACCGAAAGTGAATAGCTATCTGCAGACGCGTTTCGAGATCTATCTCTCATCAGTGCAGCTTTGCTATTTTGAAATATAAAATGGAATACACTTACATTAGTTTGAAAACTTAGGTAAGAGTAAACTGAAGTTTGAAAACTTAGTAAGCTTATTAACTTACTTAATTTACAAGCTTACTATTTAAATGTTTTTGCAGGAATTTACGTAATTTAATTCTGGAAATCAGAAGCTTCTTATTATTACAAATACGAAACGTTTCGAGGTGTTTTTGTTGACGTAAACAGACAAGGAATTCTTACCTAAAATTTCTCGTTAATATTTTGCATATATTTACACAAAACTTCACATGATAAATAAAATGTTTTATTTAATGAAAATGGTTGTTAAAGTGTAAATAAATGAATTATTTGTATTAAATGTGATGTTTAAGGGGTAATTTGTGTTTCTTAAATTTGAATTTGATTGAGATTTGAAATATTGAAGTGCATTTTGGTTGAAAATTAAGGGTTGGATATTTTTAACTCTGAAGCCGAATATATCACAATAGTAAAAAATTGGCAGTTAGATTCCTCGTTTCCTCGCGAAAATCTTGCGAATACGGGATTACTTATATCTCAAAAGTTGGAAATGTTACAGATGTAAATATTAAAAAATAAAAAATTTATACGCCGAATAATCCACACAAAGAATTCAATATATAATATGTTTCACCACATATTGTTAAATTAATTCTTTCTACAATTTGCGTAGTAGTGGTTGGTCCGAAGCAGGATCGATGGGGCCGAGCTGTTAGGGGCATACCCCGCGTAGTGACATTGAGTCTGCGAGAGACAGATATAGAGCGGCGATACAAACGAAAAAGCCGCCGAAAAGAAAAGCCGCCTCTGTTGATTGAGTCATGCAATTTCTTATATGTATTAATTTTTCTTCGGTTGAATGCTATAGAGGGAAAAATTAAAAGTGTAGTAATCTGAATAACGGAAATTATTGTATGATTTTGGAACTGTTAGCTGAATTCGATCCTTTTTTAGCGAGTCATGTTAGTCAATATCTAAGACTAAGATTTTTATAAATGACACAACGCTGGCAAAAGTTAATTATAAAATTCTACAAAATTTTTAGATGCTTTGTACCAAAAAAAATTTTTGTTTCAATTTTTTTTAATGAAGAATTCAATATTTGGTAAATATAGCTGATATGAATTAATTTGTGTGATATAGAAATGCACGCGTGCGAAGGCGTGGGTTAAGTATAAAGTATAAAATTAAGATGAATATATAATGTTTGAGGGTGTTTTAATGGGGAAGATAGATTTTTATGTTTATTAATGAATTTTGTGTGTGAGTTAAGATATTATGTAAAGCAATTCATAAAATTTAATCAAATGATAGTAATTAGTAAGTTAGAGGTCCTGAGGTGCCGTAAAGTAAGAGCTTGTATGTCGTTTATTAACTGATTTGCATGTAAAGGCAATATAAGTTAAATTCACATGAGATTACACACGGAAATGTTTTGCTTATTTAAATAATCTCATAACTAGAGACAATGCGTTGCACTAGTAAACATAATAAATTTTTTCGTTTTCCTCCCAGAGCGGAATATTAATGTGTAAAAGGGGATCCGATAAATCTCGGGAGTAACCGCTGTTTGTATCGGCGCACATACACATATACAATTGCCGTGTAAAATATGTGCGCCGTAATGAATCTTGTTCCCTTGTTTCTATAAAAGACGGAGCAGACGTTAGCGCAAGATTTGTCTTGTTCCTTGTTCCGACCCGGCCCGTAATAGGCTGAACGATTTAATGGTCCCTAAGGACGCTTTGCTTTGATAATTTAAAACACATCATTTTTAAATGAAATTTTACAGTACATATTCCCTGTCACATACTTGTTACATTTTATTGTTACATATTGGTTATTTTTATATGCAAATCAGGGTTTTATTACTACCTATTTATCATTTTACCAATTACTCTACCTTAATCTTAAACTCACAAATATATTGTACACACTCACTACACACACACATTTGCCTTCTACAAATATATCAACAAAACTAACAATTTTATCCAAAATTTTAATCCACCGTGAAAAAATGTTGTAATTGCCATAAAAATGATACGCGATTTGTAAAAACTCGATAACTCGAAATTTATTAATATCAAGTAATTCATAACAATTCCATTCATAGGTGAAATCAAACTCATTTACTCGAATGGGAAACTTTATAACTCGAAATTAAAAATATTTAGCTCGAATATATTAGTCGAATTTGTTAGGTTAGGTTGTTAGGTTTACACACACAACACACACATTTCCTTCTACAAATATCAACAAAACCAACAATTTTATCCAAAATTTTAATCCACCGTCAAAAAATGTTGTAATTGCCATAAAGATGATACGCGATTTGTAAAAACTCGATAACTCGAAATTCATTAATATCAAGAAAAAAGTCAATACTGTTTCACTATTCCATTCATAGGTGAAAGCAAACTCATTTACTCGATTGGGAAACATTGTAACTCGAAATTTAAAATATTAGCTCGAATATATTAGTCGAATTTGTTAGGTTAGGTTGTTAGGTTTACACACACAACACACATTTCTTTCTACAAATATCAACAAATCTAACAATTTTATCCAAAATTTTAATCCACCGTCAAAAAATGTTGTAATTGCCTTAAAAATGATACGCAATTTGTAAAAACTCGATAACTCCAAATTCATTAATATCAAGAAAACAGTCACTACTGTTTCGCTATTCCATTCATAGGTGAAATCAAACTCATTTACTCGAATGGGAAACTTTATTACTCAAAATTTAAATTATTAACTCGAATATATTAGTCGAATTTGTTAGGTTAGGTTAGGTTGTTAGGTTTACACACACAACACACACACATTTGCCTTCCACAAATATCAACAAAACTAACAATTTTATCCCAAATTTTAATCCACCGTCAAAAAATGTTGTAATTGCCATAAAAATGATACGTGATTTGTAAAAACTCGATAACTCGAAATTCATTAATATCAAGAAAAACGTCAATACTGTTTCACTATTCCATTCATAGGTGAAAGCAAACTCATTTACTCGAATGGGAAACATTGTAACTCGAAATTTAAAATATTAACTCGAATATATTAGTCGAATTTGTTAGGTTAGGTTGTTAGGTTTACACATACAACACACACACATTTCTTTCTACAAATATCAACAAAACTAACAATTTTATCCCAAATTTTAATCCACCGTCAAAATATGTTGTAATTGCCATAAAAATGATACGTGATTTGTAAAAACTCGATAACTCGAAATTCATTAATTTCAAGAAAAAAGTCAATACTGTTTCGCTATTCCAATTATAGGTGAAATCAAACTCATTTACTCGAATGGGAAACTTTATTACTCGAAATTTAAAATATTAACTCGAAAATATTAGTTGAATTTGTTAGGTTAGGTTGTTAGGTTATGTTGTTAGGTTAGGTTGTTAGGTTAGGTTGTTAGGCAGAAGAAGGCAGAAGTACCAACAAATATGTTTTATAGCAACAAATATGTTTTTTCTATTTTACGTCTACAATGAAGTCATTAAAGCACTCATATTGGTTCGTTAATGGCTCGCCGAGAGCGATACGATTTTCTGAATATACTTCGCCGATTTTTTTATTTAGAAATGGCATGAAAGGGCGCAAAATAGAAAAAATAGTATAGAAACACGTTTATAAGGCGTTTATTGCACTTGTCTCGTTCTTTAATATACAGTATACTCTTGATAATCCGACACATATAGCAATATACAACCGCCGGATTATCAAAAAAATCCAGATTATCAAGATTAAAACAAAACAATAACAATTTTACATATTTTAAAGGCGTCACGCGTTTGCTATAGTTCGAGTTCAAATATTCAAGTCATCGTTAGCTTCATCGTCATCCGTGGAACAAATTAGGCTGAGGATTTCTTCGTCAAAAAAGGAATTAAAATTGGTTGCTAGTCCATTAGAAAACTCCGTCGTTTCCTATATATGGACGCGTGCTGAAAAATCGCGCTTGTTGAACTCGTTCTTTAATATACAGTATAATCTTATAATCCAACACTAATGGGACCAGACAGCCGCCGGATTATCAAAAAATTCCGGATTTTCAGGATGAAAACAAAACAATAACAATTTTTCATATTTTAAACGCGTCATCGTTTGCTACAGTTCGAGTTCAAATATTCATCGTTAGCTTCATCGTAATCCGTGGAACAAATTAGGCTGAGGATTTCTTCGTCAAAAAAGGAATTAAAATTGCTTGCAACATTTCACACAAAAACCACGTATTTTTGTATTAAAATACACAAAAAAGGAGAAAATCTATTTTGCTTGTTGATATTATTGACTAAATAAAGCGTGGAGCGCTGAACACATTAATAAGTAAATAATTGTATGTGAAGAATTCCATTATTATAATCGTGTGTAAAAGTATCCAAATCGTGCGTAAAAGTCCAATGTAAATCAAATGGAGTTTAATTATTAAACAATGTAAACGTAAACGATTGGGATACTTTTACACATGATTATAATAATGACATCCTTCACATACAATTATTTACTTATTAATGTGTTCAACGCTTTATTTAGCCAATAATATTAACACGGAAAATAGATTTTCTCCTTTTTTGTGCATTTTATTAAAAAAAAACGTGGTTTTTGTGTGAAATATTGCAACGAATTTTAATTCCTTAAAACCGAACATAAAAGTAAATTATTGTATATGAAGGATGCCATTATTATGATCGTGCGTAAAAGTATCAAAATCGTGCGTAAAAGTGCAAGGTGAATCAAATGGAGTTTCATTATTAAACAATTTCTGTTTGTTGGTAACAACTCGTGTCACTAAACAAGAAACATCGTATTTAACGTTGATTTTCTTTCTAAAGTAACTTTTCCGAAATTTTTTAGAAAATTACATAAATCCAGACTTTTTGATTCAAAATAACAAAAAATTGTAACATATGTCAGAAAATTTATTTTCACTACGCCTATGTTTGTTGTTTGGTGACACGAGTTGTTGCCAACAAACAGAAATTGTTTAATAATGAAACTCCATTTGATTCACCTTCTACTTTTACGCACGATTTGGATACTTTTACGCACGATTATAATAATGGCATCTTTCATATACAACAATTTACTTTTATGTTCGTTTTTAAGGAATTAAAATTCGTTGCAATATTTCACACAAAAACCACGTTTTTTTTTATTAAAATGCACATAAAAGGAGAAAATCTATTTTTCGTATTGATATTATTGACTAAATAAAGCATGGAGCGCTGAACACATTAATAAGTAAATAATTGTATGTGAAGGATGCCATTATTATAATCGTGTGTAAAAGTATCCAAATCGTGCGTAAAAGTCCAATGTAAATCAATTGGAGTTTATTTATTAAACAATGTCAGTTTGTTAGTAAGAACTCGTGTCATCAAACTAGAGACATCGTATTGATCGTTGATTTTCTTTCGAAGTATCTTTTCCGAAAATTTTTAGAAAATTAGATAATCGTGTGTAAAAGTATCCAAATCTTGGGTAAAAGTCCAATGATTTCTGTTTGTTGATTTGTCATAGTTTGTCAGAGTAACAAGAAAGCTCTTGTAAACATTCCGAAGACAATTGTAGAGTAGAGTTAGCTTGGTCAGAATCACGAATCAAGTTTTTGGAGTTTAAAGGTGTCCCTTTTGACTTTATTTCAGCTGTGTCGGATATGTTTATATCCGACGCGAGACAGCGGAAATAAAACGTGTTTTGAACCGCCGGATTATCGAGATTAACGGTACTATTATAGCAACTACAATATCGCGGGCTAAAGGTCGCCTAGCTTAGCTAAATAAGATTAATGTATCATATTTGAGGGTGTTTTAACAATTATTAAAATGATACACGATTTGTAAATTACACCAAAGTTGCACATTACAGGCAAAAAGTCTCGGTACTCATCGAGAAAAAAGTCCAAACTGTTTCCATATCTGATTTATAGATGAAATTGAACTGATATTTTCGAATAGGAAACACTATAAACATAACTCTACATTAATATTATAACTCGAATATATTAGTTGGATTTCTTAGTCGGAAGAGTATTATAAGCTTAAATAAAAACAAATATGTTTTAGAGCAATTACATTGTCGCTGCAGTTGAAATTCTCGAAACTAATTTCCAGTAGTCGCGATAACTCGAAAATTTCGTTTCTTGTGTTACTGAAACGAACTTAGCGAAAATTTGTTTCCATTAGTATCTATTAGCCAGTTTTAAATTTAAACGATATTTGAGACAAGGAGTAATAGTTATAAGTCGTAAATAGTAATAAGTCCTCACTGTATATTGACTTCGTTCGTTTCAAGCAGTGGTAGACTTCAGCAAAAGCGGCTCTTGCGTCACTAACGCAGCATCAAAGCCGCCGCCATATAGCGATAGTATTATGCACTATATAAATGTATGAAGCGCCATTCGAGCGCAGCGAGAATAACGCGCTCAGCGTCAGTGCTAGGGATTGCTATCCGGTGTCATTTTCAATCTGGCCGGATCCGTCCGGATCCGGCCGGAACGGATTTGAGATGTTTTAGAGCTCAACCTCATCTTCATTCATCTGTCGCTGTCTTATTTTTAAAAATAGTAGCAAATCGGTTTCAGATTTTCAAAATTTGGTCTTTTTGGAGAAATTCGAGAAATTCGAGGAAAAATTAATTTTGTCAAATCTTAACCTAGTTTTCATTAATCGGTCGCTGCCTTATTTTTCAAAATATTTACAAAACGGTTTCAGATTTTCAAAATTTGGACTTTCTGGAGAAATTTGTGGTTTTTAGATTTCCAAAATTCTTCCAAATAGTCGCACAGTGAAGAAACAAGTTAGAGTCTACAAATGTTAATTTTGTAAAATTTCAACATCATCTTCATTTAACTGTCGCTGCCTTATTTCTCGAAATACTGACAAATAGGAATTGCAATATATACGCGTTATACACCATGCGCGTTATACACCAGCAAATACGCTAATTATTTTAAGTATACGTTATTTATCACAAAATCAATTTTGGTTTTGAAAAAACCATGTGGCGCCATGCGCACCACGGATTTAAAATACCTACTCATACAACAGCGCGATTATTTTACCAAAAATTAGCTTCACCGCATCCGGTGACCGGATCCGGATGTATATTGATACCGGATCCGGTAAAAGTTTAGTGATGCCGGATCCGCTGGATTACCGGATCCGGTTTTCCGGATTGCAATCCCTAGTGAGGGCGTCAGTGTCGCTGCGCTCGAATGGCTCCTCATACATTTTTATAGTGCATAATACTATCGTTATGTCGCCGCGTCAGTATCGCTGCGTTAGTAACTCCAGAGCCGCTTTGCTCAGAGATCTACCTTTAATGACTTCATTATAGACTCAAAATAGCAAAAACTAACTCAAACTTAAACTTTAAACTCAAATGAGTTTTTATAACGACGTACAAGTACAACTTAGCACCGAATTAAAAACAAGCGAAAATGAGTTAAGTCATTAAATAATTAGCGAGAATAAGTTAAGCCATTATATATTCGCTTGGTTTCTTTTCAGTCGTAAATTCAAGCGATGTTTACGAAGGCGACTTACAAATTGCTACTGAAGCGAAAATAAGCAAAATAAGTCTGCAATTGTATATTCGCGTTGTTCATTTAGAACATTCTTAAATTCAAATGCGATGTTTCCACAGCGACGACATGCAAGTACAAATTAGCACTGCATTCTACGCTTTATTGGATTACAATTGTAATTAGCGTATTAATTCGAGGCTTATTTAACTTCTATTTTACTACGATTTTACTACCTCGCTTTTCTTGTCTGTCTGTTCTCAACGTTGTCTACGTTGTCAACGTTGTCATATATATAGATATATATATATATATATATATATATATATATATATATATATATATATATATATATATATATATATATATATATATATATATATATATATATATATATATATATATATATATATATAAATTATATTTAGACACTTAGTTTTACTTTACTTAGCTCGCTGTCTTGTCTGTCTGTTCTCAACTTTGACTCTTCTCAACGTTGTCTGTTCTCAATCTTGTCCGTGCGGTTTCAACAAATCGATTTTAAACTAACTTATCGATTAGCTAGAGACTTGAAACTTTAAACATGTCTTTTAACATATCTTGGACACTTTAAATAAACTGAATAAAGACGAAACAAAGCTTGAATATATAAATATACTAAACCTTTCCGGAGCTCTATAATGCTATAGTAACTCTATATAAGTACTCTACTCACTAAGTAACTAAGTAACTCTATAGTATTATAGAGCTCCGGAAAGGTTGATTATATTTATAACTTCAAGCTTTCTTGTTAAGTTTATCTGATTATCTATAATGTTGTATGGTTTTACCAATTCAAAACTTGGACACTTTGTTTTACTTCCTTTTTTAAATTTTGGTCCAATTAGGGCTTCACACGAGACGAGATAGGGCGAGAGTACGTCTCGCTTTTATAAGACGGAACGAGACGAGACGATGAAAATATCGAAAAAAAAGACGAGACGAGAGTTAGTCTCGCTTTTTCGAGACGAGACGAGAAAAATAATCGTTCTCGTGTGAAGCCCTAGGTTCAATGTGGATACCGGGTTATTAACCCTTCAAACACTGCGGCCCAGTAGCCCATTGTATTTTGCCCACATTTTTCTCTGAAACCCAGAATTTTTTTTTATGCCCAGAAACCTAGATGTTTTAACAAATTTACACTAATTAATAACACATTTGTCACATTTGGTACAAATGCGGCCGACACTCGGGATAGAACTCGGGACCTCCAGATTTGTTAATTAGGTTAGTTTAACGCTCTAACACTAAACCACGAGAGCCGACTTGTTTTATTTTACTTAGCTCGCCTTGTTGTCTGTCTTTTCTCAAATTTTGCTCTTCTCAACCTTATCCATGCGATTTTAAACAGATTTTAAACCAACTTCCTGATTAACTAGAGACTTGCAACTTTAAAAATAGCTCAGAACTGGATGACATAGTTTAGAAATACAATATTTTAATACTTCAGACCAGTGGTGCGCAAACCGGGGGTCGCGACCCTTCGAGGGGTCGCGAGAGACATTTTGGGGGTCGCCCAATTCAAAGAAATTTATTTACCAGTAAAATAGTGAAATTAAATTATTTTATTTATAAAAATAGTTTACTATATTTTTTACGAAAACAATTTCTGTTTTAATACCTAATTAGAGCCGTAGCATTGCTTTTGGCGCTCTTGGGAAATATTTAAAGTAGACATTTATGAAATAAATTAACGAAATCTACTTATGTAATTTAGGATTTAATTTTATTACGAGTAAATTCTGAATCATAAATTCAAATTTATGAAAAACCTACAATTATTATATAACTATTTTACAACCGCGTTAGTAAAACCAATATATTTTTAATAATAAATCAGTATCGTGACAGGCAGTACTTGAATAAAGGTCTCGGCACACCAATGCATCAGTGTGTTGCGGTTCGTTGTCATACGTGCGAGAGCTGAAAAATATGTACTGCACACACCAATGCGTTAAATGGATTGCGGATTTAGTTATTTAAAAAAAAAAAACTTAACGAAAAGGTTCGAAAAATTGACAGATAATGAATTAGGTTGGATCCGTGATCCATTTTCGTTTTAAATTATTAATTCCAATATCCCTTTAGATGAAAAAGAACAGTTAATTGATCTTTCAAGCGACAAACACTACGCTATTCAATTTAAATCTCAGAATATGTCGACTTGAAAAGGGCTATCAATATTTTAATTCAGTTTGAATCTACCTACTTATGCCAATCTAGCTTTTCAAAATTAGTTGCCCTTCGATAAAATATCGAACTGGATTGGATTCTGAGGATGAATAACGGCTTACGATTTCCCACATAAAACCGACCATGGAAGCAATCATGAGCTCGTTGCAAACGCATACTTTACATTGAATTCTTATGATTTACCTCTTTTTGATTACCTCTTAGTAAGGTTTTTTTAAAGAATTTTACTTTAAAAAATATTTATACTCATGAACAAAACCATTGTTTCGTAAAATTATATGTTGTACTCGAACCTCTAATAAGGCAGAAACATACATGGTGTTTTTAAAAGAGTGTCAATGAGTGAAGTTTTAATTTCTAGATACAAATATACCGCTTCATACTAATACTAGACTTTACTAATATTTGCGCATAGAGCCGGATTCATAATCTGAAGTTTTATGGTGTCAAAACTTTTCAAAGTTGATCAAGGGGTCGCGACAAAATTTTACACAAAATGGGGGTCGTCAATCAAAAAAGTTTGCGCACCACTGCTTTAGACACTTAGTGTTTAGGGATTGCAATCCGGTCTTATTTTCAATTCGGCCGTATCCAGCCGAATTTCCATCGATCCGGCCGGATCCGACCGGATAATCACACTTAGTGTTTAGGGATTGCAATCCGGTCTCATTTTCAATCCGGCCGGATCCGACCGAATTTCCATCGGTCCGGACGGATCCGACCGGATCCGGCCGGATCGATGGAAATTCGGTTGATCCGATCAGGATAATTTTCTGTAGACTGTTTCCAGGATAATCGAACGAGTGTATTATATAGGTAGTAACACACATTTATAATTAGACAAACAATTAAAAATCTAGTACAGTGTAGGTAACTAGTTAAACTTCATAGACAGAATCTTAGTATTTAACTTTATTAAATCTAACATAATAAACTTTACTTAATCTACTGAGATCACTACAATTAGGTATTTAAGCATACTAGCAAGTTTTATTCTTATTTTTTTGAACATTTAATTAATGGCATCACAATAATGAGTTTATAACTATTTAGTTTAATCAACTTACTATAAATATATCACGCATCATCGCGCATTTAAAGTACCTACTCATGCAACAGCGCGATTATTTTACAAAAAATTAGCATCACCGTATCCGGTGACCGGATCCGCTATATTCGGTACCGGATCTGGTAAACGTTTAGTGATGCCGGATCCGCCGGATTACCGAATCCGGTTTTCCAGATTGCAATCCGTATTAGTGTTCCTTTACTTAGCTCGCTATCTTGTCAGTCTGTTCTCAACTTTTTCTGTTCTCAACTTTGTCCGTGCGATTTTGATATATCGAGTTTTATTCAACACTTGAATATTTTCAATTACATTGATTTTACATTGATTTTTACATTTACATTGATTTCTTCTGACGAAGGCCTAACAAGCAAAGGGCAAGCATAAGAAACATTCTAATATTGTGTGTAATCTTATGAGGAAGGCCTAAGAAGCCGAAATCGATAAAGTTTTAAATTGAAGTCATTTTGTGAAACTTACACCTAGTGTTTCTAATTTAGGATTATTTCTGTTAGAATGTTTCACTTAGTGCCTATAGTTGAATCTTCAAATTTTAGTGATTATATGCGTCGGAGACCGTATATGTGGGTATACTGTTTATAATAAATGTTTGTGTTATGTTCATATAAATTTGTTTTACGTTGGACTTTTACGCACGATTTGGATACTTTTACACACGATTATTTAAAATATCGAAATTATATTAAATATCGAAATTTGAGCTTCTAGTTTTGTTTAGGGCTTTGTTTAGGTTTTGATCAAAAAGTATTTCAAATCGGTTGCAATTTTTCACACAAAAACCACGTTTTTTTATTAAAATGCACAAAGAAAGAGAAAATCATTTTTCTGTGTTCGTTTTATTGACTAAATAAAAGCGTGAAGCGTTACATTAATACGTAAATGATTGTATGTCAAGGATGCCATTATTATAATCGTGTGTAAAAGTATCAAAATCGTGCGTAAAAGTCCAACGTAAAACAAATGGAGTTTCATTATTAAACGATTTCTGCTAATTGTTACTATTGTTACATCAACAACCAAATAGTTTTTCCGTCACTGTAGGTTTTTACTAGTTAACAATTTTTGCCACGGAAGCGCTAAACGTTCTAACCAGTAATTTGAAATAATTGTTAAATTGCAATTTTCAAAATTATCAATTTTTTTGTAGATTTAATTGTATTTTAACATGCTAGAGTGAATAAAATAACTTATGATACACACTAATTTAAAGCACTCGCCTTCGGCTCATGAAAACTCATACGAACTTTAAACTTCGCAACTCATTCAAAAAAGCCCTTCTTCACACACTTGTATCATAAACTACTATTATTAGGTGACATTAAGACTAACAATTTCCTCACAATGTTTCCTATTTCTGTAAATTTCTTTATTATTTGTGGATTGATGATGAGATATGTAAGGGTGTTTGATAATGGTAAATAGTGTTTTAATTTAATCCAGATCAAATCTAGGTTAACCTAGATTACATCGACAATCAAATAGTTTTTCCGTCACTGTACGTTTTTACTAGTTAACAATTTTTGCCACGGAGGCGCTAAACGTTCTAACCTTTTTATGTCCGTGATTTAAAATATTTTTAGGGTTCCGTACCGAAAACGGAACCCTTATGGATCACTTTGTTGCCCGTCTGTCTGTCTGTCTGGTCGTCTGTCCGTCTGTCCGTCTGTCCGTCTGTCCGTCTGTCCGTCTGTCCGTCTGTCCGTCTGTCCGTCTGTCCGTCTGTCCGTCTGTCCGTCTGTCCGTCTGTCCGTCTGTCCGTCTGTCCGTCTGTCCGTCTGTCCGTCTGTCCGTCTGTCCGTCTGTCCGTCTGTCCGTCTGTCCGTCTGTCCGTCTGTCCGTATGTCCGTCTGTCCGTCTGTCCGAAGTTTTTTTGTCTGTCCGGAGTTTTTTTGTCTGTCCTGGAATTTTTGCCACGGAGGCGATAAACGTTCTAACCTTTTTGTGTCCGTGATTTGAAATATTTTTAGGGTTCCGTACCGAAAACGGAACCCTTATGGATCACTTTGTTGCCCGTCTGTCTGTCTGTCTGGTCGTCTGTCCGTCTGTCCGTCTGTCCGTCTGTCCGTCTGTCCGTCTGTCCGTCTGTCCGTCTGTCCGTCTGTCCGTCTGTCCGTCTGTCCGTCTGTCCGTCTGTCCGTCTGTCCGTCTGTCCGTCTGTCCGTCTGTCCGTCTGTCCGTCTGTCCGTCTGTCCGTCTGTCCGTCTGTCCGTCTGTCCGTCTGTCCGAAGTTTTTTTGTCTGTCCGGAGTTTTTTTGTCTGTCCTGGAATTTTTGCCACGGAGGCGATAAACGTTCTAACCTTTTTGTGTCCGTGATTTGAAATATTTTTAGGGTTCCGTACCGAAAACGGAACCCTTATGGATCACTTTGTTGCCCGTCTGTCTGTCTGTCTGGTCGTCTGTCCGTCTGTCCGTCTGTCCGTCTGTCCGTCTGTCCGTCTGTCCGTCTGTCCGTCTGTCCGTCTGTCCGTCTGTCCGTCTGTCCGTCTGTCCGTCTGTCCGTCTGTCCGTCTGTCCGTCTGTCCGTCTGTCCGTCTGTCCGTCTGTCCGTCTGTCCGTCTGTCCGTCTGTCCGTCTGTCCGTCTGTCCGTCTGTCCGTCTGTCCGTCTGTCCGTCTGTCCGTCTGTCCGTCTGTCCGTCTGTCCGTCTGTCCGTCTGTCCGTCTGTCCGTCTGTCCGTCTGTCCGTCTGTCCGTCTGTCCGTCTGTCCGTCTGTCCGTCTGTCCGTCTGTCCGTCCGTCCGTCTGTCTGTCAAGACCAGGAAAGCGTAGAGGTAACAAGTTGAAATTTGTATCAAATCGGGTCTACGGTCTCTTTCAGCTGTGAAAAAATTAAAATTGTAAGTAAACGCGATCAAAAGATATGACCGTTTATGTCGCATAATTTGCGATTTCACAAGGGAATCAAAACCTATAGGGTACTTCCCGTTGAACTAGAATCATGAAATTTGGCAAGAAGCGGTGCCTTACAGCACATGTAAAGGGAAATATCTGAAAAATAAATATGTAGTTTAATTACAAGAAAAATGCGAATTTAGTATTAGAAACTTATGAAAATACACTAATGTGTTGCGTGGTATTGTCAGGTACCAGAAGCATATGGGTTGCATACAGTTAGGTCCTCCTAAAGATAGCTTACTTACAAGTTTGTACGGAACCCTCGTTGCGCGAGTCACAACTGGCACTTAGCCGGTTTTTTTTTTAAATTTCAATTTTCAAAATTATCATTTTTTTGTAGATTTAACTGTATTTTAACATGCTACAGTGAATAAAATAATTGATAATACACAATAATTTATGATAACGAGTGTGAAAGGCTTTTTGACACACATAGCGATTAAAGCACTCGCCTTCGGCTCGTGCACTTCTACGTACTTTAAACTTCGCAACTCATTCAAGAAAGCCGTTATTCACACACTTGTATCATATACTGCTATTATTATATGACATTAAGACTAACAATTTCCTCACAAAAATAAATCAAAGTTTCATATTTCTGTAAATTTCTTTAATTTGTGAATTGATGATGAGATATGTGAGGGTGTTTGGTAATGGTAAATGGTGTTTTGATTTAGGGGTGTGAGAATGGATGAGTGTAATTTTGATTCTTATTCGTGCCGTGGCGGTGATAAATTCCCCGTAAAATCACAAATCTAGTAAGCAATTGTGAATTTAAAAGAGGTCTAAAGGAATTTTTTTCAGAAGTATCAAGGGAAAAGCGTTAAAATATATGCAATTGTCGGAATATGCATCCCTTCGCGCGAAGGCAATGCGCTGTGAAATAGCCAATATAATCGAAGTGAAACATGCATCGAGCTAAACAAAAATTGGTAGAATGCGCGATTATAGGGGGTGATTGATTGCTGGGCAAGTAATGTGACACTAATGCGTCGACGAACGGTGACATTCTACCTGTCTTTTTGTTGCCAACAGTCAATCATAACAATAATTTGTGGAATTAAATATGGCGTTTCCTTCGCAGAAATAACGGGAAAAAAGGAAAAAGTGTAAATAAATTTATGAAGAAATTCAAATTTGTATTAACCGCAGATATATCTATATCATATATTTTTTGGTTTCGCGATAGAATGTTGAGATAAAAAAAGAGCTTTCACTGTAAATAAAGACATAAATAAGTTCTGTGGTCCAACCATTGGCAAAGGAACAGGTAGCCGAAACATCAACATAATTATGATTTTTGACAAGGTTGTAAACAAGTAAACTGATCTTATATCTCGTTCTTCCTGTTAAGCGTCAGCTAGTCTGCGTGGCTTGTAATCTAATAGAAAACGCTTTAAGTTCTTTGAGCTTCTTGTCGCAGTGCGGGCTTCAGACTTTTATACAACTTAGGAATAATAATTAACATACTTTGTAAGGTGTTTCTTTTATACATTGGAAAATTGCGAGCGCGGATAAACCGAAATTTCTCGGAAATGATGGTTTTATTTAAATGGGCAAATAGCCAGATAAGAATCGGTCGTTAAAATGAGAAAGTAACGGAGTAAGAGATATATTGTGACAACCGGGATACGGTGCGTTATGAATTTCACCCTCTTATACCCTTAAAAACACGGTACCTGAAACTACCCTGTGTGATGCATATAGACATTATAACTGTCAAATGTTATCTGATAAGTAATTGAAGATTTCTACTGAAATTACTTTATCAACGTTAAATTTATTTACTTTCCAACCTCAATATTTCTCTTATTTATTACAATCTGAAATGCGATATATTTTGCAATTTATTTATCTCCCAAAAAACGAACACCTGAAGTTTTATCTCTCAAAAAACAAAAAAATTAAATATATTCCTCAAATAAAAAAACACCAAATTTGCAACGTTAACTTAAATTGAAACAAAAAAAACTTCAAAACCAATTATTTTGAAATCGCTCCGCAAGGATTCAAGCATCGTTACATCCAGCGATTCCAACTTTACCAAATTATTCCTCAACAATTAGATTACCTGATCCACATAATCATTTAAGCATCCCGAAAAAACTCTCCAATTTACTTCTTAAATTACCCTAAACGCAATCAATTTAAATACAAGCAAAATGTTAACAATCAAATTTTGTTTTGGGTTTATATCAGTTTCGATCTGAAATTAACATTTTTACGATCGTAGATTTTGACCTACTGATCCTCTTTTGGGAACCGTGTCGGTCTGTCGGTTGCAACCGCAGTAGCAGATAACAATTTTGCCGTCAAAGAAAAGGATAATATTGGGTTAAATATTGACCTCCTTTTAAAAAAATATTTTCTTTAACAATAACAAAAAAAAATGGGGTTTTAATAAGTTAAATAACAAAGATCTTGTTATTCTTGTTTTGGTTTTAATAACATTAATGAAAACTACAAATTTTAATATTTTGGAATAATAAATAAATACAATAATAAATAAATTAATAATATATCATAATAACTTAATATCTTAGTGAATATTAAGTTACTAATTTACCACCAAATTTGTAATTTAATTACATAATTTACAAGACTTAATAATGTAATAGAAATTTCATTTAAAATTAGCTTGAATATATAAATATAGTCAACCTGTTCGTAGCTCTATAATATTAAGTTTTAAGGCTAATACCACCCAGGATATTGAATTATACAACAGACATTTGCTTGTTATTACTAGCCCCTGTACTTTTTCGTATCACTAACGTGTCCTAGATAAATAACTTTGTTTTTAAGATAATTTAAATTAAGTGAATAGTAGCAATTGACGGTTCTTAAAAACCGGTTTCAAAACCGGTTTAGTACTTTTTCGTATCACTAACGTGTCCTAGATAAATAACTTTGTTTTTTTAGATCATTTAAATTATGTGAGTAGTAGGGTTTGACAGTTTTTAAAAACCGGTTTTAAAAAAACCGGTTTAGTGCTTTTTCGTATCACTAACGTGTCCTAGATAAATAACTTTGTGTATAAGATCATTTAAATTATGTGAGTAGTAGGGTTTGACAGTTTTTAAAAACCGGTTTTAGAAAACCGGTTTAGTGCTTTTTCGTATCACTAACTTGTCCTAAATAAATAACTTTGTTTTAAAGATCATTTAAATTAAGTGAAATAAGTTAATTTACCACCAAATTTGTAATTTAATTACATAATTTAATAATGTAATAAAAGACTTAATAATATAATAAAAATTTCATATAAAATTAGCTTGAATATATAAATATAGTCAAACTGTTTGTAGCTCTATAATATTAAGTCTTAAGGCTAATACCACGCAGGATATTGAATTATACAACAGACATTTGCATGTTATTACTACCCCTAGTACTTTTTCGTATCACTAACGTGTCCTACATAAATAACTTTATTTTAAAGATCATTTAAATTAAGTGATTGGTAGGGTTTGACTGTTTTTCAAAACCGGTTTTTAAAATAAATTTGTCACATTCGAAAACCGGTTTTTAAATTAAGAAAGCCGGTTTCAAAAAAAATCAAATTACGTAAAAATTAATTGTTACATAACACTCATTTGATTTGTTATTCATTCTATGCAACGGACAGCAGCATGTTGTGTTAGCTTTGAATCATATTATTTCTTCTTATTTGTGGAACGAAGCTCGATCCTAAGACTTTATGAAGTTCCAAAAGTTTAGGATTTTGGAACTTCATAAAGTCTTAGGACCGATTCGTATAGCAGCTGAAGGCTTGGAGCGACGAGACGGCAAATTATTAACAAGTGAATTTCTGTTAAATGATCTAAAAAATGTAAACACTGAAATAAGTTTGAAATGATTATATGCTTTGGAAGAACGAATTTAAGAAAGAAGACAAGTAGAATTAGCTGTATTTACTGTTGCTGTATTTACAAATTCCACAAAACATTCCCAGTTCTGGAAAAAATCGTCTAGAATATTTCCAAATTCTTATGTGGAAACAGATTCTGATGAAGAGCAAATCAAAGAAACTACTCATCAGTGTAATGCTTTTTTAAACGAAGGCATGGAAAAATCAATTCATAAGTTTCTAGAAGAACCTGAAGCAAAAAACATTTACAACTTTTGTATTTTACAAATCCCATTGAAAGCTGATTTTTTTGGTGCAACGTATAAAAGAACCAAAAACTTATATTTCTTATTTGATGCCCTTAAAACTACAAAATCAAGCTCAATAGCTTGTGCACGAGTATTTTCAATTTCAGACAAAGTTGTGTCCAAAATAAAAACAAGACTTAGCTACCGTTCAGTAGATGTTTGTTAAAACCCTATAATAGTTTAAAAGTTAAAAAAAGAAATTAAAGTTAGTTGAAATAGAGATAAATAATATTTGAAATTTTTGTTTAATTTTTCGTTATTTTGTATAAGTAATTTGTAATCCTAAAATTTTCATTTTAGTTTTGACTTTGATTTTTGCCAAAAATTCGAAAAGCGGCTAAAACCGTTTTTTGGAAATCTAGGATTCGAAAACCGGTTTTTAAATAGTCGGTTTTTGTATCGAAGTTGTCGGATAACGTTTTTTGTATAAATTGAATAAATCATTTTGCCTTATTCTATTTTTTAAAAAGACGGTTTTTGTATCGTAGTAGTCAGATAACGTTTTTTATATAAATTGAATAAATCATTTTGCCTTATTCCATTTTTTTGCCAAAAATTCGAAAACCGGCTAAAACCGGTTTTTTGAAAATCTGGGATTCGAAAACCGGTTTTTTTTTAAGTCGGTTTTTGTATAAACCCCAGTGAATAGCTATCTGCAGACGCGTTTTGAAATTTATCTCTTATCAGTGTATCAGTGCAGCTTTGCTTTTTTGAGTTATAAATTGGAGTACACATACATGAACTTGAACACCTCGGCAAGACTGTCGAGGATAGGTTTTAATTTGATTTTTGTGGAAAAAGACATGAACTTAGTTGCCGATTGCACTTAGTTATTGATTTAAATGATAATTTAATGTTGGTAAAACTAGGGTTTATACAAAAACCGACTTTTCGAAAAATCAGTTTTCGAATTCCAGATTTCCAAAAAACGGTTTCAGCCGGTTTTCGAATTTTTGTCGAATTTTTTCGAATTTTGAATTTTTGTTATTTTGTATAAGTAATTTGTAATCCTAACATTTTCATTTTTATTTTGACTTTGATAACGTTTTTTGTTATTTTATATGAATTGAAAAATCATTTTGTTTTATTCTATTTTTTTGCCACAAATTCGAAAACCGGCTAAAACAGGTTTTTTGGAAATATGAGATTCGAAAACCGGGTTTTTTAAGTCGGTTTTTGTATAAACCCTAGTGAATAGCTATCTGCAGACGCGGATCGTAATTTATCTCTCATCATTAGATCAGTGCAGCTTTGCTTTTTGGAGTTATAAATTGGAATACACTTACATGAACTTGAACACCTCGGCAAGACTGACGAGGTTAGGTTTTAATTTGATTTTTGTGGAGAAAGACATGAACTTAGTTGCCGATTGCACTTAGTTATTGATTTAAATGATAATTTAATATTGGTTAAAGGGACAATACAAAATAAAAGTTATAAAAGAGTTTATACAAAAACCGACTTTTCGAAAAACCGGTTTTCGAATTCCAGTTTTCCAAAAAATCGATTTTAGCCGGTTTTCGAATTTTTGTCAAGAAAGACTGACGAGGTTAGGTTTTAATTTGATGTTTGTGGAGAAAGACATGAACTTAGTTGCCGATTGCACTTAGTTATTGATTTAAATAATAATTTATTATTGATGAAACTAGGGTTTATACAACAACCGACTTTTTGATAAACCGGTTTTCAAATTCCAGATTTACAAAAAAACGGTTTTAGCCGGTTTTTGAAGTTTTGAAACAAAAATTCAAAAACTGGTTAAAACCGTTTTTTTTTAATCTGGGATTCGAGAACCGTTTTTCTTTAAAGTACGTTTTTTAATAAACCCTAGTTAATAGCTATCTGCAGACGCATTTTGAAATTTATCTCTCATCAGTGGATCAGTGCAGCTTTGCTTTTTTGTGTTATAAATTGGAATACACTTACATGAACTTAAACAACTCAGCAAGACTGACGAGGTTAGGTTTTAATTTGATTTTTGTGGAGAAAGACATGAACTTAGTTGCCGATTGCACATTTATTTAAATGATAATTTAATATTGGTCAAAGGGGTTATACAAAATAAAAGTTATAAAAGGGTTTATACAAATACCGAATTTTCCAAAAACCGGTTTTCGAACTCCAGATTTCCAAAAAACGGTTTTAGCCGGTTTTCGAATTTTTATCAAGACTAACGAGGTTAGGTTTTAGCGTGATGTTTGTGGAGAAAGACATGAACGTAGTTGCCGATTCCACTTAGTTATTGATTTAAATGATAAGTTAATATTTGGTGAAACTAGAATTTATGCAAAAACAGACTTTTCGAAAAACCGGTTTTCGAATTCCAGATTTCCAAAAAAAAGATTTTAGCCTGTTTTTAAATTTTTGTCAAGAAACTTAAGTCTTAAATACTTGACAAAACTCAATTTCTTGACAAAAATTCGAATACCGGCTAAAACCGTTTTTTGGAAATCTGGAATTCGAAAACCGGTTTTTCGAAAAGTCGGTTTTCCGGTCGGATGCGGCCGGATTGAAAATGACACCGGATTGCAATCCTTAAATATATACCTTTATTTGTTAATCCATTTTTTACCAATCACGAAGGAAAAAAAATAATAATGATTTTATTGTAAAAACCAATTAATTTATTCAAAAATAGTAAAGGGTACATCAAAAAAATAAAAAACTTAAATGAGAATGGGGTGTACTCATGTGGGTTCACTGGGAAGATCTGGGTTCAGTCAGTGTGGTAAAGTTCCAAACAATTAAAAAAACATATATTCGCAATACAGTTTTAGCTACATATTATTAGATGGCGTAAAAATGATAAAATATTGGTGAACAAGCTTGAGTACAGCAGTAATAATAATAATAATATATTTATTCACTTAGCCACATGACAATATATAAATAAATAAACACAAGTAGTAAATAATTGGATATAAATATCATGCTGTGGATGTGATGGTCAATGTAATTAAATAAAACAGATAAAAAACACATGTAGGTAACAAAATAATAGATTACATATTGTAACTACACAATAATTCGGTAATAGAATAGTATGCTCCACATAAGAGTATTTGCTTTAATTCGCATTTAAATTGCGTATAGTTTTTAGTTTTTATCTTCGAATCTAACTGATTATACAGTTTTATTCCAGTATAAACAAAGGATTTCTCATAGAGGGCAGTATTGTGCTTAGGATTCGATAAAGAGGCGCCAAATCTTGTATTGTGGGAATGGGACTCAGCAAGTGTATCAAATTCTTGAATGTTTAGTTTAATATAACATAATGCTAAAGTATATAGATATATAGTTTAATATAACATAAATCTAAAGTATATAGATATAAGTATATAGATTGCAGGTAGTGTTAGTATTCTATTATCCCTAAAGCACTTTTTAAAGCTTGTCCCGGTTTTAAGTCTGAAAATAAGACGTAAAATCCTTTTTTGCATGATAAAGCATCGCTTTACATTAGGAGCCTGACCCCAGAGCAAAATGTGGAGGGACAAGTGAGAGTAGACAAGTGCAGTAAAAAATGGGTTAAGATGCATAATGCACAAGCACTAGTCAACGCAACGTTGCATAGAATAAGTAGCAAATCAAATAAGATAAATATAATTTTTACCTAATAATTTAATTTCTTATAAACCGGTTTGCTTAATTTAAAAACCGGTTTTCAAATGTAACATTTTTTTTTTCAAAAACCGGGTTTGAAAAACCGTCAAACCTCACCTAGGGTTTGACCGTTTTTCAAACCCGGTTTTAAAAAACTGGTTTTTGAAGAAAATTTGTTTGTCACATTTAAAAAAAACATAGTAATTATAGATACAATCTTTAAATTTATGTATTTGACTGAAGCGGATGTACAATTTAAGACTTCTTTAACTTATTTTCGCCTCTTTTTCCATAAGTGGTAATTTGTACTTAGAATTAAGAACATGAGTAGTATTAAGTGCTAGCTCAGTAGCTATTTTTTGAACTTGGGTTAAAAATTGTTCTCGCGGTTTTCAAATTTTCGAAATCACCCCTTGCCGATTTTCAAGAGAAATCAAGTTTTTTTCAGAAGTGAATAGAATAAATGAATATTGTTATGAGTGCTTGCATCCCATTTTTTCACTTTAGTGTCCCGTTTTTTTGAGTAGAGGAAATGTGGAGGTAGTTTAGAGAGTAACGTAGCTAGAATATTGCACCTCCAACAGATAAGTGACACAAGTGCGAAATGGCAGGTGAAAAATCGCCATTTTTTAAACTGAAAATTGGGTATCTAGGATGTTGTTTTTTAGTCTTATGAAGTCGATTTTTGTTTTAATTCAATCATTGTCTGCCAGAAAGCGGAAGTGTCTTTTTTCATCTAAGCAGATTTTCAACAGAAGGATGGCAGATAAACAGTTGTTCTCAGAAATCAGTAATTCGCACTTGTGTCACTTTTCTGTTGGATGTGCGATATAGTGTGTGTGTGTAATGTATGTAGTATTGATTTGGATTTGAGAAAAAAATTTGAAGTTTAATCGAATGTTTCGGTCAAGCGTTTGGTCGATCAATTTTATGGGATTGACAGTGTTTCCAATTGAACGGATCGCGTCCCCAAAAGCGGGGTAGAAACTTTTGAAATATTTGGTATGAAATACTAATTGTTTTCTCGTTGCTTTCAGTAACAGTGAAGCAAATTCCTGTGATTGGTTGACGATCGACTCCGCAGGAATTCCCAAGTAATGAATTTATTTAAATATTATGGGCGACGTTATTATTTTGTTCGGTGCCTATTTTGAAATTGATTACTAAACAATACGTGCGGCGACAACATCAACATAAACATAATTTATTATCATTCAATAAAGATTCATTTGAATAATGACGTTAGTCGTTACATAAGTTTTAGAGGTAGAAACGCAATTGTGTTGCAGGGGAAAGAAAGTACGAAAAAAATGTAAATAAAAAGAAAACTGACGTAGAGCTACTGCGCAAAAGTTATCTGTTTCTGAAGACACGAGGAGAATATTTATTCTACACCGGAGGGTTTGCGTTTAACTACTATCACTACTCCTCCGATGATAATAAAAATGAATTAACAAAAGTCGAGATATTAATGTACTTTTATAATGAATTTGTTTGCTGCTTTACACCACCCCTGAGAATAAGTCGTATATAACTTCGCGGAATTTTTGACACGTAGATTTAAGAGACAACCCGATATACATCCCCTTCCTACCCGCCTGGAAATAAAACCGCTCCAACCCTTACAGAACAATAATTTCGTTTTACCCGGTGTATATAATATTTAGCACACTGAAGTAAATAAAACTAATTACAGATAAGAAAACGTAAAATATGAACGGAAGAAACTAAATTAGCAAAAACATTCCATTACTTACAGGAAGCAAAAAAAATCGTAATCTGATAAAGCAGTAAATTTATCATACATTAAAAAAGTCATTTTCGAATGTAAGGGATAAGTTTGTTTAATAAAAGCTCTTTGGTCAATTTATCACTTTCACAGTTTCATCTTACGTTTGTGATGCAGATTACAAATGATTCTGTAAAGGAATGCGAAGTGCTGAAACGGGGGTGGCTGCCTATGTGTGCGTGCAATAGAATAAGGGATGCGACCGTGACGGTGACGGTCAGCTAGAACTCGAGCAACCCTACAGGCGAGAAACTCTCTCCGGGGACCAAACATTCAATACTGCTCGCTTGCCCAGGAAACCTAATCAGTCGCTATTGACTCAGAGATATAGAATTAATGTTTCTAGCTACGCACTAATAAGACTCATTGTGAATCATATAAATTTTATTAAATACCATCCCACCCCTCATATCACACATTTTTCTGCTATACAATTTTATAAAATTACACCACTTTTCTTTCTTTAAAAAAAAAATACCACCCCATACCACTAAAACTTAAACTTCCCTTTAAATATAAACTACCCTGTCCTAAAACATCTATTTAAACTAATTCATAAACCGAACAATAAAAATATTTCAAATTTATTTAAAACATTTATTTAAACTTACAGATTGTATCTATAATTAGCATGGTTTCACCAATATTAAATTATCATTTAAATCAATAACCAAGAGCAATCTGCAACTAAGTTCATGTCTTTCTCCACAAACGTCAAACTAAAACCTAACCTCGTCAGTCTTTCTTGGCAAAAATTCGAAAACCAGCTAAAACCGTTTTTTGAAAATCTGGAATTCGAAAACCGGTTTTCCGAAAAGTCGGTTCTTGTATAATCCCTAGTTTCACCAATATTAAATTATCATTTAAATCAATAACTAAGTGCAATCGGCAACTAAGTTCATGTGTTTCTCCACAAAAATAAAATTTAAACTTAACCTTGTCAGTCTTGCCGAGGTGTTCAAGTGAGTGTATTCCAATTTATAACTCAAAAAAGCAAAGGTACACTGTTCCACTGATGAGAGATACATTTCGAAACGCGTCTGCATATATCAATTCACTAGGGTTTATACAAAAACCGACTTTTTAAAAAACCGGTTTTCGAATCCCAACTTTAAGCCTAGGCCGCAGTACGGCTAAACCGCCGTGGTTTTTAATCGCGTGATTTTGTGACTCAAGTAAGCCAATACAAGCCAATGGACTCAAGTAAGCCAATACATTCATGTCTTTCTCCACAAACGTCAAATTAAAACCTAACCTCCTCAGTATTGCCGAGGTGTTCAAGTTCATGTAAGTGTTTTCCAATTTATAACATAAAAAAGCAAAGCTGCACTGATCCACTGATGAGAGATAAATTTCGAAACGCGTCTGCAGATAGCTTTTCACTAGGGTTTATGCATAAACCGACTTTTTAAAAACCGGTTTTCGAATCCCAACTTTAGGCCTAGGCCGCACTACGGCTAAAACGCCGCGGTTTTTAATCGCGTGATTTTGTGTCAAGTAAGCCAATACAAGAAAATGACTCAAGTAAGCCAATAAATTCATGTCTTTCTCCACAAACGTCAAATTAAAACCTAACCTCCTCAGTCTTGCCGAGGTGTTCAATTTCATGTAAGTGTATTACAATTTATAACTCAAAAACGCAAAGTTGCACTGATCCGCTGATAACAGATAAATTTCGAAACGCGTCTGTAATAGCTAGTCACTAGGGTTTATACAAAAACCTACTTTCTAAAAAACCGGTTTTCGAATCCCAACTTTAGGCCTAGGCCGCACTACGACTATATCGCCTCGGTTTTCAATCGCGTGATTTTGTGACTCAAGTAAGCCAATACAAGCCAATGACTCAAGTAAGCCAATAAATTCATGTCTTTCTCCACAAACGTCAAATTAAAACCTAACCTCGTCAGTCTTGCCGAGGTGTTCAAGTTCATGTAAGTGTATTCAAATTTATAACTCAAAAAAGCAGAGCTGCACTGATCATGAGAGATAAATTTCGAAACGCGTCTGCAGATAGCTATTCACTAGGGTTTATACATAAACCGATTTTTAAAAAAAACGGTTTTCAAATCCCAATTTTAGGCCTAGACCGCAATACGGCTAAACCGCCGCGGTTTTTAATCGCCTAATTTTGTAACTCAATATAAGCGACCTCACTTGACTGATTTTTCCCATGGCGTGTGTTTCTCGAGCGGTTTCGTGGTTACAGCAGTTACCGCTCGTGGGAAAAAACCATACTGCGGCCTAGGCCTTACATGGGCAGAAGGACCTCGTGGTCGATAGCCCTTTGTGTAAATTATACAATAAATATATTCTGTCCTAAAACATCTATTTAAACTAATTCAAAAACTGAACAATAAAATCTAAAAATATTTCAAATTTTTTTAAATCTTTATTTAAACTTAAAGATTGTATCTATAATTAGCATGGTTTTACCAATATTAAATTATCATTTAAATCAATAACTAAATGCAATCTGCAACTAAGTTCATGTTTTTCTCCACACACGTCAAATTAAAACCTAACCTCGTCAGTCTTGCCGAGGTGTTCAAGTTCATATAAGTGTATTCCAATTTATAACTCAAAAAAGCAAAGCTGCACTGATCATGAGAGATAAATTTGAAACGCATCTGCAGATAGCTATTCACTAGGGTTTATACAAAACCGACTTTAAAAAAAAACGCTTTTCGAATCCCAACTTTAAACCTGGGCCGAACTACGGCTAAACCGCCGTTTTTAATCGCGTGATTTTGTGACTCAACTAAGCCAATAAATTCATGTCTTTCTCCACAAACGTCAAATTAAAACCTAACCTCCTCAGTATTGCCGAGGTGTTCAAGTTCATGTAAGTGTTTTCCAATTTAAAACTCAAAAAAGCAAAGCTGCACTGATCCACTGATGAGAGATAAATTTCGAAACGCGTCTGCAGATAACTATTCCCTAGGGTTTCTACCAAAACCTGCTTTTTAAAAAACCGGTTTTTGAATCCCAACTTTAGGCCTAGGCCGCATACGGCTAAATCGCTGCGGTTTTAAATCGCGTGATTTTGTAACTGAAGTAAGCCAATACAAGCGGCCTCACTTGACTGATTTTTCCCATGGCGTGTGTTTCTCGAGCGGTTTCGCGGTTACAGCAGTTACCGGTCGCGGGAAAAAAACCGTACTGCGGCCTCGGCCTTACATAGGCTGAAGGATCTTGTGGTCGATAGCCCTTTGTGTAACCCTTTGTGTCCTAAAACATCTATTTAAACTAATTCAAAAACCGAACAATGAAAACTAAAAATATTTCAAATTTATTTAAATCTTTATTTAAACTTAAAGATTGTATCTATAATTAGCATGGTTTCACCAATATTAAATTATCATTTAAATCAATAACTAGGTGCAATCTGCAACTAAGTTCATGTCTTTCTCCACAAACGTCAAATTAAAACCTAACCTCGTTAGCCTTGCCAAGGTGTTCAAGTTCATGTAGGTGTATTCAAATTTATAACTCAAAAAAGCAAAGCTGCACTGATCATGAGAGATAAATTTCGAAACGCGTCTGCGGATAACTATTCACTAGGGTTTATACAAAAATCGACTTATTAAAAATAGGATTTTCGAATCCCAACTTTAGGCCTAGGCCTCACTACGGCTAAAACTCCGCGGTTTTTAATCGCGTGATTTTGTGACTCAAGTAAGCCAATAAAAGCCAATGACTCAAGTAAGCCAATAAATTCATGTCTTTCTCCACAAACGTCAAATTAAAACCTAACCTCCTCAGTCTTGCCGAGGTGTTCAAGTTCATGTAAGTGTTTTCCAATTTATAACTCAAAAAAGCAAAGCTGCACTGATCCACTGATGAGAGATAAATTTCGAAACGCCTCTGCAGATAACTATTCACTAGGGTCTCTACAAAAACCGACTTTTTAAAAAACCGGTTTTCGAATCCCAACTTTAGGCCTAGGCCGCAATACGGCTAAACAGCCGCGGTTTTTAATCGCGTGATTTTGTGACTCAAGTAAGCCAATGCAAGCCAAAGACTCAAGTAAACCAATAAATTCGTGTTTCTCTCCACAAACGTCAAATTTAAACCTAACCTCGTCGGTCTTTCCAAAGTGTTCAAGTTCATGTAAGTGTATTCCAATTTATAACTCAAAAAGCTAAGCTGCACTGATCTACTGATGAGAGATAAATTTCGAAACGCGTCTGCAGATAGCTATTCACTAGGGTTTCTACAAAAACCGACTTTTTAAAAAACCGGTTTTCGAACCCCAACTTTAGGCCTAGGCCGCATACGGCTAAACCGCCGCGGTTTTTAATCGCGTGATTTTTTGACACAAATAAGTCAATACAAGCGGTCTGAATTGCGGTTTTTTGCGTGTGTTTCTCGAGCGGTTTCGCGGTTACAGCAGTTACCGCTCGCGGGAAAAAACCGTACTGCGGCCTCGGTCTTACATGAGCAGAAGGATCTCGTGGTCGATAGCCCTTTGTATAAAGTATACAACAAATATATTCTCCCTCTGTCTCCAGCTTTATGAACAAAGTGTAAAATATAGTTAAACTCTATAAAATAATTTTCAACCCCTCATAAACTGTTATTACAAACATTTGCAATATTTGTTTTAAATGATCAATTTGGAATTGGTAAAACTTGGAATTGTAATTTTTTTGTTTTGAATTTTGTTTTGTTTTTTTTTTTGAATTTGTAAAAATTGGAATTTGTATTTGATAAATTTTGAATTGGTTTTACCGATTCAAAATCAAATTAAAATTAAAGTCAAATTAAAACCTAACCTCCTCAGTCTTGCCGAGGTGTTCAATTTCATGTAAGTGTATTCCAATTTATAACTCAAAAACGCAAAGTTGCACTGATCCACTGATAACAGATAAATTTCGAAACGCGTCTGTAATAGCTAGTCACTAGGGTTTGTACAAAAACCGACTTTCTAAAAACCGGTTTTCAAATCCCAACTTTAGGCCTAGGCCGCACTACGACTAAATCGCCTCGGTTTTCAATCGCGTGATTTTGTGACTCAAATAAGCCAATACAAGCCAATGACTCAAGTAAGCCAATAAATTCATGTCTTTCTCCACAAACCTAACCTCGTCGGTCTTGCCAAAGTGTTCAAGTTCATGTAAGTGTATTCCACTTTATAACTCAAAAAAGCAAAGCTGCACAGATCATGAGTGATAAATTTCGAAACGCGTCTGCAGATAGCTATTCACTAGGGTTTATACAAAAACCGACTTTAAAAAAAAACGGTTTTCGAATCCCAACTTTAAGCCTAGGACGCGCTACGGCTAAAACGCCACGATTTTTAATAGCGTGATTTTGTGACTCAAGTAAGCCAATACATGCCAATGACTCAAGTAAGCCAATAAATTCATGTCTTTCTCCACAAGCGTAAAATTAAAACCTAACCTCCTCAGTATTGCCGAGGTGTTCAAGTTCATGTAAGTGTATTCCAATTTATAACTCAAAAAAGCAAAGCTGCACTGATCCACTGAGGAGCGATAAATTTAGAAAGGCGTCTGCGGATAACTATTCCCTAGGGTTTCTAAAAAAACCGACTTTTTAAAAAACCGGTTTTCAAATCCCAACTTTAGGCCTAGGACGCACTACGGCTAAACCGCCGCAAATAAGCCAATACAAGCGGCCTCACTTGCGGTTTTTTGCGTGTGTTTCTCGAGCGTTTTCGCGGTTACAGCAGTTACCACTCGCGGGAAAAAACCGTACTGCGGCCTCGGCCTTACATGGGCAGAAGGACCTCGTGGTCGATAGCCCTTTGTATAAAGCATACAATAAATATATTCTCTCTCTCTCCAACTTTATGAACAAAGTGTTAAATTTAGGTAAACCCAATAAAATATTCAACCCCTAATAATTTTAATAATAATTCAACCCCTAACAATTTCAGCTCCTCATAAACTGTTAGTATAAACATTTTGCAATATTTGTTTTGTTATAAAATCCTTTGTTATTAATTAAATGTACGAGGGAGTGTATAAAATATTTTCTATCTATAAACTATTTATAGTTTCGAGGGTGTTGTAGGAAACAGGAAAGAGTTAAAGCAACCCCTTGTAAGACGCCCTTCGGGATGGCTTAAAGCGGGGGTTCTTAGCGGAAATTGCGAAGGTATTATGATGTGTATTAAGACGTTCTAGTATAATATTCGATTATATCCAATTACGCGTGTGCTTCCCATCGGCATAAATCGCGCGAAGGGGTGTTAATTAAAAATGGAAGGAAAATAGTTGGGGGTGGTTTTAGTATTTTTGTTTGCTCTGCGTCTTACTGGTACTAATGAACTCCTTGGTGCCGATGTTTGCTCAGTTTCTAGGGAAACATTCGCTTCGCGGTAAGGGCTCTTATAGAACTATTCTGCCACCCTCTGTGTGTGGAATAAAAAATATATTTATATTTCAAGCAAAAAGTAAGCAAAAGTTTTATTTTACATACGAATGTAAATATGATGTATAAACAAAGTGTGGCAAACCCTTACTTCATTACGAAGGGATTTTGGGAGAAAAATATCTGAAAATGTTGTTTTTATTTAATGTTTAAACATTTTTGTTTAATTTTTATTCAATTTGAAATTATATACTGATGAAGCCAAAAAGCAGAAACGCGTCTATGGACGTCTCACAGAAACTGGCGATATTTTCGAAAATACAACGAATTTTGTAATGAGTTAATAGAATTCATAAAGTAGATTAAAGTAGCTTTAAAATGATATACAATACGTCTATGTGGTGTTAACACTTAGCTAACAATCGTCGTTTGACAATTAACCACGACGTAGGCGTAACAATTTCGAAAATTCTTTATAACTTCGACAATATTAACAATTTTTAAATGAATTAACAATAAGTTAAACTAATAACTTAATAACTTAAACTAAATGAAATTGCCTTTAAAATGAGATGTTACACGATAAAATTCCGCCGAAATTAACTGAGATACAAGCAAAGCAAAACTATTTTTTCAAAAGATTAGGCGTCACAGAAATATGGCGATATTTTCGAAACTACAAGTTATTTTGTAATGAGTCAATATAATTCATAAACTAGATTAAATTAGCCTTAAAATGATATATAATACGTCTACGTTTTGTTAAGACTTAGCTAATAATCATCGTTTGACAATTAACCACGACGTAGGCGTAACAATTTCGAAAAATCCTTATAATTTCGAAAATATTAACAATATTTAAACGAGTTAACAATAAGCTTAGAGATATACTAGATTAAATTTTATTAAATATAGATAAAAATAAATATAGATAAACTAGATTAAATTGCCTTTATAATGAGATATTACACGAGAAAATTGCGTTGGAATTAACTGAGATACAAGCAAAACAAAATTGATTTTTCAAAATTTTAAGCGGCTAAGAAAAATGCCGATATTTTCGAAAATACAAGTTATTTTGTAATGAGTTCCTAGAATCCTTAAACTAGATTAAATTAGCTTTAAAATGATATGTAATACGTCTATGTAGTAACAGTTGACGTTTGATAAAATCGCTGGTGAAACTGATTCTAAATCTCTAAAAACTCATTATAAAAAATCATTTTTTGAAACTGTCGCTGTGATGTTAATATTTGACATTTTGACACATATCATGTTATTCAGTGTGATATCTAGTTTACAGAAATGTCAAATATTACAACACCAGATTGACAGTTTCTGCACAATGTCGAAAAAGCAAATTTACTAACAATTTTTATGATTCATTTTTTTCAAACTGTCGTTGTGGCGTTTCAGCAGTTGTTGGCGTTAACAGTTTCACAGTTTTCGCAGTTTTTCTTTTTCGCAGTTTTCGGGCACTTTTTTGACGTATAACCAATGAAAATAACAAAACGTGCCCGAAACTTTCATATTCCCGCCTTTTAAACAAGGCAGACGCGCATGCGCTTAACTAACCGTAAAAAGATCTATTATTTTCATTTATCAAATTGTCATTTCTTGTGACCTAGTGGTCTCTCTTACCTCTCTCATAGTGGTCTCTCTAAAATGCAGGAGCCACACCGTACTAATAATTATATTTTATTAATGTTATTGGTCAATTTGTAAATTAATTAGTTTTCTTTCTTTTCTTGAAAGATTTTGTTTTTGTTTGTAAATCTTTAATTTTAATTTGATTTTTATCAGATCAATTTTCAGGAATCAAAACGTTTTTAAATTAACTCAAAGATGATTTTTAAAAAAAGTCGATTTTTATGTGAAAAATATCGATTTCATTTGTTTCTTAAATTTTGATCGGGAACTAAAACAGTACTTTATGATACAAGTGTGTGAAGAAAGGCTTTTTTGCACTCATTGCGATTAAAGCACTAACCTTCGGCTCATGCAACTTATGCATAAAACCCCTTCTTCACACATTTTGCAACTTATGCATAAAAGTCCTTCTTCAGACACTTGTTTCATAAACTACTATTTTAAATTATAACTTGGAACGTAAAATTTAAGCAATTTGATTTTTATCAGTTCAACTTTCAAGAAACAAAATGTTTTTAAATTAACTCAAAGTATTATTTTAAAAAAGTCGATTTTTATGTGAAAAATATCAATTTAATTTGTTTCTTAAATTTTGATCGGAAACATAAAACAATGCAATCATTGTGCAATCATTGCGATTAAAGTATGAGCCGAAGGCGACTTCACAACTTATGCATAAAAGCCCTTCTTCACACACTTCGCAACTTATGCACAAAAGCCCTTCTTTACACACTTGTATCATAAACTAATATTTTAAATTCTGTTCTGTAACGTAAAATTTAAGCAAAAATTATTAGATTATGAATAAGATTCAAATTTGTTTCGTTTCTAGAAAATTTTTGTGCACTCATTGCATAAAGCCCTTCTTCACACACTTCGCAACTTATGCACAAAAGCCCTTCTTCACACACTTCGCAACTTATGCATAAAAGCCCTTCTTCACATACTTGTATCATAAACTACAATTTTAAATTCTGTTCTGTAACATAAAATTTAAGCAAAAATTATTTGATTATGAAAAAGATTTAAATTTGTTTCGTTTCCAAAAAAAATGTGTATACTCTTTGCAATTAAAGCATGAGCCGAAGGCGACTTCGCAACTTATGCACAAAAGCCCTTCTTCACACACTTCGCAACTTATTCTCAAAAGCCCTTCTTCACACACATCGCAACTTATGCAAAAAAAGCCTTTGTTCACAAACTTGTATCATAAACTACTATTTTAAATTCTGATCTGTTTTGTAAAATTTAAGCAAATATTATTAGATTATGAATAAGATTTAAATTAGGGCTTCACTCGAGAACGATATTTTTCTCGTCTCGTCTCGTCTCGTTTCATAAAAGCGAGACGAGAACGAGACGAGACCTAAGGCATGTGGTCTCACACTCGCGAGGGCGAGCACGTATGTGGTCTCGCTCTCGCAAAAGCGAGAACGTATGTGGTCTCGCTCTTGCAAAAGCGAGAACGTATGTGGTCTCGTTCTCGCGAGACACGTGAGTCTCGTTTCTGATCCCGATCATACTTCTTCAATATTTGATTCTAATACAGGCAGCCGTAATATTTTCTTGCATAAATTTGAACTGCGGGCTCGCGCAAGTTACATTTCATTATATAACAATTAAAAGAGTAGATTTCGTAATATGAAATAGATGTCGTAGACAATTTTAAATTATGTTCCTTTGTATTATTAATTTTAAATCGTCAACAAAATAGATGGTTTATAGACGAGACGAGACAAACGGTAACGAGAGCGAGACGAGACAAACGGTTACGAGAGCGAGAGCGAGACGAGACTAACGGTTACGGGAGCGAGGGAGAGACTAGACTAACGGTTACGAGAGCGAGAACGAGACGGCTCCTAGAGCGAGAGCGAGACGGCTCCTAGAGCGAGACTGAGACGAGAGTAATTTTTTACATAACAAACGAGAGCGAGACGAGATTTTTTAAACTCTCGCCCTATCTCGTCTTGTGTGAAGCCCTAATTTAAATATGTTTCGTTTCTAGAAAATTTTTGTGCACTCATTGCGATTAAAGCATGAGCCGAAGGCGTCTTCGCAACTTATGCAGAAAAGCCCTTCTTCGCACACTTCGCAACTTATGCACAAAAGCCCTTCTTCACACACTTGTATAATAAACTACTATTTTAAATTCTGATCTGTAATGTAAAATTTAAGCAAAAATTATTATATTATGAATAAGATTTAAATTAGGGCTTCACTCGAGAACGATATTTTTCTCGTCTCGTCTCGTCTCGTAATAGCGGAACGAGAACGAGACGAGACCGCATGTGGTCTCACTCTCGCGAGAGCGAGAACGTATGTGGTCTCGCTCTCACGAGAGCGAGAACGTATCTGGTCTCGTTCTCGCGAGACACGAGAGTCTCGTTTCTGATCCCGGTCTTACTTCTTCTTCAATCTTTGATACTAATACGGGCAGCCGTTTTATTTTCTTGCATAAATTTGAACTGCAGGCTCGGGCAAGTTACATTTCATTATATAACAATTAAAAGCGTACATTTCGTAATATGAAATAGATGTCGTAGACAATTTCAAATTATGTTCGTTTGTATTATTAATTTTAAATCGTCAACAAAATAGATGGTTTATAGACAAGACGGGACAAACAGTAACGCGAGCGAGACGAGACAAACGGTTACGAGAGCGAGAGCGAGACGAGACTAACGGTTACGAGAGCGAGACGAGACTAGCGGTTCCTAGAGCGAGAGCGAGACCGAAACGAGAGTAATTTTTTAAACAACAAACGAGAGCGAGACGAGATTTTTGAAACTCTCGCCCTATCTCGTCTCGTGTGAAGCCCCAATTTAAATTTGTTTCGTTTCAAGATTTGTTTTGTGCACTCATTGCTATTAAAGCATGAGCCGAAGGCGACTTCGCAACTTATGCACAAAAGCCCTTCTTCACACATTTCGCAACTTATGCACAAAAGCCCTTCTTTACACACTTGTATCATAAACTACTATTTTAAATTCTGTTCTGTAACGTAAAATTTAAGCAAAGATTATTAGATTATGAATAAGATTTAAATTAGGGCTTCACTCGAGAACGATATTTTTCTGGTCTCGTCTCGTGTCGTAAAAGCGAGACGAGAAGGAGACGAGACCGCATGTTGTCTCACTCTCGCGAGAGCAAGAACATATGTGGTCTGGCTCTCGCGACAGCGAGAACGTATGTGGTCTCGTTCTCGCGAGACACGAGAGTCTCGTTTCTGATCCCGGTCATACTTCTTTGATTCTAATGCGGGCAGCCGTAATATTTTCTTGCATAAATTTGAACTGCGGGCTCGGGCAATTTACATTTCATTATATAACAATTAAAAGAGTAGATTTCGTAATATGAAATAGATGTCGTAGGCAATTTCAAATTATGTTCGTTTGTAATATTAATTTTAAATCGCCAACAAGAAAGATGGTTTATAGACGAGACGAGACAAACGGTAACGAGAGCGAGACGAGACAAACGGTTACGAGAGCGAGAACGAGACGAGACTAACGGTTGCGAGAGCGAGAAGAGATTAACGGTTCCTAGAGCGAGAGCGAGACTGAGACGAGAGTAATTTTTTAGACAACAAACGAGAGCGAGACGAGATCTCTCGCCCTATCTCGTCTCGTGTGAAGCCATAATTTAAATTTGTTTCGTTGCTAGAAAATGTGTGTGCACTCATTGCGATTAAAGCATGAGCCGAAGGCGACTTCGCAACTTATGCAGAAAAGCCCTTCTTCACACACTTCGCAACTTATGCACAAAAGCCGCTCTTCGCACACTTGTATCATAAACTACTATTTTAAATTCTGATCTGTAACTAAAAATTTAAGCAAAAATTATTAGATTATGAATAAGATTTAAATTAGGGCTTCACTCGAGAACGATATTTTTCTCGTCTCGTCGAGACGAGACAAACGGTTACGAGAGCGAGAGCGAGACGAGACTAACGGTTACGAGAGCGAGACGAGACTAACGGTTGTGAGAGCGAGAGCGAGATGAGACTAACGGTTTCTAGAGCGAGAGCGAGACAGACGAGCGTAATTTTTTACACAACAAACGAGAGCGAGACGAGATTTTTGAAACTCTCGCCCTATCTCCTCTCGTGTGAAGCCCTAGTTTAAATTTGTTTCGTTTCTAGAAAATTTTTGTGCACCCATTGCGATTAAAGCATGAGAAATTCGCAACTTATGCAGAAAAGCCCTTCTTCACACACTTCGAAACTTATGCACAAAAGCCCTTCTTCACACACTTGTATCATAAACTACTATTTTAAATTCTGATCTGTAATTTAAAATTTAAGCAAAAATTATTAGAATATGAATAAGATTTAAAAATATAATAATTCGTTTCGTTTCCAGAAAATTTTTGTGCACTCATTGCGATTAAAGCATGAGCCGAAGGCGACTTCGCAACTTGCACAAAAGCCCTTCTTCACACACTTGTATCATAATCTACCATCTGTAACGTAAAATTTAAAGAAAAATTTATTAGATTATGAATAAGATTTCAATTTGTTTCGTTTCCACAAAACTTCAAGAAAACATTTATTGTATGAAAATAATTTTTTTTGTTTGAAATTATTAACAAAAACGTAAAATTTAAGCCAAAGCCCGTAAAAAATTTATTCAAATTTCAAGTCAAATTACAATTTGTTGCAATATAATTTTAAATAAAACGTTCTCGATTTTTTTTTTACGGCTGTGATTTAGGGGTTGTTTTCGTTAGTTAAAAAGAAATAATTAAAAGAAGAATATGAAGTGTGTTTGTGATTTGTGGTTGAAGTAGACGAATATTTTTTTATCAAAAACATATGCTGATGCATGTTTTAAAATGCAATTTTGTGAGATAATGCGAATAAGCGCAACCCCAACATTAAAGAACGGAGGGCTACAGAAACAAATGTGAATAATATTACGTATTCATTCAAGCGAACACGATGTGATAAAAATACACTTCCCTTTTCGGCTCTCTCTCTGGGCGAAGGGCAGAAGAAATTCAACATAACATTTCTAGAAGTAATTACTTATGTTGTCGGGGGGTTGTTTAATGATAAGAGATAAAATGTAATCCTTTCGCGTGTCCCTTTTTGAAATAATTTCAGTTATCTGAAATGTGTTTACCGTGTATGTACGTATGGGTTTTGAAGGAATTTCGAATGAGTACAAGGGCTATAAGAGAGATGCAATCTAAACTATAAACTGTGCGCTGGAGAATTGATAAGGTTATCTGAGGACCACTAATTGAAAGCTAATTGGCCAACTCAGGCAGTTAGGAGAAAATGAGCGGCAGCCCTTAAGGCATAATGCAGATTTAGGGCCGTGTGTGGCGCAACTTACTGCCTCAGGCGGCTGATAAACGACTGCCGCCGCTCTGAATTACCTCTACGAACCAATTGTCTAAAGATTTAACCGTTTCACAGATTAACTGTTTTTGCTATTAACCGAACTTCGATCCAATTTGTATTGGATTTGACTCCGGGCCTCATTTATATTACCCAAACTAAATCCTCTCCACCGCGATATTACCACATTTATCACACTCTTACCACTAATTACAACAAACAAACCGATAACCACCCTCAAATACCGTTTCACAATTTATTACATTTTATTATATTTTAACCCCTTGACATACGAATAAAATGCGCGTTGACGTGGCTATATACATGTGCTCTTATGACATATATACATGACGTCTTAGATACGTCATTGTGTTGAGGTTAATGTTATGTCAAGAGGTTAATAGCATATTACACAACAAACAAAAATTACTGATTTCACAAATTTTTAACAAACTTTGTTATCAATTAATCTTTTTTTAAATTTTATTTCTTATCAATTAAATTATCAATATCATGGTTTTTCCAACATATATTTAATTTAATTGTAGTATATTATTAGTTCATTTTTCTAGATATATAAAGATAATAATATTTTGTGGATATGAAGGGAAGGGTTTTTGGAATTGGGGAGAACATGATCGAAAACCTCCCTCTAACTGTATCGATTAGGGCAATACGTATCGACGCATTCAATAGGATTCGTTAGAGCCAATTTAAGGTCACTATTTTCTTCCTAAATAATAACAGACTTACACAAAAAGGGAACTTTCCAATTCTTTCTCTCGTTTATTTTTTTTTCCCTATATAGAATTTTTTCCCTCTTTTTGCCAGTTAATTACGGCTGCAGACATAAAGGAGCACATCTAATGCATAATTTATTGTAAATTGAATATATTTGGGAAAGAAAACAATTAAGTTAAAGGATAGAAAATGTAATGAGTGGTTTGTTAGAGAAGACAAAAACTGGAATTGTTTATTTAATTTTTGGAAAATTGCAAAATTTCTTTTAAAAACACGAGAAATGTTTAAAATCTTGGAAACTAAATGTTTCCGAGTTTTCAAGATCTAGTCTATCTATATAGTTTCCAAGATTTTTAACATTTCTCGTGTTTTTAAAAGAAAATTTGCATTTTCCAAAAAATGAAGCAAACAATTTTAGTTTTTGTCTTCTCCAACAAACATCAAAAGTAATATTTCATGATAAGATTGATAGATAGATTGTAGATTTCGGTGATGACTTGTACTGCGACCTTTATAAATCCATTGTACCCCACACCCTCTTCCCCTAATCGTTTCTATGCTTACGCATTTAGAGCGTCACACGAGAGTCTCGTTTCTGATAATTTCGTTTATAAATTTGAACCCGAGCAACCCGAAATTCCCCGAGCCCAGAACGAGCATAACATTTTCGTCATAAATTTGAACCCAAGCCACGACGAGATAAGAGACGAGACTCTCGTGTGAAGCCCTATTTAGGTTGTCCTTTAGGAATTTCAGGATCTGCCTGGGATTCAAGGATTGCAACTAAGGATTATATTCCGGTGTCATTTTAAATCCGGCCGCATCCGGCCGTATTTCCATCGATCCGGCCGGATCCGACCGTATCCGGTAAATTTCGGTGAAGACTTGTACTGCGACCTTTACAAATTCATTGTACCCCACCCTCTTACCCTAATCGTTTCTATAATTAGGCTTCACACGAGAGTCCCGTTTCTGATCTCGTTCTGGGCAGCCGTATCATTTTCTTCATAAATTTGAACCCGAGCAACCAAAACCTGCCCGAGTCCAGAACGAGCATAACATTTTCTTCGTAAATTTGAACCCAAGTCGCGACGAGATCAGAAACGAGACTCTCGTGTGAAGCCCTATTTAGAGCGCCTCCTCTAGTGGAGATCCCTTTAGGAATTTCAGGATCTGCCTGGGATTCAAAGATTGCGTCTAGGGATTGCATTCCGGTGTCATTTTTAATCCGGCCGGATCCGGCCGTATTTCCATCGATCCGACCGGATCCGGCCGATTTAAAATCTTGGAAGCTAGATGTTTCCAAGTTTTCAAGATCTAGTCTATCTATCTAGTTCCCAAGATTTTAAACATTTCTGGTGTTTTTAAAAGAAAATTTTAAATTTCCAAAAAATTAAGCAAACAATTTTAGTTTTTGTCTTCTCCAACAAACATCAAAAATAATATTTCATGATAAGATAGATTGTAGATTTCTGTGATAACCTGTACTGCGACCTTTATAAATCCATATTACCTCACACCCTCTTCCCCTAATCGTTTCTATACGCATTTAGAGCGTCACACGAGAGTCTCGTTTCTGATCTCGTTTCGGGCAGCCGTAACATTATCTTCATAAATTTGAACCCGAGAAACCCGTACTTGCCCGAGCCCAGAACGAGCATAACATTTTCTTCATAAATTTGAACCCAAGCCACGACGGATCTGATTTTCAGGATCTGACTGGGATTCAAGGATTGCAACTAGGGATTGCAAACCTGTGTCATTTTTAATCCGGCCGCATCCGGCCGTATTTCCATCGATCCGGCCGGATCCGACTGGATCCGGTAAATTTCGGCGAAGACTTGTACTGCGACCTTTACAAATTCATTGTACCCCACCCTCTTACCCTAATCGTTTCTATAATTAGGCTTCACACGAGAGTCTCGTTTCTGATCTCGTTCTGGGCAGCCGTATCATTTTCTTCATAAATTTGAACCCGAGCAACCAAAACTTGCCCGAGTCCAGAACGAGCATAACATTTTCTTCATAAATTTGAACCCAAGTCGCGACGAGTTTAGAAACTAGACTCTCGTGTGAAGCCCTAGCCAGAAACGAGACTCTTGTGTGAAGCCCCATATAGAGCGCCTCTTCTAGTCGAGATCCCTTTAGGAATTTCAGGATCTGCCTGGGATTCAAGGATTGCAACTAGGCATTGCATTCCGGTTTCATTTTTAATCCGGCCGGATCCGGCCGTATTTCCATCGATACGGCCGGATCCGACCAGATCCGGTAAATTTCAGTGAAGACTTGTACTGCGACCTTTACAAATTCATTTTACCCCACCCTCTTCCCCTAATCGTTTCTATACTTAGGCTTCACACGAGAGTCTCGTTTTTGATCTCGTTTCGGGCAGCCGTAACATTTTCTTCATAAATTTGAACCCGAGCAACCCCAACTTGCCCTAACCCAGAACGAGTATAACATTTTCTTCATAAATGTGAACCCAAGCCACGACGAGATCAGAAACGAGACTCTCGTGTGAAGCCCTATTTAGAGCGCCTCCTCTAGTCGAGATCCCTTTCGAAATTTCAGGATCGGTCTGGGATTCAAGGATTGCAACTAGGGATTGCAATCCGGTGTCATTTTTAATCCGGCCGGATCCGGCCGTATTTCCATCGATCCGACCGGATCCGGCCGATTTAAAATCTTGGAAGCTAGATGTTTCCAAGTTTTCAAGATCTAGTCTATCTATCTAGTTCCCAAGATTTTAAACATTTCTCGTGTTTTTAAAAGAAAATTTGAAATTTCCAAAAAATTAAGCAAACAATTTTAGTTTTTGTCTTCTCCAACAAACATCAAAAATAATATTTCATGATAAGATAGATTGTAGATTTCTGTGATAACTTGTACTGCGACCTTTATAAATCCATATTACCCCACACCCTCTTCCCCTAATCGTTTCTATACGCATTTAGAGCGTCACACGAGAGTCTCGTTTCTGATCTCGTTTCGGACAGCCGTAGCATTATCTTCATAAATTTGAACCCGAGAAACCCGTACTTGCCCGAGCCCAGAACGAGCGTAACATTTTCTTCATAAATTTGAACCCAAGCCACGACGAGATCAGAAACGAGACTCTCGTGTGAAGCCCTATTTAGAGCGCCTCCTCTAGTCGTGATCCTTTAGGAATTTCAGGATTTGGCTGGGAGTCAAGGATTGCAACTAGGGATTGCAATCCAGTGTCATTTTTAATCCGGCCGGATCCGGCCGTATTTCCATCAATCCGGCCGAATCCGAACGGATCCGGAAAATCTCGGTGAAGACTTGTACTGCGACCTTTACAAACTCATTGTACCCCACCCTCTTCCCCTAATCGTTTCTATACTTAGGCTTCACAGGAAAGTCTCGTTTCTGATCTTGTTTCGGGCAGCCCTATCATTTTCTTCATAAATTTGAACCCGAGCCACCAGAACTTGCCCGAGTCTAGAACGAGCATAACATTTTCTTCATAAATTTGAACCCAAGCCACGACGAGATCAGAAACGAGACCCTATTTAGAGCGCCTCCTCTAGCCGAGATCCCTTTAGAAATCACAGGATCTGCCTGGGAATCAAAGATCGCAACTAGGGATTGCAATCCGGTGTAATTTTTAATCCGACCGGATCCGGTAAATTTCGGTGAAGACTTGTACTGCGACCTTTACAAATTCATTGTACCCCACTCTCTTCCCGTAATCGTTTCTATACTTAGGCTTCACACGAGTCTCGTTTCTGATCTCGTTTCGGGCAGACGTAGCATTTTCTTCATAAATTTGAAGCCGAGCAACCCCAACGTACCCGAGCCCAGTACGAGCATAACATTTTCTTCATAAATTTGAACCCAAGCGACGACAAGATCAGAAACGAGACTCTCTTGTGAAGCCCTATTTAGAGCGCATTCTCTAGTCGAGATCCCTTTAGGAATTTCAGGATCTGCCTGGGATTCAAGGATTGCAACTAGGGATTGCATTCCGGTGTCATTTTTAATCTGGCCGGATCCGGCCGTATTTCCATCGATCCCGCCGGATCCGACCGGATCCGGTAAATTTCAGTGAAGACTTGTACTACGACTTTTACAAATTCATTGTACCCCACTCTCTTCCCCTAATCATTTCTATAATTAGGCTCCACACAAGAGTCTCATTTCTGATCTCGTTTCGGGAAGCCGTAACATTTTCTTCATAAATTTGAACCCGAGCCGAATAAATTCCGACTGAGAGGCCGACTTCTAAAAAATTATTTTCACTACGTCTATGTTTTTTGTTTAGTGACGCGAGTTGTTGCCATAGTAACAAGAAACAGAAATCGTTTAATAATGAAACTCCATGTGTTTTACATTGGACTTTTACGCACGATTTGGATACTTTTACACACGATTATAATAATGGCAAACCTCATATACAATAATGTATTTATGTGTTCATTTTAGTTTGTGAGTAGATAAAAGTTTAGTTTTGTATAATATTTTTAGAAAAATCAAATTTGTTATCAAAATATAAGATTTTCAAAATGATGCGATTTCGGAAAAAAACCAGTTGTCATAGTAACAAAAGAAATCGTTTAATAATGAAACTCCATTTGTTTTACATTGGACTTTTACGCACGATTTGGATATTTTACACACGATTATAATAATGGCAAACGTGATATTCAATAATGAATTTATTAATGTGTTCATTTTGGTTTGTGAGTAGATAATAGTTTAGTTTTGTATAATATTTTAGAAAAATTTAATTTATTATCAAAATATAAAATTTTCAAAATGTTGCGATTTCGGGAAAAAACCACAAAATACCGTTTAGTTCATAAAACATGTAATTAAAAAATATATATATAAGGTTTTCTTTCAGACTGCACGATTACGTGGCGCGCTGATTACATAAAGCAAGCGCAATTAATTTCTCTCCGTGTGTTAGATAACAAACCGAAGATAAGAAAAGTAACTAGTTCCAATACTTCGAACATTAATTACTACATAATTAATTAATTTCCTACGTGAGTGAAAACTGGCCAGAAATTTTAAAGCATTAGCAGAAATATATCAAATTATAAAGACTAATTATCTAGTAGATAATAACGACGGTTTTATACGATTTTTCCTGCAAGAATTACAATCCCTTTAATTAGTCCCTTGAATTACAATCAAAAAGTAAATGCCTTTTCTAAATATATAATCGTTTATGCTTTTTCTAAATATATAATCGTTTATGCCTCTTCTATATTATAATCCTTTTATAACCTTCTTTAAATTTTTTCTGGATGAAATTTCTAGGTTTTTATAAACTTATTTTTAAACATAACATAACAAATAGGACAAAATATACTATCTCAATTTTCATATTATCAGAGAAGAATTAAGGAAAGTATGTTTTTTAATTCACAAAGTGACTAATGAAATTAATAAAATATAATTATTAGTACGGTGTGGCTCCTGCATTTTACTGCTAAGGGAGTAGTCCACGAGGTCACCAGAAAAAAGCCATAACTTGGTAAATGGAAATAATTATGAAGCGTCTATGGATGTTCATAAATATTTTCATTTATCAAGTTGTGGCTTTTTCCTGGAGACCTCGTGGACTCACTTAGCAGTAAAATGCAGAGAAGAATTAAGTAAAGTATGTTCTTTAATTCACAAATTGACTAATGAAATAAATAAAATATAATTATTAGTACGGTGTGGCTCCTGCATTTTACTGCTAAGGGAAAAGTCCACGAGGTCACCAGAAAAAGCCATAGTTTGATAAATGGAAATAATTATGACGCGTCTATAGATGTTCATAATTGTTTTCATTTATCAAGTTATGGCTTTTTCCTGGAGACCTCGTGGACTCACTTAGCAGTAAGATGCAGAGAAGAATTAAGGAAAGTATATTCTTTAATTCACAAATTGACTAATGAAATAAATAAAATATAATTATTAGTACGGTGTGGCTCCTGCATTTTACTGCTAAGGGAATAGTCCACGAGGTCACCAGAAAAAGCCATAATTTGATAATGTCTATGGATGTTCATAGTTATTTTCATTTATCAAGTTATGGCTTTTTCCTGGTGACCTCGTGGACTCCCTTAGCAGTAAAATGCAGGAGCCACACCGTACTAATAATTATATTTTATTTATATTATTGGTCAATTTGTGAATTAAACGACATAGTTTCCTTAATTCATTTTCTTATTTATAAACAGTTTTAAGTGCCGTTGTGGCAAGAAATTTTTGTTGTTATTTTCTATAATGTGTAATGTATATTTTTAATAGGTTTAACTTAGTATGCAAAGTAAGGTGTTCTTTTATTATTTAAACTGATTAGTGCAATGATAATTATGCTGATACGTGAGATAACGTCAGGGTGAACCGCGCAAAACACAGCACTTATCTCAAATGTTTATTAACCAAAAACCTCCACATATACGTACACACATTCCCGTAATATATTTTCGTTCTGTCTGAGTTTTATTAATGAGGCACAATTTAATTTCCCTCCGGTTTTTTATTTTACGGGGTTGGTTTTAGGGGGATGCTTGATAATAATTGCATTTGTCTTCGCAATTATGCGTGTCACTGAGACAATATAAAAAGGGAAGGTTATTTTCTAACACTTATTACAAAACGGTCCCTTGGAAAAAGTGTTTTACTGTTTGCGGTGGATGTCGAATTTCCCTTTTTTTATTCCATGCTAATCTGATTAAGTTCGCCGTTGAAACTGCAATCAGTCGCGGCATTTACTTTCCAATTAGCCGGGAATAAATTATCATTTTTAATGGGAATCTTTTTTCTCCTGCCGCAGATCGTTTACAAGATGTATAACTAACTAATCTCGTTAGTTCTGGACTTGTTTGATGTTTCTGTTATCCATGGAAATTCTATTTAAACAATTAAATCCCTTGCAAATCTCCTTTTTAAATTAACTTCAAAGAAAAACAAATTTTGAATATAACACGTGATAAATTACAAAATTTACAACCCTTAATTATAAAATATTTAATCAACCTTTAATTTGTTTAAGGGTGAGTTTAAAATATGAGATACCTGCGTTATTGAAGAAATGTCCTTTGTGAATCCTTGTTGAAAAGATTTATGGCCGGCACATGACCAGCTATTGAAATGCTACAATCAAAACAACCTTATCTAGCACGTTTACACACGCACGCTTCTACACTGACCTGCTCTAATCTAAATCATTAGAATTTCACTTTTTACAACCCCTAACCAACACAACAAAATCACATCAAAATCAAATAAAAATTTACACTGATTTAAAAAAATACATTCATTTAATATTTTTTTTTTTAATTAAATTTGAAAGTGATTGTTTTTAAAAATGAATTAAAATAATAGGAATAAGTTGTAGATAGGGTGGAAAGAGATAAAATTTGGGTTAAATATGGAGGTATTAAATCATAAGGTTAGTATCAGTGGATCGGTAAAGGGGGTAGGTTTGTGACGTAGCGACGGTGGCGGCGGCAGCAGCCGCCTCCGCGGAGCGTGTATCGTGGAAGAAAGGATGGGGGCGGCGGAGGGAATGGGGTCCTCGTCCTTTGCGCAATTAGAATATCTTAATTTGTATCTATGTCGGGCCGCAGCTATCAGCTTGACCCCCGACTAATATATTCTACGACTTTTAATTCATTTACTACGACGTTGTTCCTAAATACTTTCGGGAGTTTGGGACAATTACATATTAATTTGAACCCCAAACATGCAATAAAATCAGTAATCTCAGATTTAAAAACATTTGTGGTTATTTATTGTATATTACAACCCCTTCTCTTTGTAAAATTATTAAAGACGAAAGATGTCTTCTTCTACTTTCTATTCGATTATTTTCAAAAAAACATGTGGTTTTGCTTTCAAATCTAAAAATTTAGATGTCTGTAAAATTATTAAAGACGAAAGATGTCTAATATTAAGTCTTAATTTCTTATTAAATTTACAAACAAATCCCATATAGAAACAACTACATGTTTTATTTTTCGCAAGTTTTTTGCATTTTTTTGCATGTTAACATTTCATTGTTATTAACAAGTACTAGATGAATAACATTGTTTCCAAAATCATTTCTGTCTGTTTAAATTAAGTGAATATTCATCTGCAGGCACGTTTCGAGATTTATCTGTCATCGGTGCAGCTTTGCTTGATTGCAGAGATAAATCTTTAATTTATAATTTCGTTATATTTTGTCATTCTTCTACTTTCTATTCGATTATTTTCCAAAATACATGTGGTTTTACTTCAAATCTAAAATTTAAATTTCAAAATTCGCTCTTTCGGATAGTTTTAGATTACTTTTTGAACATTTGTGTCATCAGTCTAAAAACATTTTAAATTATATAAATTTCTACACATATCACGACTCGAATTTCGACTGTTAAAGGTCATTTTTAAGTAATGACACTTTTTATATTTTCACTTACAATTTCTATACATAACACGATTCCAGTTTCGACTATTAAAGGTCGTTTTCAAGTAGTGACACTATCTATACTTTCAGTTACAATTTCTACACATATCACGACTCGAGTTTCAACTGTTTAAGGTCATTTTCAAATAGTGACACTTTCTATATTTTCACTTACAATTTCTACACATATCACGACTCGACTTTCGACTGTTAAGGGTCATTTTCAAGTAGCGACACTTTCTATATTTTCACTTACAATTTCTATACATAACACGACTCGAGTTTCGACTGGTAAAGGTCATTTTCAAGTAGTGACACTTTCTATATTTTCACTTAAAATTTCTACACATATCACGACTCGAGTTTCGATTGTTAAAGGTCATTTTCAAGTAGTGACAGTTTTTATATTTTCACTTACAATTTGTACACATATCACGACTCGAGTTTCTACTGTTAAAGGTCATTTTCAGGTAGTGACACTTTCTATATTTTCACTTACAATTTCTATACATAACACGATTCGAGTTTCGACTGCTAAAGGTCATTTTCAACTAGTGACACTTTATATATTTTCGCTTACAATTTCTACACATATCACGACTCGAGTTTCGACTGTTAAAGATTATCTCAAATAGTGACACTTTCTATATTTTCACTTACAATTTCTACACATATCACGACTCGACTTTCGACTGTTAAGGGTCATTTTCAAGTAGCGACACTTTCTATATTTTCACTTACAATTTCTATACATAACACGACTCGAGTTTCGACTGGTAAAGGTCATTTTCAAGTAGTGACACTTTCTATATTTTCACTTAAAATTTCTATACATATCACGACTCGAGTTTCGATTGTTAAATGTCATTTTCAAGTAGTGACAGTTTTTATATTTTCACTTACAATTTGTACACATATCACGACTCGAGTTTCTACTGTTGAAGGTCATTTTCAAATAGTGACACTTTCTATATTTTCACTTACAATTTCTACACATATCACGACTCGAGTTTCTACTGTTAAAGGTCATTTTCAAGTAGTGACACTTTCTATATTTTCACTTACAATTTCTATACATAACACGATTCGAGTTTCGACTGCTAAAAGTCATTTTCAAGTAGTGACACTTTATATATTTTCGCTTACAATTTCTACACATATCACGATTCGAGTTTCGACTGTTAAAGATCATTTTCAAATAGTGACACTTTCTATATTTTCACTTACAATTTCTACACATATCACGACTCGAGTTTCGACTGTTAAAGGTCTTTTTGAAATAGTGACACTTTCTATATTTTCACTTACAATTTCTACACATATCACTATTCGAGTTTCGACTGTTAAAGTTCATTTTCAAGTAGTGACACTTTCTATATTTTCATTTACAATTTCTACACATATCACGACCCGATTTTTGACTGTTAAAGGTCATTTTCAAGTAGTGACACTTTCTATATTTTCACTTACAATTTCTAAACATATCACAACTCGAGTTTCGAGTGTTAAAGGTCTTTTTGAAATAGTGATACTTTCTATATTTTCACTTACAATTTCTACACATATCACGACTCGAGTTTCGACTGTTAAAGGTGATTTTCAATTAGTGACACTTTCTATATTTTCACTTACAATTTCTACACATGTCACGATTCGAGTTTCGACTGTTAAAGGTCATTTTCAAGTGTCACTACTTCAAAATGTCCTTAAACAGTCGAAACTCGAGTCGTGATATGTGTAGAAATTGTAAGTGTAAAATATAGATAGTATCACTAGTTGAGAATGACCTATAAGAGAAGAAGAAGTAGAAATTTATATAACTGTGAATAATAAGTTATATAATTTTTACATTACATTTTGACACAATATAAGTGTGGTAAAAACATAGTGAATTTTTCAATTCACATTTTGAATTGTTCAGTAAAAAAATGTCAAATGGAAACAAATTCTAATTCACCCCTAAATGTAAAATAACGTGTCAATAAACAAAAGTGTCAAAAAAATAATCAATTTATAAAAAATTATTTGGTATTTGCATGTTCTTACCAGCCCCCTAGTAGATTTTCATGTCACTAAACGAGTCCTAGCAGAGCATAATTAGGGTACATTATTTCATCTTATATCGTGGCCTCATGTTAGAGCGCTAACTAACAAGTATAGAGGTTCTATCCCCAGTGCCGGCCGCATTTGTACCAGAAGACAAATGTGAAAAAATTAATAAGCGCAATTTATAATAACAACTAGGTTTCTGGGCCTATAAGTGAATGTGGGCAAAATACAATAGGCCACTAGTAGGCCGCAGTGTTTGAAGGGTTAATACCCGGCATCCACATTGTATCAAACTTTTAAAAAGAAAAAGCAACTTATAAAACGTCGTAATTATAAAACGTCAAAACTACGTTATTTTAATCTATAAAGTTAATTATCTTAATACCCAAATTTAAAAAATCAAATATTTTAAGATAATTTCCTTCTATTTAACTTAAGTGAATAACCACCTCGAATATATTTACATGGTGTTCAAGCTAATACACTTACATGGAATCACATAAAGAATACACTTACATGGTCGTAAGTGAATACACTTAGATGGTTGTAAGTGAATACACTTAGATGGTTGTAAGTGAATACATTTACATGGTGTTCAAGCTAATGTAAGTGTATTCCATTTTATAATATATAAGGGCAAAGCAGCACTGATGAAAGATAAATCTCGAAATGCATCTGCAGGTGGCTATTCACTTAAGTTAAATTAGCAGAGTCCTAGCAGAGTATAACTATGGAACATTATAGCATCTTATAATTATAAAACTACAAAACTACGTTATTTTCATCTATAAAGTTAATTATCTTAATACCCAAATTTTAAAAATCAAACATTTTAAGATAATTTCTTTCTATTTAACTTAAGTGAATAACCACCTCGAACACACTTACATGCTGTTCAAGCTTATACACTTACATGGAATCACATAAAAAATACACTTACTTGGTTGTAAGTGAATACACTTACATGGTTGTAAGTGAAATACAAGGTTGTAAGTGAATAACCACCTCAAATACACTTACATGGTGTTCAAGCAAATACACTTACATGGAATCACATAAAGAATACATTTACATGGTTGTAAGTGAATGCACTTGTATGGTTGTAAGTGAATACACTTACATGGTTGTAAGTGAATACACTTAAATGGTGTTCAAGCTAATGTAAGTGTATTCCATTTTATAATTCAAAAGAGCAAAGCTGCACTGATGAAAGATAAATCTCGAAACGCGTCTGCAGATGGCTATTTACTTAAGTTAAATATAAAGAAATGATTTTAAAAACAATGTTATTTATCTAATACTCGTTTAGTGACATGAAAATGTACTGAGAGCTGGTAATAACATGCAAATACCGGTTGCATAATTCAATATCCTGCGTGGCATTAGCCAGAGAAGTAGTTTCAACATGTGATTTGTATTGTGTTATACGACTTAATATTATAGAGGTACGAACAGGTTGAATATATTCAGGTTACATTTCGCCATTAATATGTTTATAGAATTATTTTTGGGGTTCCGTACCGAAAACGGAACCCTTATAATATTAATTTGTTGTCCGTCTGTCTGTCTGTCCGTCTGTCTGTCAAGACCATTTTTCTCAGGAACGCGTAGAGGTAACAAGTTGAAATTTGTATCAAATACTCGGGTCTGCGGTCTCTTTCAGCTGTGAAAAAAAAATTTTAAGTCAACGCGATCAAAAGATATGACCGTTTATGTCGCATATTTAGCAATTTCACAAGGGAATCAAAACCTATAGGGTACTTGCCGTTAACCTAGAATCATGAAATTTGGCAAGAAGCGATGTCTTACAGCACATGTAAAGGGAAAAATCTGAAAACCGTAAATATGTGGTTTAATTACAAGAAAAATGCGAATTTACTATTAGAAACTTATGAAAATACACTAATGTGTTGCGTGGTATTGTCAGGCACCAGAAGCATATGGGTTGCATACAGTTAGGTCCTCCTAAATATATATAATAATAAAAACCTTACTTACAAGTTTGTACGGACAAGTTACTTACAAGTACTTACAAGTTTTTTAGTAGAAATGAGAATATGATATATGAAATATGTTTTTTGTAGAAATAAGAATATGACAAAGGAATATGAAATAATAATATTTATTTATTTATTACTGCGGGCATCCGCCGATTAGTGCGGTTGATGGATTGTTAGAAATTATCAGAAGTTATAAACAATATCGAAATTAATAAACAATATGCAAAAAGGCAAGGAATGTATGGTTCCAAATGCTGAATTATCAAAATACAATTGAAATTCAATATACAGTCGAACTTCTATAACTCGAACTTCTGTAACTCCAATTTTTCTATAACTCGAATATTTTTAGAAATTCGTACGTTTAGATAGCATTTTACATATAAATTAACTTCCATAACTCGAATTTTCCTTAACTCAAAAATTTGTACAATGGTAAAATTTTACATACAAAATAATCTCTATAACTCCAATTTTTTAACCGCCGCGTATTTTCCAAAACTTATGATACCGGATAGTGCCTACCAAAAACCGTCGATAGTGTAATCCTCGGGAAGATTAGCAAACATTTTAGTTTTCATATTTTACGAACACACTCGAATAAAGCAAAACTAAGAATTTACTAGCGGGTGTGCTTTGGGAAGATTACGACAGGATATTATTCTCCCGAGAATCGGTCATCCAAAAATTGACGATATAATCGAAGAGCACTGAAGGTACTATATATTATAGAAAACAATTAAAAACATTTTAAAAAAATATATTAATTACAATTATTTTTAATTAATTATTGTTATATAACATCATATTAATAATGTACACATATTTCTTTATGTTTAAAAATATATACATATGTATTTACTTTGTATAAATTGTGTATCGTGTATTTTACTCATTTTAAAGTTATGTATTTCTATAATTCCAATTTTCTATAACTCGAATTTTTTTTCATGTACTATGGCAATTCGACTTAGGGAAGTTCGACTGTAATTGAATTCAATTATAATTGACTTATAAAACAATAAAACTACGTTATTTTAATCTATAAAGTTAGTTATCTTAATGCCCCAATTTAAAAAATCGCGCCTTATAATTTTATTCGCGCCTAAAATTGTAAGGCGCGATTTTTAAAATTAACGTATTAGGATAGCTATCTTTAAAGATTAAAATAACGTAGTTTTGTGATTATAAGATTATTCACCATCGCGTTAAATCGATAATTATAATTGAATTATAAAAGTAGAAAACTACGTTATTTCAATCTTTAAAGTTAGTTATCTTAATACCATAATTTAAAAATCGCGCCTTACTATTTTAGGCGCGAATAAAATTATAAGGCGCGATTTTTTAAATTGGGGCATTAAGATAACTAACTTTATAGATTAAAATAACGTAATTTTATTGTTTTATAAGTCAATTATAATTGAATTCAATTACAGTCGAACTTCCCTAAGTTCGCGATTTTTAAAATTACCTTAATAACCTAATTTTAATCTCGCCTAAAATTTTATTGGCGCGATTTTTAAAATTAGGGTATTAAGATAACTAACTTTAAAGATTAAAATAACCATCGCGTTAAATCGATAATTATAATTGAATTATAAAACAATAAAACTACGTTATTTTAATCTATAAAGTTAGTTATGTTTAATTACCTAATACCCTAATTAATTTAATACCCTTAAATTTAATACCCTAATTTAAAAAATCGCGCGAAGCAATTTTTAAAATTAACTTAATGGCCTAATGTTAATCGCGCCTAAAATTTTATTGGCGCGATTTTTAAAATTAAGGTATTAAGACAACTAACTTTAAAGATTAAAATAACGTAGTTTTATGATTATAGGATTATTCGCCATCGCATTAAATCGATTTTTGTTCGAGGGATGTGATTTTTGTTTTTGTTTGTGGAATGTTTTGGTTTTTAAGAAAATGGTTTGGTATTTGCATGTGATGTGTGTGGAATAATTACGTGTTAATAAAAAAATGTGTCAAGGAATAAATTTATGTAAAAAATAAATAAATAAGTGATTGAAATTTGGATGATATTTTTAAGATTTTGGCCTAATTTTGGTTAGTCTGGGAACGAGGCGAGAACGTGTTAGCGGAAGTAGGTGATAATATGACGCATGGCATCGGTGGTGTATTGGCTACTTGTTGATGTAATATGCGGGGGCGTTGCGTTCGGCGAATAGCCTCGCGAAGAAGCGCGAAGTTAGGTTGCGCTGACGTGCGCTGCGTAGTTGTGACCAACCAGTTGATCTGGGGACGTCCCGAATCCGCCCATTTCACCGAACTCGGTTTCGTTCTCTAGCTTTGGGTTTGCCTAACATCAAGCATCCACCGTCCGTCTGTTCCTTACGTTCAAAGACCGCATTCATACCACACACAATTTCTACGGTTCTGTCGTGTCTTCCGCGAGTGTCGTGTTTCAAAATATAAATACGTGCATCATGTTACCATATCAAGCGGTTGCCATGGACTACGCCGTTTCATCCAGTTTCCAGAGACAAGCACCCATTGGACTTGGTGTCAACATAAATCCAGCATTCACGCACTCCTGGTTCGTACCGGCGGATCTCTGTGTCCCCTACAAACAGACTCCTGTCCTCGAACCAGGGCATGTTATTCTTATTATCTCTGCTTTTTTAGTGTTTAAACTCTGTGACCACACAATGTGCCAAATATTAACCCCCAGCACGTGATCGCAATTTTTTTGTTTTGCACGTTTGAATTTATTATTCAACCGTTTTATTGTTATTATTGTTTTAGTTTATGCATGACCACTAACACCAACCCCCCTTGTTATTACTGCACCTCCCTTTATTTATATACCGTATATAAATCAGAGTGGACATTAGCCGAAAACTAAACTCTGGTCAGCTAATAACACTCCAATAGGAAACCCTAAAACCGGAACTCTTCCGGACCGGAAGGACAACCAACTACATTCTCCGATACCACTAAATCGAACAATCTTTTACTACCCTTATAAAAAATAAACAGTCATAATATCACAAACTCAATCAATCAATAACTTACATCAACATCAACAACTTAATATCTATATAACACTCACATTTAAGAATAAAACATTAATAACAAACGTGCGAAATATAGAACAATAATATGGCATTAGAAGACGTGAATAACATAATGAGTTTTATATGTAAAATATTTATCAGATTATCAAGATTATCTTCTTCATATTTGCATTATTATTTGAAACAATCCAGGAGTTTGATGTGTTTTTAAACAATAAATTACTACTATTACACAAAGTTGGTAAAAATCAAACATTGAAAAACAGTTGAAAAAATTATGTTGTATTAGAAATCTTGAGTAACATAACGAGTTTAGTGTGTAACATATTATCAAGATTATCTCCTTCTAGTTTACATTATTATTTGAAATAATTAGGGCTTCACACCAGAACGATATTTTTCTCGTCTCGTCTCGTAAAAGCGACAAAGTTGGTAACAATCAAACATTAAAAAACAGAAAAATTATGTTCTATTAGAAATCTTGAATAACATAACGAGTTTTGCATGTAAAATATTATCAAGATTATCTTCTTCAAGTTTACATTATTATTTGAAATTATTAGGGCATCACACCAGAACGATATTTTTCTCTATTCTATTAGTCTCGTCTCGTCTCGTAAAAGCGAGACGAGATTTTTGAAACTCTCGCCCTATCTCGGCTCGTGTGCAGCGAGAGTTGTCGTGTGCAGCTGCACACGAGACGAGATGGGGCGCGAGTTTCAAAAATCTCGTCTCGCTTTTACGAGACGAGACGAGAAAAATATCGTTCTGTTATTCTCTCGGTATAAAACTCGTTATGTTATTCAAGATTTCTAATACAACATAATTTTTCTGTTTTACAATGTTTGACTGTTACCAACACATGAGACGAGAAAGATTTTTTTATTTTCACACGAGAATGATATTTTTCTCGTCTCGTAAAAGCGAGACGAGAGCGGGACGAGATTTTTGAAACTCTCGCCCTATCTCGTCTCGAGTGAGGCCACAAGAGACGAGAATGATATTTTAATTTTCACACGGGAATAATATTTTTCTCGTCTCTTAAAAGCGAGACGAGAGCGAGACGAGGTTTTTGAAAAGAATTATCGCCCTATCTCGTCTCGTGTGAAGCCACATGAGACGAGAATGATTTTTAATTTACACACGAGAACGATATTTTTCTCGTCTCGTCTCGTAAAAGCGAGACGAGAGCGGGACGAGGTTTTTGTAACTCTAGCCCTGTCTCGTCTCGTGTGAAGCCCTAGAAATAATCAAGTAATTTGATGTCCCAAGTAGAAATAGAAACTGGGGCCCTGGTCAGGCTTAGAATGGAGTGCCATTATTAAATGTAATACACTATATTTAATAAAACACTAGAAGGCTCATGGACATATACATCACTATACATAATATACTAGAAGGCTCATGGACGGTTGCCCCGATTGGGTGAATAGTGAAGAATTAGTCAAATATTGTTTTTAAATTTACTAATTTCACATGAAATTTGTTTTTGGTAGTCCTAAAAAGACTCATTAGTTTTATAGAGCTTCGGAAAGTTTGAATATATTTATATTTTCAGGCTGTGTTCCGACTTTTTTAAGTTTATACTTTTCTCCCGTATCACCGGGATTACTTCACTCGTTACTTAATTTTATAGAGCTCCGGAAACGTTGAATATTTTTATATTTTCAGGCTGAAATGGCTTAGAGTTCCGACTTAATTAAGTTTATATAATTATCTATAAAGTAGAATAGTTTTACAAAAACTAAATTTATCATTTAAATCAATAACCTGCTAAGTTCATGTCTCTTTCACAAAATGTCAAATTAAAAATATCTAACCCTAATCACCCACATGGGTTTCAAATAAGTGGTTTACAAATTGTTGTTCTTAAAAGCAAAGCTGTACTGATGAGAGATAAATCTCGAAACGCGTCTACATGGCTATCCACTTATGGCATCGGTCCTCACTAGGATTTTTTAGAGAGCCTAATTGTTTTTATCAGATTTTCCTGAGGGTCGCAAGTAAAAAATGTAATTAATAATAAGCGTATTTTAGGTTTGTCAACAGTTTTATTAAATCAGAAACATCTTGCTTTTCATCTGGATTTTCATCAAACAGAGTTTTAACTGAAGCAAAGTTGGAATTTTGTTCCTGTGAAAAAACAATATTCATCATTTTCGTTACAATTTTGTTGTAGTCTCCTTGCAATCTAGTCAGTGTTTCATTCACAATGCCCATTCCTAACTTACGTTTTTATTTAATTCCCTAACAGCCGAGGGCTGCAAAAAATTGTTCCGAGGGCCGCATGCGGCCCGCGGGCCGCGTAGTGAGGATCGCTCACTTAAGGTATTAGCAAGATATCATCTTAGAAACAATTTTATTTTTCTGACTAACTTGTAACTAACGACTTGTAACTTTTTGTTTAGTTATTTGCTTTTGTTAAGTGCCACGAAGGTGGATAAAATAACTGACATTTCACATGAGATTTGTTTTTGATACACGGAAAAAGTACACTCTAAAAATTACAGTTTAAGTAGCAGCAGCTGCCTTACGAATACAAATTTGTAGAGATTGCAGTCGCATACTGTAATTTTTAAAACTTATTTACTAAGAATACCGGAAACTGTAATTTAAAAAAAAGCAATTGATAGTTTTTACAGTTTCAAATTCGTAAGGCCGATGCTACTATTTAAACTGTAAATTTTAGAGTGTACTTTTTTCCATGTAGTCCTAAAAAGACTCATTAGTTTTATAGAGCTACGGAAAGCTTGAATATATTTATATTTTCAGGCTTTGTTTCGACTTTATTAGGTTTATACTTTTCTCCCGTATCAGCGGAAATTCCTTCTACTTGTTACTAAACAACAAGTCCCACCGGATAGGTTAGGTTACCGGTTAGGTTTAGGTTTTTTACAAATTGCTTACAAATTGTTGTTCTTAAAAGCAAAGCTGTACTGATGAGAGATAAATCTCGAAACGCGTCTACATGGCTATCCACTTAAGGTATTGGCAAGACATGATCTTAGAAACAATGTTATTTTTCTGACTTTTGTTAAGTGCCACGAAGGTGGATAAAATAACTGACATTTCACATGAGATTTGTTTTTGATACAAGGAAAAAACTACACTCTAAAAATTACAGTTTGAGTAGTAGCAGCGGCCTTACGAATACAAATTTGTAGAGATTGCAGTCGCATACTGAAATTTTTAAAACTTATTTACTAAGAATACCGGAAACTGTAATTTGAAAAAAAGCAATTATTAGTTTTTACAGTTTCAAATTCGTAAGTCCGATGCTACTATTAAAACTGTAATTTTTAGAGTGAATTTTTTTCCGTGTAGTCCTAACAAGACTCATTAGTTTTATAGAGTTTCGGAAAGCTTGAATATATTTATATTTTCAGCCTGTGTTCCGACTTTATTAAGTTTATACTTTGCTACCGTATCACCGGGATTTCCTTCTAGTTGTTACTAAATGACATGTCCTACCGGATAGGTTAGAACTCATCAAGGAAGTATAAAGTCAGGGCCGTAACTAAGCAGGGCCAACAGGGGCACGTGCCCTGAACCCAGGCGGAACACAAAGATCTAAATTCATAATAAATTAGAAAAAGAGTTTTTTTAGAGTTTTTTTTAGGCAAATAAGTAGTTTAGAGCAATTAAGTTAAGCAACTTAACCCATTTTTGCCCAAACTGCTACACTAAATATAGGGTTATGTTAGGTTAGGTTAATTTAAAAATAAATACCGTTGTACCTGCTTATGTACAGTGGTCAAAAATGGGTTAAGCGATTCATAAAATTTAGTGATCCATTGATAAGGGCTCCAAGAAAGCTAGTTACGGCCCTGCATAAAGTTAAGAATTAAAGTAAAATTAAGCTTAAAACTATTCATCCGATTGGGCCAACTGTACGAGCCTTCTATATAACACATTACATTCTATATCGGGCAGTTCATTCTACGCCCGACAAGGTCCACAGTTTCAATCTCTATCTATGGGTATTTAAACTTGAAATGACTATTATTCCAAAAACTTGTTTATAACTTTGTTGAGACAATAAATAGAAATATAAATAATAGAGAAAGGAATTATAGGAAGAAATAATAATGTGCATTAGAAATCTTGTTATATAACTTGTAATGAGCTTTGTGTATAAAATTATGAAATTTTATCGATTTCTTTTAAATTTATTATTTTTGAAATAATCAAGGAATTTGTTTAATCGTAAGCTATTATTAACTAAATTCGAAAAAATTAAATTAGTACTAGTTCAAAAGGCTATTTATAATAACCTTTTCATAGTTGAAATTTTTTGGTGAGCATGTATCAATTTGCGCATTGTCAAACAAAAAAAACACAAACATGGCGGACATTAAGACTCTTATTAAGACTATAAACAAATCTCATGTTGGAACAACTACTTCCTGGCTAATATCACACAGAATATTGAATTATACAACAGAAATTTGCATGTTATTACTAGTGCCAGTCTATTTTTATGGCACTAACAGAGTTCCTTTAAATTTATTATTTTTGAAATAGTCAAGAAATTCGTTTAATTCGTAAGCTATTATTAACTAAATTCAACAAAGTTAAATTAGTACTATTTCAAAAGGCTATTTATTATAGACCTTTTCATAATTGAAATTTTTTGGTGAGCATGTATCAATTTGCGCATTGTCAACAAAAAAAACACAAATATGGAGGACATGTTATACGTCAAAAAGTGCCCGAACTTTTTGACTTATAACTAAATATGTGCCCGAAACTTTCATATTCCCGCCTTTCAAACTTTGCGGATGCGCATGTGCTTAACTAACCGTAAAGAGTTGTATTTTGTTAACCCCTTGACATACAATGATGTCGTCTCTAAGACGTCATGTATTTGTGATAAGATCACTTGTATATGGACACATCAACGCACATTTTATTCGTGTGTCAAGGGGTTAATTAACTAAATTCGAAACTTAATAAAATGCGCGTTTACATGTGATCTTATCATATATACATGACGTCTTAGAGACGTCATTGTATATCAAGGGGTTAACAAAATACACCTTTTTACGGTTAGTTAAGCGCATGCGCATCCGCCAAGTTTGAAAGGCGGGAATATGAAAGTTTCGGGCACATATTTAGTTATAAGTCAAAAAGTTCGGGCACTTTTTGACGTATAACATGGCGGAAATTGACACATGCGCACCAAAAAATTTCAATTATGAAAAGGTCTATTTTAAATAGCCTTTTCAAAAAAGATCAAATTTTTTTGGGCAAAGGTCAAAGCCCAACAGTTGTCCAAAATAGGCCTATTCCAAAAAAAAGGAAGAAATAGCCTTTTGAAATAGTGTTTATTTTAACTTTTTCGAATTTAGTGAATAAATGGCAAAGAAACAAAAATATTAAATTAATAAATAAAATATTAATAATAGAGATTGGAAAAATATGTTTATCGCAGAAATAATATTATAAGACATATAATAGCGCAGCGAGCAAAGTTTTTCAGTTATTCTTAAATAATAATTGAATGTTAATATAAAATAATAATTGAATGTTAATATAAAATAATAATTGAATGTTAATATAAAATAATAATTGAATGTTAATATAAAATAATAATTGAATGTTCGTAGATCTATAATATTAAATCTTATTAAGACTATGAACAAATCTCATGTTGGAACAACTACTTCCTGGCTAACATCACACAGGATATTGAATTATACAACAGAAAATTGCATGTTATTACTAGTCCATTTTTGTGGCACTAACCGAACTAGAGAAATAAATTTGTTTTCAAGATCATTTCTTTCAATTTAAATTTACACATTGACGGACAGTAGGAACAAGCGAAGTTCGAAAATTGACACTATGATTTTGTAATCTTTAGAATATCAGCAGTATAAGTTTTACTTTTTCTGTTTAAATAAACTTAATTTGTTGCGGTTGCGGATATAACCGTCATGACAAAAAAATTTATTATAATTTTATAATCATTACACATTATTTTCAGTAGAAGCCTAGTGTCATGTTTTGGAAAAAAAAAATTAGGTTGAATGGCATACATTTAGGTTTGAAACTTTCAAACCTAAATGCATGCCATTCAACCTAATTATTTTTTTTTTAAAACATGACACTACTAAACATGGCTTCTACTTGTTCGCCGGTAAATGCACATTTGTGCTGCTATAGGCGCAGTGTGTAAAACCGACCGTTTTGTTTTGGACGGCTATTGCCGTCATGCCACATAGTGAACTTCGCTTTGAAGGCTATAGCCGCAATTGTCCGTCAATGTGTTAAGTGAATGGCCATCTGCACACGCGTTTCGAGATCTATCTCTTATCGGTGCAGCTTTGCTGTTTTGAATTATAAATTGGAATACACTGCTGTGGTTGGCGCTTAAAAGGTTATAACTCGTATTTTAACAAAATAGGGTTTTTGGTCAGATATATTTAAAAAATAGCGTTCTTTCGATCTGTTAAAACGGTGTAATTCTATTTATGCTGAGCCGCAATTGTCCGTCAATGTGTTAAGTGAATAGCCATCTCTACACGCGTTTCGAGATCTATCTCTCATCAGCGCAGCTTTGCTGTTTTGAATATTTAATAAAAAGAATATATGGAATACACTTATGTGGTCGGCGCTTAACAGTTCATAAGTCGTATTTTTTTAAAATAGAGTTTTTGGTCAGATATGTTAAAAAAATAGCGTTCTTTCGATCTGTTAAAACGGTATAATTCTATTTATGCTGAAAAATGTTACAATTAGTGTTGCTGAAAAAGATATGATACCAAATTCAAGGAAATACGATGGTTTAAAAGACACAAATGGACATAACCCGTTAATGTTTAACGTTTTATTAATAATAAAAACCGGCCAAGTGCGTGTTGTGACTCGCGCACCGAGGGTTCCGTACAAACTTGTAAGTAAGGTATGACCTAACTGTATGCAACCCATATGCTTCTGGTGGCTGACAATACCACGCAACACATTAGTGTATTTTCATAAGTTTCTAATAGTAAATTCGCATATTTCTTGTAATTAAACTACATATTTACGGTTTTCAGATTTTTCCTTTTGCATGTGCTGTAAGACACCGCTTCTTGCCAAATTTTATGATTCTAGCTCAACGGGAAGTACACTATAGGTTTTGATTCCCTTGTGAAATCGCAAAATATGCGACATAAACGGTCATATCTTTTGATCGCGTTGACTTACAAGTTTGATTTTTTCACAGCTGAAAGAGACCGAAGACCCGAGTATTTGATACAAATTTCAACTTGTTACCTCTACGCGTTCCTGAGAAAAATGGTCTTGACAGACAGACAGACGGACAACAAAGTGATCCTATAAGGGTTCCGTTTTCGGTACGGAACCCTAAAAACTATTAAAACATTTAACAATTTTCCATTCATAAATTTGGATCCTCTCCCCAGACAATTAATATTTCAAAATGCGCCAAAATCTTTAATATATCAAAATGTGCAAAAATCTTTAATATATCAAAATGCACCAAAATCTTTCATGCGCCATTTCCCATAAATGTCTAAACTGTACTTAAGTCATTTTAAGCGCCGACCACAGACTTGCATTAGCTTGAACACCTTGTGCATGACTGGTAGGGTTAGCTTTTGATTTAACATTTGTGTAGAAAGACATGAACTTACTTTCAGTTATTGATTTAACCCCTTGACATACAATGACGTCTCTAAGACGTTATGCATAAGATGTCATAAAATCACATGTATATGGACACGTCAACGCGCATTTTATTCGTATGTCAAGGGGTTAAATGATAAATGAATATTGATGAAACCAAATTAATTAGACATACAATCATACAAACTTATTAAAACGAAATATAACTTGAATATATTCAACCTGTTAGTAGCTCTATAATATTAAGTCTTATTAAGACTATGAACAAATCTCATGTTAAAACAACTGCTTCCTGGCTACTATCACGCAGTATATTGAATTACACAACAGAGATTTGCATGTTATTACTAGTCCCAGTCCATTTTCGTGGCACTAACAGAACTAGAGCAACAACATTGTTTTTATGATCATTTCTTTCAATTTAAATTAAGTGAATAGCCATCTACACACGCGTTTCTCATCAGTGTAGCTTTGCTCCTTAATTATAAATTGGAATACACTTGCATTAGCTTGAACACCTTGTGCATGACTGGCTTAGGTTACGTTTAGGTTAGGTTGGGTTAGGTTAGAGACAATTAGACAATTAATTTTAAAAAATGCGCCAAAATCTTTAATATATCAAAATGCGCCAAAATCTTTCATGCGCCATTTCCCATAAATGTCTAAACTGTACTTAAGTCATTTTAAGCGCCGACCACAGACTTGCATTAGCTTGAACACCTTGTGCATGACTGGCGGGGTTAGGTTTTGATTTGAGATTTGTGTAGAAAGACATGAATTTAGTTTCAGTTATTGATTTAAATGATAATATTGGTGAAACCATACTAATTATACATACAATCTTACACACTTATTAAAAAGAAATATATCTTGAATATATTCAACCTGTTCGTAGCTCTATAATATTAAGACCTATTAAGACTATGAAGATTTATTAAGACTATGAAACAAATCTCATGTTGAAACAATTACTTCCTGGCTAATACCACACAGCATATTGAATTACACAACTGAGATTTGCATGTTATTACTAGTCCCAATCCATTTTCGTGGCACTAACAAACCTAGAGCAACAACATTGTTTGTAAGATCATTTATATGAATTTAAATTAAGTGAATAGCCATCTGCACACGCGTTTCGAGATCTATCAGTGCAGCTTTGCTCCTTAATTATAAATTGGAATACACTTGCATTAGCTTGAACACCTTGTGCATGACTGGCGCGGTTAGGTTTTGATTTGACATTTCTGTAGACAGACATGCACTTAGTTTCAGTTATTGATTTAAATGATAATGGAATATTGGTGAAACCATACTAATTATACATACAATCATACAAACTTATTAAAGCAAAATATAGCTTGAATATAAAAATATATTCAACATGTTTGTAGCTCTATAATAATTAAGTCTTATTAAAACTATGAACAAATTTCATGTTGAAACAACTATTTCAGGCTAGGGCTTCACACAAGAGTCTCGTTCCGCGCCTCCGTAACATTTTCTTCATAAATTTGAACCCGAGCAACCCGAACTTGCGCGAGCCCAAAACGAGCCGTTCAAATGTATAAAGAGAATTTTACGGTTGCCGGTATCAGAGTCAAATATTGAAGACGAGATCAGAAACGAAACTCTCGTGTAAAGACCTATTCCTGGCTAATATCACACAGGCTATTGAATTATACAACTGAGATTTGCATGTTATTACTAGTGCCAGTCTATTTTCGTGGCTCTAACACAGTGGTTCTCAAACTCTTTTGGCCGCGGCACCCTTATCGAGCTAAAAAAATCTCGCGGCACCATTGTCAGCCTACAAAAATTTCGCGGCACTCTTGTCTGCCTACAAAAATTTCGCGGCATAAGGGTGCAAAACTTTACGGCATAAGGGTAAAAAACCTAACCTGCCTACAAAAATTTCGCGGCACAGCTACCCTAAAAACGGTTTAAAAACTTAGGAAAATATAAAAAGACAATACAAATTTAATACTCAATTGTCTTTAATGGGATGATTTACCTCCCCATGTAATTTTCTTTTAACATTTTTTTACATTTCTTGATTATTGCAGCGGCACCCCAGATATACGCTCGCGGCACCCCAAGGTGCCGCGGCACCCAGTTTGAGAACCACTGCTCTAACAGAACTGTGCATAGTCTTAATATTACAATTAGTACTACTAATTAGTACTACTAATATTATAATTAGTAGGGCTTAATATTATAGAGCTGCGAACAGGTTGAATATATTTATAAATTCTAGTTATATTTCGCATTAGAAGTTTGTATTGTTAAATAGTTTACGAGATGTATAAAAATCTGTTGAATGTCCAAAAAATGTTCATGTACATTTGTATATAAATATTCACATGAAAATATACATAAATATTCATGCGGCATATTATACACGTGAAATTGCGTTTGGAATGTTTAATGTTTTTGGAATAAATTTGTAAAGAGGTTTTTTGTTTTCGAATTAACAGGAATTTCAATTACAATTCTATGATTTCCTTTGAACAAAAATAAACAGAAACGTAAAATTCGAAAAATAAAAAGTACCGGCTTGTTGCCGGAATTTTAAAACCAACACAGATATTGTGAATCAACAAAAATAATTTTTATATTATGACATAACAATTGTTATATTATGACAATAATTGATATATTTGAATGAATCTCATGGGGTACGTGAAGTGATCTCCGGGGATACGCAGAAAAATTATGTAATGGTGGACATTGATAGATAAATTGAGCATAAAACAAAAGATAAAAAGATAACATCAAAAGATGTTACTCCGAAGTGAACGAAGTTTCCAAATAATAATAATAATTTTTATTGTCACCAAAAGAAAAAAATGGCTATCGACCATAAGGTCTTTCTGCCTGTCTTTTCATTTTTATTGTTTGTTATATATAAGTTTTCCAGCGTTATTATACATGGGATGTAGGGTACGTGGATTAGCGATGATAGATCAAGGGGTACGCAAGTAAAAAAAGTTTGAGAAACGCTGATTTGCTGATTGAGTTTGAGAAAATCATAAGCATTAATATCTTTGAATAGTATAATTTTGATAATCCGGCTAATCGTATCCGGCTAATAATAATTGGTTAATCCGGCACGTTCAGTAATCCGGCGCGCTGGGAGAAACTCGTGCCTTTTCTTTACGCTGCCCAGCGCCGGATATAAACCTCGCGCACAGGAGAAAAAAGTCAAAAACAACACCAATCCAGGGTCTAGTCAATACACCCAGCTTTTAACTTTGTAAACTTGATTGGCAATTCTGACGGATTAACCAACCGCCGGATTATCAAAAAATATACGGATTATCGTATCATACGGATTATCAGGATTAAAACTAAAACAATAACAATTTTAAATATTTTATGTACAATTGTATTTCAGAAAGAATAAAATCTATACAGGTAAATGTGTACATACAGAAAAGTACCATCCATACACCAACACCATCCATTGTTCTTGGAAAAGGGTCTAGCCAATACACCCTGCTTTTAACTCTGTAAACTTGATTGGCAATTCGGACGGATTATTTGATTTTAAATCTGATTATTATCAGATTTAAAACAAAGCCATAACAATTTTAAATATTTTATGTACAATTGTATTTCAGAAAGAATAAAATCTATACAGGTAAATGTTTACATACAGAAAAATATGTACAAACTTAGAATTGATAGTAAGACATATGTAGAGTGGAGTTAATTTGCTCAGAATCGCCAATCAAGTTTACAGAGTTAAAAGCAGGGTTTATTGGCTAGACCTTTTTCCAAGAACACTGGATGGTGTTTTTAGGGTTCCGTACCGAAAACGGAACCCTTATAGGATCACTTTGTTGTCCGTCTGTCTGTCTGTCTGTCTGTCCGTCCGTCTGTCTGTCTGTCAAGATCTTTTTTCTCAGGAACGCGTAGAGGTAACAAGTTGAGATTTGTATAAAATACTCGGGTCTGCGGTCTCTTTCAGCTGTGAAAAAATCAAACTTGTAAGTCAACGCGATCAAAAGATATGACCGTTTATGTCGCATTTTTGCGATTTCACAAGGGAATCAAAACCTATAGGGTACTTCCCGTTGACCTAGAATCATGAAATTTGGCAAGAAGCGATGAAAAATCTGAAAACCGTAAATATGTAGTTTAATTACAAGAAAAATGCGAATTTACTATTAGAAACTTATGAAAATACACTAATGTGTTGCGTGGTATTGTCAGGCACCAGAAGCATATGGGTTGCATACAGTTAGGTTTAGGTCCTCCTAAAGATACCTTACTTACAAGTTTGTACGGAACCCTCGGTGCGCGAGTCACAACTCGCACTCGGCCGGTTTTTTAAGGTTATTGTTGTGTTTGTTAAGCTTCAGTTTACAATTTTATTTTCTCTAATTGTTTTTATGAGCGATTTATATAATCCTTTGAAATAAAATTATTATAAAATAGTGTTTAAATGAAATAATATAAATGATATCAAATACATTTTAACTTTAATATACAAGTGTATTTTATTTCTGTTTATTATTCTTTTAACTTTTACCGAAATACGTTGGAAAATGTGGACTTTTACCGGTAAAAGTAGATATATGAAGTTGATCTCAAATTTAAACTCACATTTACCTATCAAATTGGTAGATGAGCACATATACCGGCAAATCTGCACATTTGCCGATTTTGTACTTTTACCGTAACATATATAAGTTTTACAGCGTGTAGTGTAGTGGACGTGGATAGCGATGATAGATCAAGGGGTACGCAAGTAAAAAAAGTTTGAGACACTCTAATCTAAATCATAAGAATTAATATATTTGAATAGTATAATCTTGATAATCCGATACATATGGGACCAGCCAACCGCCGGATTATCGAAACAATCCGGATTAGCAGGATTAAAACAAAACAATAACAATTTTATTTACAATTTATAGATAAAGTATAGTACATAACTCGAGTTGTAACGGGTTATGCGTAACTGTTTTATTTTTTATTTATTTTATATATATATATATATATAGATATATATATATATATATATATATATATATATATATATATTTATATATATATATATATATATATATATATATATATATATATATATATATATATATATATATACAATATGATACATATGGGACCACCCAATAACCGGATTATCAAAAAATTCCGGATTATCAGGATTAAAACAAAACAATAACAATTTTATTTACAATTTATAGATAAAGTATAGTACATAACTCGAGTTGTAACGGGTCATGCGTAACTGTTTTATTTTTTATTTACTTTATGTACAATTGTATTTCAGAAAGAATAAAATATGTATATATTATATATAAATATGTATCTATGAAGGTAAATGTGTACATACAAAAAAATATGTACAAACTTAGAATTGGTAGTAAGACATACAGTGTACATACAAAAATATGTACAAACTTAGAATTGATAGTAAGACATTTGTAGAATGGAGTTAACTAGGTCAGAATCGCCAATCAAGTTTACAGAGTTAAAAGCAGCCAAGACCTTTTTCCAAGAACACTGGATGGTGTTGTTTTTGACTTTATTTCTTATGTGCGCGAGATTTATATGCGGCGCGGGGCAGTGCAAATAAAATACACGTGTTTCCCCCAGAGCGCCGGATTACTGAACGTGTCTGATTAACCAACGGCCAGATTATCAAGATTATACTGCATATTGAACAAGTTTTACATCGTTATTATACATGGGGGGTAGGGTAAGGGTTACATGGATTAACGATGATATGTCAAGGGGTACGCAAGTAAACAAATGTTAAAAAACGTTCACGTTTGAAAAAACCCAACCTAACGTAACCTAAATCAGTGTTTCTCGAACTTATTTGTCTCATCGCCCACCTGTGATATGCCAAAGTTAATAACACCCCCTAAATATGAAGGATGAGATTGAAGTTACAATATCCATTTATCTAATTGAGGTTCAATGTTCGTGAGGTTTAAACTTTTTTTTTAGTTAAAAAATACCCAGTCTATTGCTGAATCTTTTAAAATTTTCCAAAACCATTTCCTTACAAAATAAGATTTTCCTAAAACTTCTTGCGTTCTCGCTCAAGAAACTAGAAAAAATTTTGCATTGCAAGTTTTCAGAATGTTTTCAGCAAATCTTTAAGAAGATCTGCAAGAAATTTAAGCAATTTTCGCGGACAAGTTTTTCAGTAATCGCGATTTTTCAAAAACCTCTCCTTGCAAACTAAGATTTTCCTAAAAGTTTTTGCATTCTCGCTCACGAATCTCAAAAACCAAGAAAACTTTGCATTGCAAATTTTCAGAATGTTTTCAGCAAACCTTTGAGAAGATCTCCAACTAATTTCAGAAATTTTCGCCGACTAGTTTTTCAGTAATCGCGATTTTTTCAAACCTTCTCCTTGCAAATTAGGTATTCCTAAAACTTTTTGCATTCTCGCTCAAGAAACTCAAAAACCAAGAAAACTTTGCATTGCAAATTTTCAGAATGTTTTCAGAAAACCTTTAGGAAGATCTCCATCAAATTTCAGAAATTTTCGCTTAATAATTTTTCAGCAATCGCGATTTTTCTTATTGTTAGTTATTGTTAGTTAGTATTGTTATTGTTAGTAATCTTATTGTTAGTTTGAAAGGAGAAGGTTTTCCTTTCAAACTAACAATAAGATTTTCCAATAACTTTTTGCATTCACGCTCATGAAACTCAAAAACCAACAATTCTTTGCACTTTTTTTTTTCTTTTTGCACAAATTTTCAGAATGTTTAAGTATTAGAACGATCTCCAACAAAGTTCAGCAATTTTTGCAGATAAGTTTTTCAGTTATCGCGATTTTTCAATACCTCACCGTTGCAAACTAAGATTTTCGTAAAACTTTTTGCATTCTTGTTCGCGAAACTCAAAAACTAAGAAAACTTTATACCGAAAATTTTCAGAATGTTTTTAGCGAGCCTCTCTGAAGATCTACAACAAATTTCAGCAATTTTCGCCGACTAGTTTTTCAGTAATCGCGATTTTTTCAAACCTTCTCCTTGCAAACTAAGATTTTCCAAAAACTATTTGCATTCTCGCTCATTAAACTCAAAAGCCAAGAAAACTTTGCATTGCAAATTTTCAGTATGTTTTCAGCAAACCTTTAGTATCAGCAATTTTTGCAGACTAGAAATCGAGATTTTTTCAAATCTTCTCGTTACAAACTTAGATATTCCTAAAACTTTTTGTATTCTCGCTCACGACACTCAAAAACCAGGAAAACTTTATATTAAAAATTTTCTGAATGTTTTCAGCAAACCTATAGGAAGATCTCCATCAAAGTTCAGAAATTTTCGCTAACTAGTTTTTCGGCAATCGCGATTTTTCCAAACCTTTTCCTTACAAACTATAAGATTTTCCTAAAACTTTTTGCATTCTCGCTCATGAAACTCAAAAACCAAGAAAACTTTGCATTGCAAATTTTCAGAATGTTTTCAGCAAACCTTTAGTATCAGCAATTTTTGCAGACTAGTTTTTAAGTAATCGAGATTTTTTCAAATCTTCACGTAACAAACTTAGATATTCCTAAAACTTTGTGTATTCTCGCTCACGACACTCAAAAACCAGGAAAACTTTGCATTAAAAATTTTCAGAATGTTTTCAGCAAACCTTTAGGAAGATCTCCATCAAAGTTCAGAAATTTTCGATTACTAGTTTTTCGGCAATCGCGGTTTTTCCAAACCTTCTCCTTACAAACTATAAGATTTTCCTAAAACTTTTTGCATTCTTGCTCATGAAACTCAAAAACCATGAATTCTTTGCACTTTAAACAACATAGTTCAGCAATTTTCCAAATTAGTTTTTCAGTTATCGCGATTTTTCCAAACCTCACCCTTGCAAACTAAGATTTTCCTAAATTTTTTTACATTCTCGCTCACGAAACTCAAAAACTAACAAAACTTTGCACTGAAAATTATCAGAATGTTTTCAGCGCACCTTTAGGAAGATCTCCAACAAATTTTAGCAATTTTCGCAGACTGTTTTTTTAGTAATCGCAATTTTTCCAAAGTTTCTCCCTAGAAACTGAGATTTTCCTGAAACATTCTCGCTCAAGATTCTCAAAAACGAAGAAAACTTTGCATTGCAAATTTTCAGAATGTTTTCAGAAAACCTTTAAGAAATCCCCAACAAATTTCACAAGTTTTCGCCGACTAGTTTTTCAGTAATCGCGATTTTTTCAAACCTTCTCCTTCTCCTTGTTCGATGCAAACTTAGGTATTCCTAAACCTATATGAATTCTCACTCAAGAAACCCAAAAGCCAAGAAATCTTGGCACTGCAAATATTCAGAATGTATTCAGCGAGCCTATAGGAAGATATCCAACAAATTTTCACAATTTTCGCCAAATTGTTTTTCAGTAATTGCAATTTTTCCAAACTATTTCCTTACAAACTAAGATTTTCCTAAAACTTCTTGCATTCTCGCTGAAGAAAATAGAAAACTAAGAAAACTTTGCGTTGCAAATTTTCAAAATGTTTTCAGCAAATCTTTAGGAAGATCTCCAATAAATTTCAGCAATTTTCGCAGACTAGTTTTTCAGCAATTTCTTAACTCGACTAAGTATAATGTTGGAAAAGCTATTAATAATTTCTTCGCGAATTTCCACAAGGAGGGTAGTGGTCAATGAAACCAAAATACTTCATATGAAGTTGATATCATTTTGCAACCTTATCAGGTGTTATCTAATCAGGAACTTCCAAATCAAACAAATACTTAAATCTCTTTCTCATGTCATTATGTAACAGGTCCAAATGACCAATATCTAAATTTCCAAAATCCAAATGAATATTAGAATATGTTCATCAGATATTTCTAAACTTTCTTGAATTTTCATCAGATTTGGGAATAGACCCTTACGGTTAGTTAAGCGCATGCGCGTCCACCATGTATAAAAGGCGGGGATATGAAAGTTTCGGGCAGATTTCGTTACTTTCACTGGTTATACGTCGAAAAGCGCCCGAAAAACAAGGCGGAAATAGACACATGTGCACAAAAAAATTTCAACTATAAAAAGTTCTATTGATAAAATTGACGACGAGCCAAAATGTTTTTAAAAAGTAACAGTTTTTCCTACCGCCTCCTATATCGCTTCCGGGCTACCTAGCGACCCACAAAAAAAATGTCATCGCTCACTTGGGGGCGATTTCGCCCACTTTGAGAATCGCTGATCTGAATTAAAAGGCGGGAATATGATAAATATAAGTTTATATACTGATATATGATGAATATAAGTTTCGGGCACATTTCGTTAATTTCACTGCTTATACGTCAAAAAGTGCCCGAAAAACATGACGGAAATTAACACATGTGCACAAAAAAATTTCAACTATGAAAAGTTCTATTGATAAAATTAACAACGAGCCAAAATGTTTTTAAAAAGTAACAATTTTTTCTACCGCCTACGATATCGCTTCCGGGCTACCTAGCCACCCCCAAAAAGATGTCATCGTCCACTGGAGGGCAATATCGCCCACTTTGAGAATCGCTGATCTAAATCATAAGAATTAATATCTTTAAACAGTTATTACATGCTTTGCTTCTCATTTGAAGGATGAAATCAAGTATAAACTACTATGATCCCTATATTGCAAGATATTATTTATTAATACATGTTTGAAACATGAAACAAATCATGAAACGATTGCAATTCCAATATTGCAAATTATTGATTATCAATACATGTTTGAAACAAAACAGTTTCGAGATATTAATTCTTAATTTTATTTATTTTTAGGGTTCCGTACCGAAAACGGAACCCTTCTGTCTGTCCGTCTGTCTGTCTGTCTGTTAAGACCATTTTTTTTTTCGGGAACGCGTAGAGGTAACAAGTTGAAATTTGTATCAAATACTCGGGTCTGCGGTCTCTTTCAGCTGCCAAAAAATCAAACTTGTAAGTCAACGCGATCAAAAGATATGACCGTTTATGTCGCATATTTTGCGATTTCACAAGGGAATCAAAATCTATAGGGTATTTTCCGTTGACCTAGAATCATGAAATTTGGCAAGAAGCGGTGTCTTACAGCACATGTAAAGGGAAAAATCTGAAAACCGTAAATATGTAGTTTAATTACAAGAAAAATGCGAATTTACTATTAGAAACTTATGAAAATACACTAATGTGTTGCGTGGTATTGTCAGGCACCAGAAGCATATGGGTTGCATATAGTTAGGTCCTCCTAAAGATACCTTACTTACAAGTTTGTACGGAACCCTCGGTGCGCGAGTCGCACTTGGCCGTTTTTTTTTTGTAAATTAGTATTAATAATAATAATAATATTTGTTCAAAGGAAAAATGAGTAAAAATGTTGAAATTGTAAAAATGAATCAAAGGGCTACCGACTTGTATATTATCATCATGAAACAAAATAATGAAGGGTTTAAAATTATGGTATAATTTGAGCGTTTAAAATTTGAAAAGTGACGTTTGGAGCACAAACAAAACGAATCCGAAAATCATTTGAAAATAATGGCCGAAGCCCCAGATATTCGGAAAGGGAGTCAAGTTCATAAAACGCGATCCTTATTACAGGTCTCCCTTTTTTATCTGGCCGTTGCGTTCGGGCATTTCAGCATAAAAACCGAATTGTTTAAATTGCGTATCATTGCATCGTTATTAAACAAATCAAAACGTGTCCTTCACAGCTCCTTCTCCACAGCAAAAAACATATTTTAATAATATCATTAAACTGTTTTTTTTTTCTTCTGTTCAACTGTTCAACGTGTCGATGAAAGTGAATTATTACTACAAAACGGTCGACATTTAATATAAATCATATTTATACAAAAACCATTTTTATAATAAACTTTTAATAGTATATAATAGTATATTACGTAACGATAGTTGTAAGAAGCATATTACGTATGAGGAACAGTTACGCCCGACCCGCATAGCGGGGATTGCGTAATTCCGCGAGTACGTAATTGCCTTACAACTCGAGTTATGTACTAGTTCCAATTTGAGTATATGTATTGCCGAAGCAAATACAGTTTTATATTAAGCTGGTTATGTACTATAAGTAAGAAAGTGTTCGTTTTCCTAGTGAAAGCAAAATATATAAAATCTTCAATATATAAAGAAATATTAACGATAGTATATTACCTACGAAAGTTGTAAGATACTATGTACGAGCGGATATTACGTACGAGCGGATATTACGTACGAGCGGATATTACGTACGAGCGGATATTACGTACGAGCGGATATTACGTACGAGCGGATATCACGTACGAGCGGAACAGTTACGCGCGTAATTATGCCTTACAATTCGAGTTATGTACTATACTTTATCTACGACCACACTAATTTGTTTAATCTGTTTAATAAGAAAAATTTGTTTGACGTAACAAATTTATTTCTTATTAGGTACAATATTTAACATTCTAATTAAAAAAACAGTTATATTTTCACATATTACTGTTACTGCACATAATTTAACTTGATAGAAATGAAAAGAAACACATTCTTAATAGTTACATACTTAATTTTAAAAATCGCGCCAAAAATTATAAATAAATTTCTGCGTTAATCGAACTCTCACTAATAGACCTTTTCATAGTTGAAATTTTTATGTGCGCATGTGTTAATTTCCGGCTGTTATACGTCAAAAAGTGTCAGTACTCGCGGAATTACGCTCGTTACTGTTCCGCTCGTACGTAATATGCTTCTTACAACACTCGTACTCGTAATATACTACTGTTATTATTTCTTTATATATTTAAGATTTTATATATTTTGCTTTCTCTAGGCAAATGAACAGTTTCTTACTTATAGTACATAACTAACATAATATGAAGCTGTATTTGCTTCGGAAATACATATACTCAAATTGTAACTAGTACATAACTCGAGTTGTAAGGCAATTACGTACTAAATAGTACTTTACGTATTACAGATTTTTAAGAATTTTTGCCATTTTATCGAAAATTAGATTTTAATAATTTATAAAACTACCAACCAAACTTTAGAAAAACAAATTTAAATTGTCATTTATCCTCATACAGGCATCCATCAATACACCTTTTTACGGTTATTTAAGCGCATGCGCATCCGCCAAGTTTGAAAGGCGGAAATATTAAAGTTTCGGGCACATATTTAGTTATACGTCAAAAAGTTCGGGCACTTTTTGACGTACAACATGCCAGAAATTGATACATGCTCACTAAAAAAAATTCAACTATGAAAAGGTCTATTAGCGCGAATTCGATTAACGCGAATCTTTATTTATAATTTTAGGCGCGATTTTTAAAATTAGGGTAATAAGATAACCATCATTTTGTGAATTATTTAAAATTAGGGTAATAAGATAACCACCATTTAGTATTAACCAATTAACCACCATTTAGCTTTTTCGGTTATAGTATTTTAGTGTTAGTTTTGTATTCCACTAGCGGTTTAAAAATATCAAATAAATTGCGTTTCCTAGCAACACTCCAGAGTTAACTCGCGCTTAAAATTAAGATTTAACTCGCGCATTTAAATCCTCTCCTGCTGACGCGCTCCAAAAAATGTAAATTAGTTTATAAAAGTCTCATCCATATATCTTTCTAAAATTTTTCTAATATAGCTGTCATGTCATGTCATCAGCCTTTACATGTCCCCACTGTTGGGGCACCGGCCTCTTCTCTGCCACATATCCAACCTCAACATTAAGAGTTTTGAATATCAGGAATATGGCGTACAAATGGATGAAATTTCAAAAACCGGTTTTCGGTTTTCGTAAAGTAAAAAACCGGTTACCCGTTAAAACCCGGTTTTAAGTATAAAAATAAATAAATTGCTGCTGTAAACCCAATAAAATAAATATTTAATCATATGGCGAAATGTAGATATATATTTATTTATCAAAGTACGAAACTAGACTAAAATGTAAGAATCGAGTACAAGTATCTATATTTCTTAAGGATCACTATAAATCTGTGAACATTTATTTCACTACATATTTACTGCTCTTACATTTTTTACCGAATACATGCGTCAGGGCCGTCACTAGTAAGTGCGGGGCCCAGGGCAAAAAATAATTTTGGGGCCCCTTAGACAATTTTTTTTATAATTTAAAATCTACAAAATAATATTGGATTTTGAAATGTAATTGTTATGACAAAACAAGAATAATAAATACTGTTTATTTGTTTTGCACAAGAAAAATAAAAAAAGTAAAATAAACTTCTCTATCTTTACTTAGCAAAAAATAATGAAAAACAATGTAAAATCTAAATCTGTCGGTTCGCATAAGACTGCGGGGCCCTCAAAGCGCGGGGCCTAGGGCCTGGGCCCCGCTCGCCCCGCTATAAGGACGGCTCTGACATGCGTAAATCGTTGCCGCGTATGTTTTGTCTCAAAACAATGTCTAAAATAGGAGACAGTGCTGGATTTACCCGTATGCTGAGTAGGCTTTAGCCTAGGACGGCAGATTTTAGGGGCGGCGCAAATTTGGGACAAACATTTTTTTGGTCGAACAGAAATTAAAAAGATAAATTCTAAAAATCTAAATTCAACTATCTAAAAGATTCATTTTTATATACCTTAATGTAAATGTTATTAGGTCCACACAAACTATTCAACATGTAATATGTTTCAGCACGTATTGTTAAATTATTTTTTTCTACAATTTGCCTAGTAGTGGTTGGTCCGAAGCAGGATCGACGGAGCCGAGCTGGTAGGGGCATACGCCGCGTAGCGGCATTGAGTCTGAGAGTGACAGATTTGAGCGGCGATACAAACGAAAAAGCCGCCGAAAAGAAAAGCCGCCGAAAAGAAAAGCCGCCTCTGTTGATTGAGTCATGCAATGTTAAAAAGTTGCTAAAAATCGCTTTATTTTAGTACAAATAAATCTACAATATAATATTTCATGAATAACCATAGCAAAATAAAATTATTTTCCACTTGAAGAAAAAAATAAAATAAATAAAAACCGACTTTACGGTTCCGTAAATTTTAACAGAAAATCCGGTTAACCGGGATCGGTTTTAACCGGTTTGCATGCCCTAATCGGGGATCTAGCGGTTTAACGTCGAATCCGAACGAATTTTTTTCCAAAGAAGGTGTTAAGGCACTTAAGACCCCACGGTTGCCTAAGCCGGGTTGGGGAATTGAGTATGATGGGTTGCAGTCATAAGTTTTTAATTTTTGCTGCTTCTTGGTTCTGTGTGGGATTCGAACCCACGCTGTCTGACTCAAAAGCCAAGATATCTGAGCTATCTGAGCCAGCACCACACCACCACTATAGCAGTAATTAATAGTTTCGTGTAAATAATCTTAAATTGCCTCAAACATATCAGTTCACTCTGGGTGCCCCCATGCACCCCCTGGGACCACTAAGTGTTGCTTAACAGCGCTTAATACTATTAAATTTAATACTATTAAATTACTAATTTATATTACAGTTAATGCTAGTTTATATATAAATATAGGGATATTCTTAAGTGTTAATACTAGCTATGTTTATATAGCGCGATTAATTAGTTGCCAGAAATTACCGCGCTAATCGGATTTAACAATTTGGTTGAAATTCCGAGCGGATATAAGCAAACAATGTGTCATTCTAAATAATCTTATAATCAAATCCTATATAAAAATAAACACAAAGTTAGGTTAGCTTAGGCAAAAATGTATTTTCCCAAATGATAAATCTTAAGATAGATAAATGGTAGATAATCGGTAGATGATAGATATATGGTAGATAATCTTAAATTAGATAATCTTGGTAGATAATCTATATTAGGTTAGGTTAGGCAAAAATGTATTTTCATAAATGATAGATAATTTTAAGATAGATAAATGGTTGATAATCGGTAGATGATAGATAAATGGTAGATAATCTTAAATTAGATAATCTTGGTAGATATTCAATATTAGGTGACGTTAGGCAAAAATGTATTTTCCCAAATGATAGATAATCTTAAGATAGATAAATGGTAGATAATCGGTAGATGATAGATAAATGGTAGATAATCTTAAATTAGATAATTTTGGTAGATAATCTATATTAAAAAAAAAACGGCCAAGTGCGAGTTGTGACTCGCGCACCGAGGGTTCTGTACAAACTTGTAAGTAAGGTATGACCTAACTGTATGCAACCCATAGATTTTTCAGATTTTTCCCTTTACATCTGCTATAAGACACCGCTTCTTGCAAAATTTCATGATTCTAGATCAACGGGAAGTATCCTATAGGTTTTGATTCCCTTGTGAAATCGCAAAATATGCGACACAAACAGTCATATATTTTGATCGCGTTGACTTACAAGTTTCACAGCTGAAAGAGACCGCAGACCCGAGTATTTGATACAAATTTCCACTTCCTTTACGCGTTCCTGAGAAAAATGGTTTTGACAGACAGACAGACAGACGTACGGACAGACAGACAGACGGACAACAAAGTGATCCTATAAGGATTCCGTTTTCCGCATGGAACCCTAAAAACACAAAATGGTTAAAAAAATAACAAGATGTTGTTCTTATTAATTTTAAAAATCGCGCCTAAAATTATAAATCGCGTCAAATAAAGTTTCGCGTTAATCGAATTCACGCTAATCGATGTATATAGAGTTTATGCAAAGAATTGACAATTTAATATCATTAAATACAAACAAAATACTTTTCCATACAAAAAACCCGTTTCCCGCCCTTAAAACAATTTAAAAAAAAGTAAACGAAAATCAACATTTTTCCAATAATCTTACAAATCTTTCAAAAATCTTAAAGATTCCATATTGCCCAATAAAGCCATTTGTAATTCATTGAAAGCGGTGGTTTAATGAAACTATCAAACAAAATTTTTATTCCGCTAGCGATTTAAAAATAACAAATAAAGTGCGTTTCCTAGCACCACTCCAGATTTAACTCGCGGTTAAAATTAAGCTTTAACTCGCGCATTTAAGTCTTCTTCTGCTGACGCCTCGAAGATTTAACAATGCGCTCATTACACCTTGAATGTATCCGCTTGTATATGTAATAAATGACTATTATTATAAATAAAATTACTCAACATATTCTACTAAAAATCCTTTTAGTCCGCTAGCGGTTTAAAAATATCAAATAAAACGCATTTCCTAGCACCACTCCAGGTTTAACTCGCGGTTAAAATTAAAATTTAATTCTCACATTTAAATCCTTTCCTGCTGACGCCTCGAAGATTTACCAATGCGCTTTTCGGGCCCTTATATTACAATAAAAAAAAACTTAAGGAACATTAATGTTTTTCTTACAAATCCTTCAGAAAATTTTAAAGATTGAATTTTGCCTTATAAAGCCATTTTTAAGGGAGGAAACCACATTAGGATGTTCCAAAAATCTGATTTTTAGGGTTCCGTACCGAAAACAGAACCCTTATAGGATCACTTTGTTGTCCGTCTGTCTTTCTGTCCGTCCATCCGTCTGTCTGTCTGTCAAGACCATTTTTCTCAGGAAAACGTAAAGGTAACAAGTTGAAATTTGTATAAAATACTCGGGTCTGTGGTCTCTTTCAGCTGTGAAAAAATCAAACTTGTAAGTCAACGCGATCAAAAGATATAACCGTTTATGTCGCATATTTTGCGATTTCACAAGGGAATCAAAACATACTTCCCAACATACTTCCCGTTGACTTAGAATCATGAAATTTGGCAAGAAGCGGTGTCTTACAGCACATGTAAAGGGAAAAATCTGAAAACCGTAAATATGTAGTTTAATTACAAGAAAAATGCGAATTTACTATTAGAAACTTATAAAAATACACTACACGTGTTGCGTGGTATTGTCAGGCACCAGAAGCATATGGGTTGCATAGTGTTAGGTCCTACTAAAGATACCTTACTTACAATTTTGTACGGAAACCTCGGTGCGCGAGTTACAACTCGCACTTGGCAGTTTTTTTTGTATATATCAATAGCTTAACTATCCAAGAATACGCTGTCCAAATTTCAAATCGAAATTCGCATTCGTTTAGATTTTATGAGCATAGAACCGAGTGCACATCGGGTACAGGCTACAGACTCGAGCGGAGCATTACCTCGTTTATCTCGACATCTTTTTTTCACATTTGCATGCAATCTAACTCAAAAAGTGTGGAACCGATAATTATGAAAATTGATAGTATGATTCTTTATAAAATTTCGAATAATATGAACCAACTTGTGAGATGGCATGATTTTAAGGGTATTTTTCTTTGAATAATTAGAAAACAAAAAATCAATTTTTTCGCCTGCATTGAGGTTCATATTCTTAGAAAATAAGTTATTAATGTAAAATCAAAACCTTTTTGATTTCACATGAAAATCGGAATGGCTACACTGCACGCAATTGTAAAACAATACTTACAACCTTCGGCGGACATCACACCGTAACTTTTTTATTTTTGGCTGAAATTATTCAAAAAAATTCACAGAAATTGTTCGAAATACGAATGAAATGATGTCAAAATTTGATTAAATTCTAGTTAATTATTCCCACCCAAAAAGAAACCTTAAAAATCAGTATCAAACAGCCTCCTAATGTGGTTTCCCCCCTTAATTCCTTGATAAAGCGATGGTTTAATGAAACTATCAAACAAAATTTTTATTCCGCTAGCGGTTTAAAAATATCATATAAAGTGCGTTTTCTAGCACCACTCGAGATTTAACTCGCGGGTAAAATTAAGATTTAACTCGCGCATTAAATCCTCTGCTGCTGATGCCTCGAAGATTTAACAATGCGCTCATTACACCTTAAATTTATCCGCTTAATAAATTACAATTATTATAAATAATGATTACTAAAAACATTTGTTTAGGATTTATAAAAATAAAACTAACTCAAAAAAACTACAAAATGATGGTTAGGTTAAGTTAGGTTTAAATTAGCGCCTAAAATAATAAATCGCGCCAAATAAAGTTTCGCGTTAATCGAACTCGCGCTAATGGATGCATACCTGCGGACCCACACGACTCGGCACTTCCAAATCAGCACCGGACAACTCGGCACCGGATAAGTCGGCACCGGATAAGTCTGCACCGGACAACTCGGTAGACAAATCGGCACCGAGACATTTCGGCACCGAGACATTTCGGCACTCGTATTTTTAATTTTCTTTTAACCTCTTATCCTTTAAACCTTAATTTAACGCTGTTTTCATGTCAACATGAATTCTACTGTTGGCTAGAATGTAAAAAATAAATCGCGTCAAATAAAGTTTCGCGTTAATCGAACTCGCGCTAATGGATGCATACCTGCGGACCCAGACGACTCGGCACTTCCAAATCCGCATCGGACAACTCGGCACCGGATAAGTCGGCACCGGATAAGTCGGCACCGGACAACTCGGCACCGGACAACTCGGCACCGGGAAAATTCGGCACCGCATAAGTCGGCACCGACAAATCGGCACCGAGACATTTCGACACCGAGACATTTCGGCACCGAGACATTTCGGCACTCGTATTTTTAATTTTATTTTAACCTCTTATCCTTTTAACCTTAATTTTACGCTGTTTTCATGTGAACATGAATTCTACTGTTGGCTAGAAGATGACTAAATAAATAGTTTACAATTTCTCCATCTTTCAAGGGGCGTGCGTTACATTTTTTAATTATAAAAAGATTTCTTTTGTTTTTGGTATTACCAATACCTACGTTATAATAGAAAATTTATATATTCATCCTCTGATGACTGGTGCCGATTTGCCCGGTGCCGACTTACCGGTGCCGAATTTTCCCGGTGCCGAGTTGTCCGGTGCCGAGTTGGAAGTGCCGAGTCGTCCGGTGCCGACTTATCCAGTGCCGATTTATCATGTACCGTGCATATCCGTATATAGAGTTTATGCGGAGAAATGACAATTTAAATTGGTACAGTGAACTGAAAAATTTAGTATGTTTTTACAACACTTATAATAAGTGCACTGAAAAAAGGAGACTCTAAAAATTACAGCTTAAATATTAGCATCGGCCTTACGAATTTGAAACTGTAAAAACTAGCAATTACTTTTTTTGTAATTACAGTTTCCGGTATTATTAGTAAATAAGTTTTAAAAAGTACAGTATGCGACTGCAATCTTTACAAATTTGTATTCGTAACGCCGCTGCTACAATTGAAACTGTAATTTTTAGAGTGTACTTTTTTCCGTGTGTGGTAAAAACATAGTGAATTTTTCAATTCAATGTAAGTATGAATTACCACGTAGTAATTGTCGCAACCATCCTATTCATTTAAATTGGTTTTTATAAATTTTGGGGTTGGTTTTGTAATTAAAATAAGAAAGTTGAAACTTGTTAATAATTGTGGGTAATTTATATATTTATAGGAGAATGATTGTTAGATTTTAATAATTTTGAGTAATTTTGTGAAATTGCTTGTTTTATTTTTTATAAGAAACCCCCCAGTTTTTTGAGAGGTAGAATGAAGTTATTGGATGTGTTGGTAGAAGGAAATGCGTGATTATTATTAAGATGATTATTGTGAATGTAAAATAAAAATAGTGGAGATTGTATTGTAGTGGAATGGAGAAGATCGGTGTGGATAATTCGTAAAATATGTCACAGTCTGGTGCAATCGTTCGACGTAAAAAGTGTTGATTAATTTGGCGTGGTGTTATAAGTCGGTAATGGGGCGTGACCGGGCGTAAGGAGCTTAAAGCTTAAAAGATTTTGATGCGTGAAATGATTCATACAGTGCGGAGAGTAAAACACCGAAATCCGTGATTGAAACGGCCTCTTGGGGGCCCCCGCAAATACCACTATGAATATAGAATGTGGAAATCCTGAAGGCGACAATTGGTCTTGTTTTCATTTTATTTTAGTACTCCCCTATAAAATGTTATTCGGAATATAATCGTATTATCGTCTAGTGCCCTTCTTTAGTCCGATAAAAAGGAAAAGAACTATCGGTGAGGTGATCATAACGCCGCCACAATAATAGAAAACGGTAGAGGAGTTGTAACGAACCGGAGCCCCGGACACAAGGGACTGGTGGACAATAATTGGCCCAAAGAATTGTTTCTGTCGGCATCGCGTCTGCTCAATTTACGGTACTTGTGAAGGGCAGCGTGTGAAAACAAAATTATGCCGAACTTTTTCGTGAAATTGCTCGGAATTGGTCTATGCTACTTCAGCCGTCATGTGAGAGTCCGTAGAGAATTTTCTACCCCTCACTACCGATTATTAGGTTATCTAGCTCGCGCTGTACCTGGCGACACCTCCGATACTCCCCAGAGACGACGGACAGACTCCTTTTATCTTCTCGTATGTGCATCCTAAGTGTATTCCATCCCCTACATTACATAAGGTTTCGAAATGACCCACGTACCATCAACCATCACTAGCCATAGCCTTATACCCTTATAGCCTTAGCGGTAAAAGCAACTCAAACTCAGGACTGCTGACTGGCAGCCGAGGATGCGGATGCTCGGTTTATGACCCACCGTACGTGTGCTATGTGTCACACTAATGACTATCCAATCCCACGGGATCCTTTTCTCTACTTTACTTACTTTTACTTTTACCGTTATTCTAAGAAACAATAATCTTCAATTAAAAATCCCACCCGCAGAAACTAATCAATTTCTCCAACCCCTTGTAATTCAAGTGAATTCGTTATTTTACAGTTTGGAATTCTTTTGTTGGCCAGAACGGAGATTAGTGAGTTATGGGTCCTTTTGGCATTTGCGTTGTTTGAACGGTGATTGGATTCCGGTTACGTGCACTCGTAAAACTAGCTCGTTTTCCATCAGCCTTAATTCTTCCCTACTCACCGGACATTTCATTCCGGGAACGCCTAATCATCATCCCGAATCCAGCGACCCCCCGATCCATGTTACTTTTCACTTTTATACATCCTGTGGGACCGGTGTCCAGCTTTCTCCATTCCAGCTTTCATTCTCCGACAAATCCCTCAGGGAGGTTTCATTTCAATACAGCCCGTTTCATATCAATATCTTAAAAATACACACACGACAAGAATTTCTAACTATCATTAAATAAAAAGAAAATACCTTTCCAAACAACAAAACCCTTTTCTCACCCTTACATTACAATTACAAAAAAAACGAAATGAAAATCAATCTGTTTCTAATAATCTTTAAAAAATCTCAAAGTTTCAATTTTGCCGTATAAAGTCAAATATAATTGTAAATATAATGTTTAATTTCTTGCATACTGAGCGGTGGTTTAATGAAACTACCAAATACAATTTTTCTATTTTACGTCTATAAAGAAGTCACTAAAGCACTCATATGGGTTCGTTAATGGCTCGCCGAGTGCGATACAAATTTCTCAATATGTATCGGCGATTTTTTTATTTAGAAATGGCATAAAAGGGCGCAAAATAGAAAAAACAGTAAAAAAACTCGTTCATAAGGCGTTTTTCGCACTTGTCCATTAGAAAACTCCTTGCTAATCTCGTCGTTTCCTAAACATGGACGCGAACTGAAAAATCGCGTTTATTGGACTCGTTCTTTAATATAATATTGTGTTTCGCTAGCGGTTTAAAAATATCCAATAAATTGCGTTTCCTAGCACCTCTTCAGATTTAACTCGCGGTTAAAATTAAGATTTAACTCGCGCATTTAAATCCTATCCCGCTGACGCGCGCGTAGATTTAAATTTATTCGCTTGTATTTATATAATTTATCCGCGCTACGCTCGTCGTTTTCTAAACATGGACGCGTGCTGAAAAATGGCGCTTATTGAACTCGTTCTTTAATATAGTATTTCCTATTTTGCGTCTATAATGAAGTCATTAAAGCACTCATATGGGTTCGTTAATGGCTCGCCGAGTGCGCTACAATTTTCTCAATATGTATCGGCGATTTTTTTATTTAGAAATGGCATAAAAGGGCACAAAATAGCAAAAAAATAGTATAAAAAGCTCATTCATACCTCCTTGCTACGCATCGTTTTCTAAACATGGACGCGTACGGAAAAATCGCGCTTATTGAACTCGTTCTTTAATACACTATTGTGTTTCGCTAGCGGTTTAAAAATATCTAAGTGTGTTTGCTAGCACCACTTCAGATTTCACTCGCGGTTAAAATTAAGATTTAACTCGCGCAATTAAATCCTATCCTGCTGACGCGCGCGAAGATTTAAATTTATCCGCTTGTATAATAAATAACTATTGTTATGAATGAAACAACTAAAAACATTTGTTTATATATGTATGAAGATAATACTAAAACTATAAGTGTAATATTTTTTTTGCAAATAATTAATAGTTGTTGTAATTTTTGTTTTGCAGTATTTTGGAGTTGAGGAAAGAAAAGAGTAGAGATTCGGCGCGGATAAGAAGGGGTAAAGAGAACTTCGAGTTTTACGAGTTGGCGAAAATGTTGCCCTTACCCGCCGCGATCACATCGCAATTGGACAAAGCCAGTATTATTCGATTAACTATATCGTACCTGAAATTACGAGACTTTTCCGGACATGGCGACCCGCCATGGAGCCGCGACGGACCACCACCGAACAAAACATTAAAAAGTAAGTAGAAAAATGACGATATAACATTCTCGTATCCATAACAAAAGTTAGCATCGCTTAAAATTGGTTAAAAAATTCAACCCACTGGAAGAAGTCCGCATCCCCCAGCAGTACACGTAACAAAATTTGATAAACAATTTATAATCTCCTACCGCTTAAAAAGTTGTGCTTAGAAAAAGGGTACAAGTACCCCTTTTGAAAGTTTATCAAAAAGGGTACAAGTACCCTTTTTGAGAATTTTTCAAAAGGAGGAACTGGAAAATGTTGAAAAGACTTATTTTTCATTTAACTTTTTAAAACTATTTAGGGGGTTTAGTATTACATGAGTTAACCTTTACTGATTGTAGACCCCTGCCCCACTCAGATAAGCAAAATTGAGAAAATACACCCCACACCCCAAAACACCCCACACTCCCCCAAGTGATAAGACAAATAAGGAATTTTTAAAAATTTATTTCTGATAAGAATTATTACTGATAAGAAATTCATTTTCCCCAGTATTTTTTGAGTAAATTTTAAATAAAGACATAATATTTGTATTTTAGCCTTCAACCTTTTTTTGTACCAAATGAGAATTGTTTCTGTTTACAAATTAACAACGATTCCATGCTCATCATACATTAATTTCAACATCTAAACCCGACCATTTAAACACATGTAAATTGAGAAACGAAATTCAAAGAAGGGAAAAATTTTGCAATTCATATTTTTTATTTTCGTGGCTAAACCGAATGATTTAACTAAATTTGCAAAGAATACGTTCTTGTAGACACCGACGTCTTACATACGGAGATACGGGTTACAATTTTCTATTTTGAAGCGTTGATGAGATATTTGCAATAAACATCTTAAGAAAAAATAATTCCTCACGCCGCCCCCATTGGAGGCGGAGCGTTCATATTTGATCAAAGAGTACTTCGTTACATTCAGTAAAAGTTTGATTGAAATCCTTTTAGGGTTAATACATTTTTTCGTTTTTTTTTAATATTTTAAAATTTTCCTGTTCGGTTTTGGTCGGAATTCATGATGTTGAACTAGTCGATGTTCTAGTCGATAGTTTTCGATGTTCAAACGATTAGATGTTCAGCATACATTAATTTTAACACTTATAATTATACCCGACCATTTAAACTCATGTAAACTGAGGAACGAAATTCAAAAAAGGGCAAAATTTTGCAATTCATATTTTTTGCTTTCGTGGCTAAACCGAATGATTTAGCTAAATTTTCAAAGAATACGTTTTTGTTGACACCGACGTCTTACATACGGAGATCCGGTTTAGAATTTTCTATTTTGAAGCGTTGACGGGATATTTGCAATAAACATCTTAAGCAAAAATAATTCCATACGCCGCCCCCATTGAAGGTGGAGCGTTCAAATTTGGTCAAAGGTTACTTCTTGTGGATACCCACATTCAGTAAAAGTTTGATTGAAATCCTTCTAGGGTTAATAAATTTCCTCGTTATTTTTTAATATTTTTAAATTTTCCTGTTCGGTTTTGGTCGGAATTCACGATGTTGAACTAGTCGATGTTCTAGTCCAGGGCTTCTTAAACTATGGGTCGCGACCCCAAATGGGGTCGCTTAGCGAAATCTTGGGGTCGCGAAATTTTAATGTAAAATATTTAAATACATTTGTGAGAGTTGTGAGAGCGGAAAATTTTGATAAGTAACATGTTCATGAGTTCATAAATTAAAAAAAACTGAAGGGTTAAAATGTAAAAATTGCTGTGGAATATGTACGGATGGTGCAAAAGCGATAACGGGTCAAAATATTGGTTTCATCATTTTTTCAAGCTTCTCATTATGATCATATAACTTTTACGCACTGCCTTATTCTTCAGGAGGCCCCCGTAGCAAGAAAAATAGCACCAGAATCGAACTATGTGCTTCAGGATGCTGATGAGATTATAAATTTTATTAAGAGCCATGTTATTAACAGTTATGTTATTATTACATGCAAAAGTAAGATGGATATCAAGAGCTTGAATGCTGAGCTTTTGAGTAACTACAACCTAAAACTAGACTTTTAAACAAAAAACCTTAACTGAACTTTGGATCGGAACTAGAACTGAATTTCCCACAATCTCTGATAGGGCATTAAATGTTTTTCTGCCATTCAGCACCACATATTTATGTGAAATTACTTTTTCAGCTTTAACACATAGAAAATTCCAATATCGTTCATCGCTAAAAAATGTTAAAGATATTTTACGTCTAGCAATGTCAAATTAAAATATTCACCAAGATTTAGTTTATTATGCAGTAAAAAACAAGCACATCCGTCTCATTAAAAAACGATTTTCCTTTAATTTTTGTATACTTAATCACTTAAGGGCTGCGCTCGAATATATTCGATCGGACTGAAAGACTCGAATATATACAATTTTGCAACATTTTGTGCAATTTCATATTTTTCGGGTTTGCGAAAAAATCTCAATCATAAATGGGATCGTGAATGAAAAATGTTTAAGAAGCCCTGTTCTAGTCGATAGTTTTCGATGTTCAAACGATTCGATGTTCAGCATACATTAATTTCAACACTTAGACCTGACCATTTAAACTCATGTAAATTTAGAAACGAAATACAAAGGACGGGTACCCATTGAAAATTTTTGCAATTCATATTTTTTATTTTCGTGGCTAAACCGAATGATTTAACTAAATTTGCAAAGAATACGTTTTTGTAGACACCGACGTCTTACATACGGAAATTCGGGTTACAATTTGCTATTTTGAAGCGTTGACGAGATATTTGCAAAAAACATCTTAAACAAAAATAATTCCCCACGCCGCTCCAATTGGAGGCGGAGCATTTAAATTTGGTTAAATCGTACTTCTTGTGGATACCCACATTCAGTAAATGTTTGAATGAAATACTTCTAGGGTTAATACATTTTCTCGTTATTTTTTAATATTTTTAAATTTTCCGGTTCGGTTTTGGTCGAAATTCACGATGTTGAACTAGTCGATGTTCTAGTCGATAGTTTTCGATGTTCAAACGATTCGCTGTTCGGTATACATTAATTTCAACACTTAGACCCGACCATTTAAACCCATGTAAATTGAGAAACGAAATACAAAGAACAGGTACCCATGGAAAAATTTTGCAATTCATATTTTTTACTTTCGTGGCTAAACCGAATGATTTAACTAAATTTGTAAAGAATACGTTTTTGTAGATACCGACGTCTTACATACGGAAATCCGGGTTAAAATTTTCTACTTTGGTGCGTTGACGAGATATTTGCAATAAACATCTTAAGCAAAAATAATTCCCCACGCCGCCTCCATTGGAGGCGGAGCATTCAAATTTGGTCAAAGGGTACTCCTTGTGGATACCTACATTCAGTAAAAGTTTGATTGAAATCTTTCTAGGGTTAATACATTTTCTTGTTATTTTTTAATATCTTGAAATTTTCCTGTTCGGTTTTGGTCGGAATTCATGATGTTGAACTAGTCGATAGTTTTCGATGTTCAAACGATTCGATGTTCATCATACATTAATTTCAATACTTAGACCCGACCATTTAAACTCATGTAAATTGAGAAATGAAATACAAAGAAGGGTACCCATTGAAAAATTTTGGAATTCATATTTTTTACTTTCGTGACCAAACCGAATGATTTTACTAAATTTGCAAAGAATACGTTTTTGTAGACACCGACATCTTACATACAGAAATTCGGGTAACAATTTTCTATTTTGAAGCGTTGACGTGATATTTGCAATAAACATCTTAAGCAAAAATAATTCGCCACGCCGCCCCCATTGGAGTCGGAGCGTTCAAATTTGGTCAAAGGGTACTTCTTGTAGATACCTACATTCAGTAAAAGTTTGATTGAAATCCTTTCAGGATTAATACATTTTCTCGTTTTTTAATATTTTGAAATTTTCCAGTTCGGTTTTGGTCGGAAGTCGTGATGTTGAACTAGTATGGTCTTAGGTTGGTTCTTAGGGCTTCACACGAGACGAGATAGGGCGATAGTTTCAAAAATCTCGTCTCGCTCTCGTTAGTTGTGAGAAAAAATATTCTCGTCTCAGTCTCGCTTTCGCTCTAGGAACCATTTGTCTCGTCTCGCTCTCGCTCTAGGAACCATTTGTCTCGTCTCGCTCTCGCTCTAGGAACCATTTGTCTCGTCTCGCTCTCGCTCTAGGAACCATTTGTCTCGTCTCGCTCTCGCTCTAGGAATTATTTGTCTCGTCTCGCTCTCCTAACCATTTTTCTCGTTTCGTTTCGTTTCGTCTCGTCTCGTCTCATCTCGTCAAATAGGTTTCGTGTTAGAACTTATTGTTAAAATAGTCCAAAACGAGGCAATCATTAATTTTATTGTAATTAACATATGTGTGATTAATTGTTATATAGATAATTGTTATATAATAAAATACAATTTTACAATACTATTTGAAGTTACAAGTTACGAAACAATGAAGTCTGATAATTTAACTAACTGAAATTTTACACTTAATTAACTAAGTCACAGGATGACCAAGTAATGGTAAATTGCCCCAAGCCTGAACAAGCAGTTTAAATTTATGCAAGAATATATTACGGTTGCTCGTGTCAGAGTCAAAGATTGAATAAAAAGTATGAACGAGATCAGAAATGAGGCTCTCGTGTCTCGCAAAAGTGAGACCACATACGCTCTCACATATGCTGTCGCTCGTGCGAGAATAATTTTTAAAACTGTCTCGTCTCGGTCTCGCCTCGGTCTCGGTCTCGTCTTGTTCTCATCTCGGTCTCGTCTTGGTCTCGTCTAAGTCTCGTCTCGGTCTAGTCTCGGTCTCGGTCTAGTCTCGGTCTCGGTCTAGTCTCGGTCTCGGTCTAGTCTCGGTCTCGGTCTCGTTTAGGTCTCGTCTCAATTTCGTCTCGGTCTCGTCTCGGTCTCGTCTCGCTCTCGTCTCGCTCTCGTCTCGCTTTTACGAGACGAGACGAGACGAGAAAAATATCGTTCTCGTGTGAAGAACGCCTAGAAAGAACCCCTATTTGTTCCAAAATCAAAATATGATTATTTGGTAAAAAAATTTGAAGCTAGAGCTAGAGCTTTAGATTATTTATATTTGTGATTGTATAAAAGAGATTGAGAAGTATTAGAAAGTTGTGTTACAATAAAGGTATTGAGAGCAATAATAAAGAAAAGTGTTCGTGATTGTGAATACGAAATGGGATTTTTTTGGTTTGTAAAGAGGGGATTTGTGTGTGTTTTTTGGGCATGTGTTTGATTGGCAAAGTAAATCTTATTTTGGGGAAATTCTAGTGTACATGTGGGATACAATAGAAGTAATGATATATGATAAAACGAAGCTACTGACGGGCCGTTATTGAATTATCTAAAAAGGGAATACTGACCGCTGGCCAAAGCCCCCACGGGACCTGACCCTACTACCTCCTCAATATTGTTTTATGAAAGATGAGCGTTTCCTACTCCTACATCTGCACTAGTCGATTTTATCGTTTATTTTATCACGCGATGTTTAAGGAACGCATAACACACAACCCCTATGTAATTAGAGTAAACGGTGTTAAACGACCGAGATAATTAATTATGCTGACAAGTTTATCAAGAATATGATTAAAGTAAATAGAATTTGAAATCTAAAACAAAACTTAATACAACCCTCTTGGATCAATGTCAATTCATTAGGGTTTGTATAAGAAGGAATTTTGAAGCGCACACTAATTCTGCATAATTATTTCACTTAAAGCAACCCTCTTCGCCACAAGTACATGAATTACAACTGTAAATTTTCCGAGTTTGGTTTACAATAAGCACCACCTAATTTTATCATTCTCGGGCGGGGACGGAATTGGATTTGCGAATTTAACAGCGAGGGTTCATGATTAGATTTACATGTTGTAGTTCGGGGGACGTTCTGGCTTCGTCAACCGCTATCTATGGGGATGACACACTTTCAATCAAATCCTGACATACATATCATACCCCTTTATTTCATTATCGCAAGCCCCCGATTCATAATCATTAATGAACCTCCTAATCATAACACAATTAACATCGCCACCCGCATCATCTCTGTTTTATTTCGATTTTTACGAAAATTTGCGATTTCAACGCCAAATTATCTCGGAAGCAATAATAAATGGGACAATTCTTACAAAGGACGAAAAAATGCTCTATATAGGAAACTTAATTACAAAATAATCTATTGACAATCGATTCGTTTTGGAGAGCGTGAAATTTTTAAGAACATATACCGACCACCACTGCCATATCATCAACATCTGCGCAGTCATAACCGACACGAAAAAACTCAATTCTCTTTCAAAAATTTTCATTCACAAACATTTTATATTATACAACTACATTTAACATTAAAATGGTGAAATCTAAATAAACCCCGTTTCTTATCTCATTTATACATTCAATTTCACTCGTTATAATATTCTATTAAACTCGAATTTGCGAATAATTCTCTGCAAATTTCAGTGCTTTTACAATTAAAATCTTTGAAATTCAAGCAGCTAACTCGAATCCTAGACTCAATAACTCGAATTTGTCAATTTGGCTAAACTAATTTGTCTGTGCGAATTTTTAGTGCTTTAAATAAAGTTTAATCACATAAATCATAATCACATTTAATCACGTTTTTTTAAATTAAGTTTAATCACACGAGAGTCTGGTTTCTGATCTCGTCTTTAATCTTTGACTCGGGCAGCCGTAATGTTTTCTTCATAAATTTGAACTGCTAGTTCGGGCTCGGGCAAGTTCGGGATGTTCGGATTCAAATTTATGAAGAAAATGTTACGGCTGCCAGGAACGAGATCAGATACGAGACTCTCGTGTAAAGCCCACTATAAAAACATGATAATTCTGCTACCTTAAGTCTAATCCAAGACTCAATAACTCAAATTTGCTAATCAGAGAAAACGAAAATTTCTGCGAATCGAAATTGCGGAAAGCCTTTTTGTCTCCCCAGAAATGAAAAACTCGAAATTAATATTTGAACGAAAATTTGTTTGACAATTTGAAAGCAAAAACAACTGTTTTTCCAACTTCGAGTTATCGAGTTTTTACTCGAATTGCATAAAATTAGCTAATTTACAAACTAAAAAGTTGTAGAATAGAAACTAAAAAGCTGGAGAGTAATAAATAATGAATGAAACTAATTAGGCTGAAATAAGAATTTATGAAAAACTCGAAATTAATATTTGGTGAACGAAAATATGTTTGACAATTTGAAAGCAAAAATATCTGTTTTTCCAACTTCGAGTTATCGAGTTTTCACTCCTATTACATTAAATTAGCTAATTTCCAATCTAAAAAGTTGTAGAATAGAAACTAAAAAGCTGGAGGGTATTAAATAATGAAACTAATTAGGCTGAAATATGAATTTATAAAAAACTCGAAATTAATATTTGTTGAACGAAAATTTGAAAGCAAATTAACTGTTTTTCCAACTTTGAGTTATCAAGTTTTCACTCTAATTGCATTAAATTGGCACATTTTCAATCTAAAAGGTTGTAGAATTGAAATTAAAAAGCTGCAAAATATGAAATAATGATACTAATTAAGCTGATACATAAATTTAATACGAAGCAAGGAAACGTATTTTATGAAAAAAGGACGCGTTGAACCATAAAATAGTGTAATAAGAGCAAAAATAAGTATTTTTCCAACTTCGAGTTATCGAGTTTCCACTCGAATTGCATTAAATTAACTAATTTTCAATCTAAAAAGTTGTAGAATAGAAACTAAAAAGTTGGAGAGTATTATATAATGAAACTAATTAGGCTGAAATATGAATTTATGAAAAACTCGAAATTAATATTTGATGAACGAAAATTTGAAAACAAAATTAACTGTTTTTCCAACTTTGAGTTATCGAGTTTTCTCTCTAATTGCATTAAATTAGCAAATTTTCAATCTAAAACGTAGTAAAATTGAAATTAGAAAGCTGCAAAATATTAAATAATGAAACTAATTAGGCTGAAACATGAATTTAATACGAAGCAAGGAAAGTTATTTTGTGAAAAAGGACGCGTTGAAGCATAAAATAGTGTAGAAAGAGCAAAAATAAATGTTTTCCCAACTTCGAGTTATCGAATTTTCACTCTAATTGCAATAAATTAGCAAATTTTCAATCTAAAACGTTGTAGAATTGAAATTAAAAAGCTGCAGAATATTAAATAATCGAACTAATTAGCTGAAACATGAATTTAATACGAAGCAAGGAAAGTTATTTTGTGAAAAAAAGGTCGCGTTGAAGCATAAAATAGGGTAAAAAGAGCAAAAATAAGTGTTTTTCCCACTTCGAGTTATCGAGTTTTCACTCGAATTGCATTAAATTAGCTAATTTCCAATCTAAAATGTTGTGGGATAGAAACTAAAAAGCTGGAGAGTATTAAATAATGAAAATAATTAGGCTGAAATATGAATTTATGAAAAACTCGAAATTAATATTTGGTGAATGAAAATTTGAAAGCAAAATTAACTGTTTTTCCAACTTCGAGTTATCGATTTTTCACTCAAATTGCATTAAATTGGCAAATTTTCAATCCAAAACGTTGTAGAATTGAAACTAAAAAGCTGCAAAATATTAAAAAATGAAACTAATTAGGCTGAAACATGAATTTAATACGAAGCAAAGAATGTTATTTTGTGAAAAAAGGACGCGTTGAAGCATAAAATAGTGTAAAAAGAGCAAAAATAAGTGTTTTTCCAACTTCGAGTTATCGAGTTTTCACTCAAGTTGCATTAAATTAGCTAATTTCCAAACTAGAAAGTTGTAGAATAGAAACTGAAAAGCTGGAGAGTATTAAATTATGAAACTAATTAGGCTGAAATATGAATTTATGAAAAACTCGAAATTTATATTTGGGGAACGAAAATTTGAAAGCAAAATTAATTGTTTTTCCAATTTCGAGTTATCGAGTTTTCACTCTAATTGCATTAAATTAACAAATTTTCAATCTAAAACGTTGTAGAATTGAAATTAAAAAGCTGCAAAATATTAAATAATGAAACTAATTAGGCTGAAACATGAATTTAATACGAAACAAGGAAAGTTATTTTGTGAAAAAAGGACGCGTTGAACCATAAAATAGTGTAAAAAGAGCAAAAATAAGTGTTTTTCCAACTTCGAGTTATCTAGTTTTCACTCGAATTGCATTAAATTAACTAATTTCCAATCTAAAAAGTTGTGGAATAGAAACTAAAAAGCTAGAGAGTATTAAATTATGAAAATAATTAGGCTGAAATATGAATTTATGAAAAACTCGAAATTAATATTTGGTGAACGAAAATTTGAAAGCAAAATTAACGGTTTTTCCAACTTCGAGTTATCAAATTTTCACTCTAATTGCATTAAATTAGCAAATTTTCAATCTAAAACATTGTAGAATTGAAACTAAAAAGTTGCAGAATATTAAACAATAAAACCAATTAGGCTGAAACATGAATTTAAGACGAAACAAGGAAAGTTATTTTGTGAAAAAACGGACGCGTTGAAGCACAAAATAGTCCTTGTAGGAAATCAATATATACAACCAGACGTACACGCGCGTGAATTAGTTTCCTTTCATGCAAATGCGCCAAAATTATATAACGAATTCCAATCCAAACAACAATTTTATTAACAATAAACGCTTGACCTCCGCACCACAAAACAATCGATTACTAATTAACATTGAAAATCAAATAATTATCCCCATCTAAAACAGGGTTCTTAATATTTGTAGATATTTATAAATTGTCTTTATTATTAGGGAAGAATTAAGGATATATTACTATGTTCTTTAATTCACAAATTGACTAATAACATAAATAAAATATAATTATTAGTACGGTGTGGCTCCTGCATTTTATTAGGAAAGAATTAAGGAAACTATGCTCTTTAATTCACAAATTGACAAGTAACAAAAATAAAATATAATTATTAGTACGGTGTGATTCCAGCATTTTATTACGAAATAATTAAGGAGACTATGCTCTTTAATTCACAAATTGACTAATAACATAAATAAAATATAATTAATAGTACGGTGTGGCTCCTGCATTTTATTAGGAAAGAATTAAGGAAACTATGCTCTTCAATTCACAAATTGACAAGTAACATAAATAAAATATAATTATTAGTACGATGTGGCTCCTGCATTTTATTACGAAAGAATTAAGGAGACTATGCTCTTTAATTCACAAATTGACTAATAACATAAATATTATATAATTAATAGTACGGTGTGGCTCCTGCATTTTATTAGGAAAGAATTAAGGAAACTATGCTCTTTAATTCACAAATTGACTAATAACATAAATAAAATATAATTATTAGTTCGGTGTGGGTGGCTCCTGCATTTTATTAGGAAAGAATTAAGGAAACTATGTTCTTTAATTCACAAATTGACTAATAACATAAATAAAATATAATTTTTAGTACGGTGTGTCTCCTGCATTTTACTGCTAAGAGAAGCCACGGAGTCACAAGAGATGACATAACTTGATACATGAAAATAATTATGAACATCCATAGACGCTTGTTTATTATTTGTCTCGGTCTCGTCTCGGTCTTGTCTCGGTCTTGTCTCGGTCTCGTCTCGTTTAATTAAAGACATAATATTTGTATTTTAGCCCTGAAACTTTTTTTGTACCAAATGAGAATTGTTTACAAATTAACAACGATTCGATGTTTGGCATACATTAATTTCAGCACCTAGACCCAACCATTTAAACTCATGTAAATTGAGAAAACGAAATTCAAAGATGGGAAAAATTTTGCAATTCATATTTTTTACTTTCGTGGGTGGCTAAACCGAATGATTTAACTAAATTTGCAAAGAATACGTTTTTGTAGACACCAACGTCGTACATACGGAGATCCGCGTTACAATTTTCTATTTTGAAGCGTTGACGAGATATTTGCAATAAACACCTTAAGCAAAAATAATTCCCCACGCCGCCCCCATTGGAGGCGGAGCGTTCAAATTTGGTCCAAAGGTACTTCTTGTGGATACCCACATTCAGTAAAAGTTTGATTGAAATCCTTCTATGATTACTACATTTTCTCGTTATTTTTTAATATTTTGAAATTTTCCGGCTCCTGCATTTTATTAAGAAAGAATTAAGGAAACTATGCTCTTTAATTCACAAATTGACACGTAACATAAATAAAACATAATTATTAGTAAGGTGTCGCTCCTGCATTTTACTGCTAAGAGAAGGCACGGAGTCGCAAGAGATGACATAACTTGATACATGAAAATAATTATGAACATCCATAGACGCGTCTTTATTATTTGTTAATATAAGAATATGTTATGTAACCATAATGTTAATTATTGTTGGTGAGGTATTAAATGGATGTGATTTAACGAATAAAAATGAGTCCAATAAAGTTGATCCCGGAGCGCCAATAATAAGGTCTGGGCTGAAATCCGGGCGACGTAATGGTAGATTATCCGTAATCTCCGTGTTATTAGGAAAATATCGCCGGCGGATAAAGTATTATGCTAGTTCTGTCGTGGTATTAATGCGCGGAATGAAGCCGTTGCCGAGGATGGCCAACGAACTAATAGTTCCCGGAGTGATTTATTTTCTTGTATATTGAGGCCGCGCACAATATTATATAACAGGGTAACATATGAGTAGAAGTCAGAGGACGTAACAAATTGGGTATAATGTCATCCGTAAAATATTACTCTTCGATAGGGTAGTTTATCAATCGGTGTGTAGTTTATATATATTTTCTCCCAGGCTATAACTTCGCCAAGGAAATCTAAAAGAATATGTTACGAGGATTTATAAATTCTTAATTTTAACTGCTCAGGGGTTAAGATTTATCTCGGTAATTGCCCCCCTTTTATATAGGGTTACTACCCAATCTACAACCCATACAAATAAAACAATGCCAATTTAAACATTTTATTTAAGGGTTAAGATTTCTGTAATTATACTTAATGACAAAACAACGTACAGAATAATTTGAAATAAATTGTTACAAACCTCACGAAACCCTTACGAATATATAAGGGTTGTTTACTTACGAATATATAAGGGATCTAAATTGAAACTCTCAACGATTTGTAAAAATAATAAATATTTAAGATATAAATAAGCATGATACACGAATTTTCGTGAAATTAGATGCCAATATCTAGATTTAAGGGATGTGTTTACATTCTATTAAGGGATGTTTGTTTTGGACATAAATATTTAAGATATAAATAAGCATGATACACGAATTTTCGTGAAATTAGATGCTAATATCTAGATTTAAGGGATGTGTTTACATTTTATTAAGGGATGTTTGTTTCGGACATAAATATATAAGATATAAATAAGCATGATACACCAGTTTTCTTTAAATTAGAAGTTAATATCTACATTTAAGGGATGTATTTACATTTCATTAAGGGATTGTTTTGAATGTATTGTTTTTAATTAGGTTCTTATTTTAATAAACTTAATTAAATGATAAAAGTCTCATATTACAAAAACTTAATCTTGTAAAATAGCTTTGGTGTTTTGACCTGAGGGTAGGTAATTTGTAAACAAATTGTTTTTAATATCTACATTTAAGGGATGTGTTTACATTTTATTAAGGGATGTTTGTTTTGGACATAAATATCTAACAATAAGATATAAATAGCATAATACCAGTTTTCTTTAAATTAGAAGTTAATATCTACATTTAAGGGATGTATTTACATTTTATTAAGGGATGTTTGTTTTGGATCTATAGTTTTTAAATTGGTGTTTATTTTAATAAACTTAATTAAATAATAAAAGTATGATATTACAAAAACTAATCTCTTTAAATTGGCTTTGGTGCTTTGACCTGAGGGCAGGTAATTTGTAAACAAATTGTTTTTAATGCTTTTAATATCATCATTATGAATATTTTCAAAACGTTGGATTTTTTTGGACACTTTTTCGGAAACCTTTAGGACCTTTTTCTCAGTTTGTTCGATTTTCCAGTTTATTTCTTTCAAATGCTCAAGATATCCGATATACGCTATTTTACATTTTTTACCCAATTCCTTTGATTTATTGCAAGCTTTTCCTGCAGAATAAATTAGACAAATTCCTTACGCATCTTTTGTGACTATTAAACGCATAATTTGTGGAAATCGGCTCAAAATTGCCCGAGCAGTGAATTAAAATGTAGGAATCCTCTAGCGGATCGATGCCTGATTCGGTGGTATTTTTTTTAATAAAAACTTCCTAGGAATATGATATATGTTTTTCAACTAATTTTGGGACGCTAAATTGATCGGTGAAGACTAGAAGTCTCTTAGAAGATTATATATTGATATTGATAATTATATACGTATATATTTTGGGACGCTGAATCGTTTGGTGAAGACTAGAAGTCTCTATGGTGAGCCGTTCAAAAGTTATGACAGCGTCAAATCAGTCGGAAATGCGAGATGGTGTACATCGACAAAATATATAAAACTTGTTTATTTGTAACTTTAGAGCGAAATAAACTGGAAAACCGTTTTCAGTACTTCAATTTCCTTCGGGTAACAAAAAAAAATCACGAAAAAAATTTCCAAACAAATTTTCAACAAAAATCATAATTTCGTTCGAAAAATATATCCTTTTTCGGTTTTTTTCGATTTTCTCGAGAACGGTAAAAAGCGGCGAAATAATTTTTGGCACACAGAAACTACACGACGAGACGAACGAGTCGATGTGTAAATTGTCCGCAAAGATTCAATAATTCGTCGCGAAATTTCAAACTGAAATTTACCGGATTCTCGATTTGCTAAGTAGATGTCTCGGAAACGGTTACAGATAATTAGAAACGGATTGCGGCATCGTTTTCAGAAGGTTATTTTCCTGTTGAGACACTAAGACAGTCCGTGGGGAATTCACGACTTTCCGAGATCTCGACTCGAGCGCCGAAATTTCTTAAAAATTTCTTCAATTTTTGCAGGCGATAGTGAACGGAAAGAGCTAGCGAAATATAATTTGCATATCTGTAATCAGCAGCAAAAATGCGTTTAGAAACGTTTTTAAATTTTGCTGTAACTAAAAAAATAACAATTTTGACAAAATCGATTTTCTTGCATTTCGTCGTTTCCGCGGTCTAGACTCCCCATTTCGATGCTATTTCTTAACCGAAAGCTTCCTAGATAGTATAATATACGTTATCCAACTAATTTTGGGACGTTGAATCGATTGGTGAAGACTAGAAGTCTCTGCGGTGAGCCGTTCAAAAGTTATGACAGCGTGAAATCAGTCGGAAATGCGAGATGGTGTACAGCGAGGAAATATACAAAACTTGTTTATTTGTAAATTTAGAGTGAAATTAACTGGAAAACCGTTTTCAGCACTTCAATTTCCTTGGGGTAACCAAAAAAAAAATCACGAAAAAATTTTAAAAAAAAAAATTCAACAAGGGATTTCCATAATTTCGTTCGAAAAATTTGTGCTTTTTCGTTTTTTTTCGATTTTCTCCAGAACGGTGAAAAGCAGCGAAATCATTTTCTGCACACAAAAACTACACGAGAAGACGAACAAGTCGATCTGTAAATTGTCTGGAAATATTCAATAATTCGTCAAAAAATTTCAAACTGAAATTTACCCGATTCTCGATTTGCTAAGTAGATATCTCGGAAACGGTTGCAGATAATCAAAAACGGATTGCGGCATCGTTTTCAGAAGGTCATTTTCCTATTAATACACTAAGATGGTCCGAGGGAAATGCACGACTTTCCGAGATCTCTACTCGAGCGTCGAAATTTATTAAAAATGTCTGCAATTCTTGCAGGCGATAGTGAACGGAAAGAGTTAGCGAAATATAATTTTCATATCTGTAATCAGCAGCAAAAATTTTTTTAGAAACGTTTTTAAATTTTGCTGTAACTCAAAAAATAACGATTTTAACAATATCGATTTTCTCGCATTTCGTCGTTTCCGCGGTCGAGACTCCCCGTATCAATTGTATTTCTTAACTGAAAGCTTCCTAGGGAATATTATATACGTTTTCGCACTAATTTTGTTACACTGAATCGATTGGTAAAGATATTGCTGAAGGTATCACAGACTAGAAGTGTCTGTGATAAGCCGTTCAAAAGTTATGACATCGTGAGATCTGCGGAAAATGCGAGAAATTGTATTTCCTTAAAATCGTTATTTATCAAGCCAATGGAAGATTTTAAAGTGCGTCTGAAAGTGTTTTCCCCGCTGGTTGTAAATATACAAATTGCATTTTGCTAGCTGCTTCCGTTGGCGAGGTATGAGTTGATATAATGGGCAAAATCGAGCGAAATTTCGCAAAATTTAGTTGCCCGAGCTGAGAACTGGGAAACTAAATGGATTGGTTCTTGAAATTGTTGCTTATTATTGCTAAACTTAATTTTAGTTGAAAAAATATTAATAGAAAATATTTTAGCGATTTTTTTAGTAGAATATTTACCTGAGGGTGAAAGAAATTTGGGTGCTTTTTATATAAATTTTTTGTTTTAATGTTATTCTGAAATATCTGCGAAACACAAAAAAATGTTATTTTAAAACTTTTTTTGGCTTTTAAAAAACCTAATTTTTAATAATATCCTAATTAATAATTCCCTAACAGTAATAATAATTCCCTATTTACAAGAATTTGTTTTTGAACTTAATTAGATGCAATATTTAATTCTGAAATTTTTGCAACCTCTACTGAAATTAAAATTTTGTAATTTACAAAAAACACAGAAAATTTTCACATTGCACGAGAACTTAGGTAAGAATTTGAAATTAAAAAAAAAATGTGACAAGAGTAGAAAATTTGTAAAACATGTGTTAGTTCCTGAAGCAGTAATTATGTGAGGATAGAAATGAAATATTGTTTACAATTTATAGTAAGGGGGTAGCGATTAATATACACGTTTTTCGACTAACTTTGGGACGCTGAATCGATTCGTGAAGACTAGAAGTCTCTGTGATAAGCCGTTTAAAAGTTATTGAAGAAGAAAATGTATTTCGTTAAAATCGTTATTTATCAAGCGAATGGATAATTTCAAAGTGTGACTGAAAGTGTTTTTCCTGCTGGTTGTAAATATACAAATTGCATTTTGCTAGCTGCTTCCTTTGGCGAGGTATGACTTGATATAATGCTCAAAATCGAGCGAAATTTTGTAAAATTTAGTCGCCCGAGCAGAGAACTGGGAAACTAAATAAATTGGTTCATGAAATTGTTATTTATTATTGCTGAACTTAATTTTAGTTGTAAAAATATTAATAGAAAATAATTTAGCGATTTTTTAGTAGAATATTTAGCTGAGGGTGCAAGAAATGTGTTTTTTTAAATAATTTTTTTGTTTTAATATTATTCTGAAATTTCTGCTTAACACAAAAAAATTTTAAAACATTCTTTTGTCTTCCCTAATTTTGAATAATATCCTAATTATTAATTCCCTAATAATAATAATAATTCCCTATTTACAAGAATTTGTTTTTGAACTTAATTATATGCAATATTTAATTCTGAAATTTTTGCAACCTCTACTGAAATTAAAATTTTGTAATTTACACAAAACCAGAAAATTTTCACATTGCACGAGAACTTATGTAAGAATTTAAATATTTTTTATAATTTATAGTAAAGGAGTACATTATATACGTTTTCTGACTAATTTTGGGACACTGAATCGATTGGTGAAAACTAGAAGTTTCTGTGATAAGCCGTTTAAAAGTTATTGCATCGTGAAATCTGTGGAAAATGCGAGAAAAAGTATTTCCATAAAATCATTATTTATCAAGCGAATGGATAATTTCAAAGTGTGTCTGAAAGTGTTTGCTCTGCTGGTTGTAAATATACAAATTGCATTTTGCTAGCTGCTTCCTTTGGCGAGGTATGACTTGATATAATGGGCAAAATCGAGCGAAATTTCGTAAAATTTAGTCGCCCGAGCAGAGAACTGGGAAACTAAATGGATTGGTTCATGAAATTGTTGTTTATTATTGCTAAACTTAATTTTAGTTGTAAAAATATTAATAGAAAATATTTTAGCGATTTTTTAGTAGAATATTTAGCTGAGGGTACAAGAAATGTGTTTTTTTTTTAAATAAATTTTTTGTTTTAATATTTTTCTGAAATATCTGCGAAACACAAAAAATGTTATTTGAAAACATTTTTTTGTCTTCCCTAGAATATTTATCTGAGGGTGCAAGAAATTTGGGTGCTTTTTATATAAATTTTTTGTTTTAATATTATTCTGAAATATCTGCGAAACACAAAAAAAATTATTTAAAAAAAAAAAAATTTGTCTTCCCTAATATTTAATAATATCCTAATTAATAATTCCCTAATAATAATAATAATAATTCCATATTTACAAGAATTGGTTTTTGAACCTAATTATTTGTAATATTTAATTCTGAAATTTTTGTAACATCTACTGAAATTAAAATTTTGTAATTTACACAAAACACAGAAAATTCTCACATTGCACGAGAACTTATGTAAGAATTTGAAATTAAAAGCCTAATGTGATAAGTGTAGCCAATTTGTAAAACAAGTGTTAGTTCTTCAAGCAGTAATTATGTGGGGATAGGAAATAAAATATTGTTTACAATTTAAAGTAAGGGGCTAGCGATTATTATATACGTTTTTCACCTGATTTTGGGACGCTGAATCAATTGGTAAGACTAGAAGTCTCTGTGGTAAGCTGTTTAAAAGTTATTGCATCGCAAAAACTGCAGAAAATTCGAGAAAATGTATTTCCTTAAAATCGTTATTTATTAAGCGAATGTATAATTTCAAAGTGTATCTGAAAGTGTTTTCCCTGCTGGTTGTAAATATACAAATTGCATTTTGCTAGCTGCTTCCGTTGGCGAGGTATGACTTGATATAATGTGCAAAATCGAGCGAAATTTTGCGAAATTTAGTCGCCCGATTTTTTTAGTAGAATATTTAGTTGAGGGTGCAAGAAATATGTATTTTTATATAAATTTTTTGTTTTAATATTATTCTGAAAAATTTGCGAAACACAAAAGATGTTATTTTATGACATTCTTTTGTCTTCCCTAATTTTTAATATTATTCTAATTAATAATTCCCTAATAATAATAATAATAATTCACTAATAATAATAATTTCCTAATAATAATAATAATAATACCCAATTTACAAGAATTTGTTTTTGAATTTAATTATATGCAATATTTAATTCTGAAATTTTTGCAATTTCTAACGAAATTAAAATTTTATAATTTACACAAAACAGAAAATTTTCACATTGCACGAGAACTTATTTAAGAATTTGAATTTAAAACAAAAATGTAATAAGCAGTAATTATGTGAGGATAGAAAATGAAATTTTGTTTACAATTTATAGTAAGGGGGTAGCGAATATTATATACGTTTTTCGACTAATTTTGGACGCTGAATCGATTGGTGAAAACTAGAAGTCTTTGTGATAAGCCGTTCAAAAGTTATTGCATCGTGAAATCTGCGCAAAATGCGAGAAAAAGTATTTCCATAAAATCATTATTTATCAAGCGAATGGATAATTTCAAAGTGTGTCTGAAAGTGTTTGCTCTGCTGGTTGTAAATATATAATTTGGATTTTGCTAGCTGCTTCCTTTGGCGAAATATGACTTGATATAATGGGCAAAATCGAGCGAAATTTCGCAAAATTTAGTCGCCCGAGCATAGAACTGGGAAACTAAATGGATTGGTTCATGAAATTGTTGCTTATTATTGCTAAACTTAATTTTAGTTGAAAAAATATTAATAGAGAATATTTTAGCGATTTTTTTAATAGAATATTTAGCTGAGGGTGCAGGAAATAAGTTTTTTAAATAAATTTTTTGTTTTAATACTATTCTGAAATATCTGCGAAACGCAAAAAAATGTATTTTAAAACATTTTTTTGTCTTCCCTAATTTTTAATAATATCCTAATAATAATAATAATAATCATTCCCCAATAATAATAATAATAATAATTCCCTATTTACAAGAATTTGTTTTTTAACTTAATTATATGCAATATTTAATTCTGAAATTTTTGCAACTTCTACTGAAATTAAAATTTTGTAATTTACACAAAACACAGAAAATGTTCACATTGCAGGAGAACTTATGTAAGAATTTTAAATTAAAACAAAAATGTGATAAGGGTAGAAAATTTGTAAAACAGGTGTTAGTTCCTGAAGCAGTAATTATGTGAGGATAGAAAATGCAATGTTGTTTACAATTTATAGTAAGGGGGTAGCTAATTAATATACACGTTTTTCGACTAATTTTGGGACGCTGAATCGATTGGTGAAGACTAGAAGTCTCTGTGATAAGCCGTTTAAAAGTTATTGAAGAAGAAAATGTATTTCGTTAAAATCGTTATTTATCAAGCGAATTGATAATTTCAAAGTGCGTCTGAAAGTGTTTTCCCCGCTGGTTGTAAATATACAAATTGCATTTTGATAGCTGCTTCCGTTAGCGAGGTATAAGTTGATATAATGGGCAAAATCGAGCGAAATTTTGCGAAATTTTGTTGCCCGAGCAGAGAACTATGAAACTAAATGGATTGGTTCATGAAATTGTTGCTTAAAACTTAAAACTTAAACTAATTAAAACTTAGTTAATAAAACTTAATTTTAGTTGAAAAAATATTAATAGAAAATATTTTAGCGATTTTTTACTAGAATATTTACCTGAGGGTGCAAGAAATTTGGGTGCTTTTTATATAAATTTTTTTTTAATGTTATTCTGAAATATCTGCGAAACACAAAAAAAGTGTTATTTTAAAACATTTTTTTGTCTACTCTAATTTTTAATATTATCCTAATAAATAATTCCGTAATAATAATAATAATAATTCCCTGTTTACAAGAATTAGTTTTTGAACTTAATTATTTGCAATATTTGTTTCTGAAATTTTTGCAACTTCTACTGAAATTAAAATTTTGTAATTTACACAAGACACAGAAAAGTTTCACTTTGCATGAGAACTTATGTAAGAATTTGAAATTAAAACAAAAATGTGATAAGGGTAGAAATTTTTTAAAACAATTGTTAGTTCTTGAAGCAGTAATTATGTGGGGATAGAAATTGAAATATTGTTTACAGTTTATAATAAGGGGGTAGCGAATATTATATACGTTTTCTGACTAATTTTACTTAGTTTTCTGACTAATTCTGATGGTGGATCGATTGGTGAAGACTAGAAGTCTCTGTGATAAGCATTTCAAAAGTTATGACATCGTGAAATCTGCGCAAAATGCGAGAAAAAGTATATCCTTTAAGCATAAAAATACGTGAAAAAGTATTTCCTGTAAATCATTATTTATCAAGCGAATGGATAATTTCAAAGTGTGTCTGAAAGTGTTTTCCCTGCTGGTTGTAAATATATAAACTGCATTTTGCTAGCTGCTCCCGAAATATGACTTGATATAAGAGATAAGGGGCAAAATCGAGCGAAATTTCGCAAAATTTAGTCGCCCGAGCAGAGAACTGGGAAACTAAATGGATTGGTTCATGAAATTGTTGCTTATTATTGCTAAACTTAATTTTAATCGATATAATAGATATATAGATAATTTTAGTAAAAATATTAATAGAAAATATTTTAGCGATTTTTTTTTAAATATTAATAGAAAATATTTGCGATTTTTTTAGTAGAATATCTAGCTGAGGGTGCAAGAAATGTTTTTTTTTATATAATTTTTTTTTTGTTTTCTATTATTCTGAAATATCTGCGAAACACAAAAAAATTGTTTTAAAATATTCCCTATTTTCAAAAATTGGTTTTTAAACTATATGCATAATATTTCATTGTGAAACTTCTACTAGAATTAAAATTTTGTAATTTACACAAAACACAGAAAATTTTCACATTGCACGAGATCTTATGTAAGAATTTGAAATTACAACAAAACTGTGATAAGGGTAGGAAATTTCTAAAACAGGTGTTAGTTCCTAAAGCAGTAATTATGTGAGGATAGAAAATGAAATATTGTTTACAATTTATAGTAAGGGGGTAGCGAATATTATATACTTTTTCTATTTTTTATTCTATCTATTTCTATAGAAAATATTTTAGCGATTTTTTTAGTAAAATATTTAGCTGAGGGTGCAAGAAATTTGATTTTTTTATAATTTTTTTGTTTTAATATTTTCTGAAATATCTGCGAAACAAAAAAAAATGTTTTAAAATATTCCCGATTTACAAAATGTTTTTTTTGAACTTAATTAGATGCAATATTGAAATTTTTGCAACTTCTACTGAAATTAAAATTTTGTAATTTACACAAAATACGAAAAAGTTTCACTTTGCATGAGAACTTATGTAAGAATTGGAAAATAAAACACAAATGTGATAAGGGTAAGAAATTTGTAAAACAGGTGTTAATTCTTGAAGCAGTAATTATGTGGGGATAGAAAATGAGATATTGTTTAAAATTTATAGCAAGGGGGTAATTTAAAGTAAGCATTTGTCGAGGGTTATAAATAGATTGAGCGTTATAATATTTAATAAATATACATGATTTTCGGGTTTTACTGAAAGAATAATGAAATTGGAGATCTATTTCTGATGAAGTGGCAATGATGAAACCATCCCCTTCTAAGTTTAATAGACTACCGAAATCCCCGGCGAAACCCCTTTATGAGATTCATTGGTTTACCCTTGACTCATCAATGTTTATTTATTTTCTTTGCAGCAAATCGTAGCAGAACAGCAGGTGGATTAGCAATGGATATTTTCGAGCAACATCAGGGTACCCACATTTTACAGGTAATTTATTACCCTATTTCAATATAAATATTGGTAAATATTTAATTTTTGGGTGGAGTATATAAAATTTGGTAGAGATCTGTGAAATGTTCTGGATAACATATCCGCCACATCCCTTTTAGTTTTTCCCAACCAATTTACCCCGTGCTTGTCCCGACTGACGTCTGATCCCTTCGGTGTATAAAGAATGACCGTCAAGACATGACGAGAATAACTAACTCGTTTACTAACATTATAAGACTTGATACCGGTTAAAGATATATTTTTGATGAATGTATTCCTACAAAACAGTCATCCTTCTGGAATATATTGTATGCATGTATGCAGACTATGTGACATATCACTAAAACACACTAAACTACAAAAAAAAATTATATATATTATACCACAAATATGCTCGCAGAATAATTATTTCAGATTTAATAAAAAAAACATTTTATCTTCTAACATTTCTACAAACATTTAGAACGTTCGATTTTAATTAAATGGCATCATCATATTTGACAAATTTTGAAAAACAAAAAAAATTTTACGAATTTTAATTACATGGCATCACTATATTGACAACAAACAATTGTTAGCAAGCAATAATTATATATAAACACGAATCTTTTATCAATTAAATAAATAACCGACTGATTTTCGTTTGATATGTCATTATGTGTAATTTATTTAAATGATTGCTTAGAATGTTATTAAATGTTTTATGTTGTGGAGATGTTGGATAAGAGCAAATGATATTTGTTGTTGTTGTTAAAATTATGTTGCGAGATGGGTTTTGAAATATGTGCAGTCGTGTTTCAAGATTATGGTCGGGATATGACTAAAAGTCTTGAAATATCGTTGCAAATGTTGATTATTTAAAGGACTGCTTTCTGATCTACTAAAAGGGTTTAACAGTATTTTACAAAATAAAAATGTTGCACAGAAATTGCCTCGAAATATTGCAATACCTGCACATACACAGCTATTGCAATATTTGCAATATTTCGAGGGTGGTTTAAAAAATATCCCACCATTATATTGCTTCAATGCTAAAATATCATCATATTTACGTGTATAAAATTACATTTTGGGAACAAATTTTAAATTTTTAAACCAATGAAAAATAATCTTTCTTTCAAAGTTTAAATTTGTTTTCGTAGTAATTTCGTTAAAATGATGAAATATGAGGAAGATTAATTTTGGGTAAAAGGTTGTAAGATTCTAGTTAGTTTAAAGTAAATGTGAAGTTAATTGAGAAAAGTGGGTCCTTTAAATGTCGTAAATGCGTAAGTAAAATATTATGTAACACAAAAGAAAGGTAGTTAAGCATTTTCATGGGAATTAGTAATTGAAACAAATTGCTTATTTTGATGTAAAATTGTCTAACTAATATTACATAGTGTGTATGTTATTATCAACTTTTTTTGCAGTCGCTGGATGGATTCGCGTTAGCATTGGCAGCTGACGGAAGGTTCCTGTACATCTCGGAAACAGTGTCGATATACCTTGGTCTATCACAGGTATGTATATGCATAGATGTGTAGGTGGATAGGTATAGCGATCGTTGTAACTTGTCGACGTTGTCGGCTGCCACGTTCTCGTCGTTCGCAACCCGCCACCCCCATGGCAAATGCTCCTCACGTAGTCCTCTGCAGCGGCGTGCCTGCCATTCATAATGCGACTGGCGGGGTTACAATCAATAGGGTGTTTGCAACTGCGGGAACATGGCCGACCTTAGCTGCACACGTACATGTTATCACCTATAGTTTTAAATCTCTTGCATCATGCCCTCTCACATACTAATTGCTTCTTAACCTTTTAGTATCAATTAGATATTATCCTTATCACATTTAATGAGCTCCATTCTATTGTTGGGAAATTGTTTTCTAGGTCGAAATGACTGGCAGCAGTATTTTTGATTACGTACATCATTCCGATCACACCGAAATGGCTGAACAACTAGGTTTAGGATTAGCTCAAGGGCAAAGCATGGCATCACCTGGTAGCGGATCCGAAGAAGGTGCTTCCAATGCTGGCACTAATAATCCAGATGGTACGTCACATACAATTCTTTTCTTCTAAAGCTCCTAAACAAAATTTTTATTCGCTAAACTTCCTCTGAGCTCCCGGATTACCACCCTCCTTAGTTTCCCACACAAACTTTCTTTTCCCGAAATATTTTTAAAAAGACTTTCCTACTAACACATCCAACGCTTTAGAAAACTTTTGGTAAATTCCAGTTTTTAAATATTCTTATACAAATGCGAAAACATTTTATAAATAATAGTCATAATTGTAGAAGCTTTCCTGGTTGTTTCCAAATTTAAGGTGAAATTTGATCAAAAAATTTAGTGTTTTGATATTTGTGAAATGAGCAATAATCGTTCAGTTTGGTTGTGACAGGAAGTCGTGGTTGGCATGGAAGTCAGCCTTTCGTACGTGGCCAATTGTTATTCTGCGGTGCCGATGTTGTGTCACGCCCAGGAATGCTGCGGCTGTCGGTCACTACGTTAATCGCGTACTCAATTAATTATCTCACACAGTTGCACTTTCTATACGCATGCTAATAATACAACTCTTTTGCACGGACGTTTTTACTATTGCTACACACGAATGTATGCAATTAAAACAGGATCACAGTCGGAATTTTAAAATCGGGTTTCACCTTAGAAACAGGCAAAGCGTTTTCGGAATGATCAAATATATTGAATAGATTTTGAAATAAAATGTCGCAGTTTTATCGGGAAAACTTGTATTATTGGCACCAATTAGTATTAAGCAATTTAACTGTTATCACGACTGAATGCGGTTTGGATTCAGTTAAGCAAGACCACAAAACAATTATTTCTCAAGTTTCGTTTTATTTTCTAGTGTCCACAATAATGTCTCTGGGAAATAATCCTGCGTTCAAAGGTCTCGACAGAGCGTTTTGTGTTAGGATGAAATCGACTCTAACTAAAAGGGGTTGTCATTTCAAATCGTCTGGGTATAGGGTGAGTATCCTAGATATTTGGTTATTAAATTGACACTGACCGCAATTATTGTTTCCAGGTTGTTTTAATGTTGTGTAGATTAAGACCTCAGTATACTTTTTCCCATTCACGGAAAGCCCAACCGCCATTATTAGGAATGGTAGCTCTAGCTATCGCATTACCTCCACCCAGTGTTCACGAAATTCGCCTTGAATCCGATATGTTCGTTACAAGAATCAATTTCGATTTTAGAATAGCACATTGCGAACCTAAAGTTTCCGATTTATTAGACTACACTGCTGATGAACTAACTGGAAGGAATCTTTATACTTTATGCCATGGAGAAGACGCCAATAAACTTAGAAAGTGCCACATCGACTGTAAGATTTTTACATTAACAAATATATGTTTTTCTATTTTGTGTCTGTAATGGACTCATAACAGAACTCATATGCGTGCGGTTTTGGCTCGCCGAGTGCCTTAAAAGAAAGAACATATAAATGACATAAAAGGGCACAAAATAGAAAAATGTTTTCAATGAGTTCAATAAGCGCGATTTTTCAGCACGCTTCCATGTTTAGAAAACGACGAGCATAGCGATGTTTTCTAAATAAGGACGCGTGCTGAAAAATCGCGCTTATTGAACTCGTTCTTTAATATACTATTTTCTGTTTTTCGTCTATAATGAAGTCATTAAAGCACTCATATGGGTTCGTTAATGGATCGCCGAGTGCGATAAAATTTTCTCAATATGTAGCGGCGATCTTTCTATTTCGAAATGGCATAAAAGGAAGCAAAATAGAAGAAAATGGTTTAAAGAACGAGTACAATAGGCGCGAGTTTTCCGCACGCGTCCATGTTTAGAAAACGACGACCATAGCGAGGAGTTTTCTAAACATGGACGCGTGCTGAGAAACATGGACACGCTGAAAAACATAGACACGTGCTGAAAAATCGCGCTTATAGAACTCGTTCATTAATATACTATTTGGCCTCTATAATGAAGTCATTAAAGCACTCATATGGGTTCGTTAATGGCTCGCCGAGTGCGATACAATTTTCTCCATATATATCGGCAACTTTTTAGGGCTCAAAATATAAAAATGGTTTAAAGAACGAGTTAAATAAGCGCGATTTTTCAGCACGCGTCCATGTATAGAAAACGACGAGCGTAGCGAGGAGTTTTCTAAACATGGACGCGTGCTGAAAAATCGCGCTTATTGAACTCTATCTTTAATATACTATTTTCTATTTTGCGTCTATAACGAAGTCTTTAAAGTACTCATATGGGTTCGTTAATGGCTCGCCGGGTGCCATATAATTTTCTCAATATGTATCGGCGATTTTTTAATTTAGAAATGGCATAAAAGGGCGGAAAATAGAAAAAAATAGTTTAAAGAACGAGTTCGGTAAGCGCGATTTTTCAGCACGCGTCCATGTTTAGAAAACGAGCATCGTAGGGAGGAGTTTTCTAAACATGGACGCGTGCTGAAAAAATGCGGTTATTGAACAAGTTCTTGAATATACTATTTTCAATTTTTCGCCTATAATGAAGTCATTAAAGCACTCATATGGGTTCGTTAATGGCCCGCCGAGTGCGATAAAACTTTTCTCAATATGTATCGGCGATTTTTTAATTTAAAAATGGCATAAAAGGGCGCAAAATAGAAAAATGGTTTAAAGAACGAGTTCAATAAGAGCGATTTTTCAGCACGCGTCCATGTTTTAGGTTCTAAACATGGACGCGTGCTGAAAAATCGCGCTTATTGAACTCGTCATTTAATATACTATTTTCTATTTTGCGTCTATAATGAAGTTATTAAAGCACTCATATGGGTTTGTTAAAGGCTCGCCGAGTGCGATGAAATTTTCTCAATATGTATCGCCGATTTTTTTGTTTAGAAATGCCATAAAAGAGCGCAAAATAGAAAAAAGACAGTTTATAGAACGAGTTCAATAAGCGCGATTTTTCAGCACGCGTCCATGTTTGTCATGCGTCCATTCTAAACATGAACGCGTGCTGAAAAATCGCCTTTAATGAACTCGTTTTTTAATATTCTATTTTGTATTTTCTGTCTATAATGAAGTCATGAAAGCACTCATATGGGTTCGTTAATGGCTCGCCGAGTGCGATACAATTTTCTCAATATGTATCGGCGATTTTTTTATTTAGAAATGGCATAGAAGGGCGCAAAATAGAAAAAAATGTTTAAAGAACGAGTTCAATAAGCGCGATTTTTCAGCACGCGTCCATGTTTGTCATGCGTCCATTCTAAACATGGACGCGTGCTAAAAAATCGCGCTTATTGAACTCGTTCTTTAATATACCATTTTCTATTTTGAGTCTATAATGAAGCCATTAAAGCACTCATATGGGTTCGTTAATGTCTCGCCAAGTGCGATAAAATTTTCTCAATATGTATCGGCAATTTTTTATTTAGAAATGGTATAAAAGGGCGCAAAATAGAAAAAAATGTTTAAAGAACGAGTTCAATTAGCGCGATTTTTCAGCACGCGTCCATGTTTGTCATGCGTCTATTCTAAACATGGACGCGTGCTGAAAAATCGCGTTTATTGAACTCGTTCTTTAATATACCATTTTTTATTTTACGTCTATAATGAAGTCATTAAAGCACTCATACGGGTTCCTTAATGGCCCGCCGAGTGTGATACAATTTTCTCAATATGTATCGGCGATTTTTTTATTTAGAAATGGCATTAAAGGGCGCAAAATAGAAAAAATAGCTTAAAGAACGAGTTCAATAAGCGCGATTTTTTAGCACGCGTCCATGTTTGTCATGCGTCCATTCAAAACATGGACGCATGTTGAAAAATCGCGCTTATTGAACTCGTCCTTTAATATACTATTTTCTATTTTGCGTCTATAATGATGTCATTAAAGCACTCATATGGGTTCGTTAATGGTTCGCCAAGTGCGATAAAATTTTCTCAATATGTATCGGCAATTTTTTTATTTAGAAATGGAATAAAAGGGCGCAAAATAGAAAAATCGTTTAAAGAACGAGTTCAATAAGCGCGATTTTTCAGCACGCGTCCATGTTTGTCATACGTCCATTCTAAACATAGACGCGTGCTGAAAAATCGCGTTTATTGAACTCGTTCTTTAATATACCATTATCTATTTTGCGTCTATAATGAAGCCATTAAAGCACTCATATGGGTTCGTTAATGGCTCGTCGAGTGCGATAAAATTTTCTCAACATGTATCGGCGATTTTTTAATTTAGAAATGGCATAAAAGGGCGCAAAATAGAGCAAATAATTTAAAGAACGAGTTCAATAAGCGCGATTTTTCAGCACGCGTCTATGTTTGTCATGCGTCCATTCTAAACATGGACGCGTGTTGAAAACTTGCGCTTATTGAACTCGTTCTTTAATATACTATTTACTATTTTGCGTCTATAATGAAGTCATTAAAGCACTCATATGGGTTCGTTAATGGCTCGCCGATTGCGATACAATTTTGTCCATATGTATCGGCGATTTTTTTATTTAGAAATGGCATAAAAGGGCACAAAATAGAAAAAATGGTTTAAAAAACGAGTTCAATAAGCGCGATTTTTCAGCACGCGTCCATGTTTAGAAAACGACGAGCGTAGCTAGGAGTCTTCTAAACATGGACACGTGCTGAAAAATCAATATACTATTTTCTATTTTGCGTCTATAATGAAGTCATTAAAGCACTCATATGGGTTTGTTAATGGCTCGCCGAGTGCGATACAATTTTCTCCATATGTATCGGAGATTTTTTTATTTAGAAATGACATAAAAGAGCGCTAAATAGAAAAAAATGGTTTAAAGAACGAGTTAAATAAGCGCGATTTTTCAATACGCGTCCATGTTCCTCGCTACGCTCGTCGTTTTCTAAACATGGACGCGTGCTGTAAAATCGCGCTTACTGAACTCGTCCTTTAATATGCAATTGTTTTATTTTTCTTTTTATTGTTTTAGTAATTAATAAAGGACAAGTGTTAACGCATTATTATCGTATGATGAATAAGAATGGTGGATATACATGGATGCAGACTTGTGCGACAGTGGTATGCAATTCGAAAAATGCTGATGAACAAAATATAATTTGCGTAAATTATGTGATAAGGTATTTACAATTGTTTATAGAAACGAGGTTTTGTTTATTTGGAGTATTGATTTGAAATTTTTAGTGGCCGCGAGTACGAGAACATGATAATGGATTGCTGCCAGATGGAAGACAACACTCATACGGTTAAGAGGGAGGAAGCGAGCAACAATGACCCAGAGAATGGATCACCCGATGCGGATCGAGGAGGTACGTTAACGTACCACCTATGTTAAATAATAGAATTTAGTCTAAATATAAAATATCTGTGAAGATGGCCGGAACAGCGGAGGACCGTCCAACCCGCCGCCGGAGCCACCGCAGAACCTCGAGGACAACAACGTCGCAGAGGATCCTGGCGATTCGAGGAGCCACAGGGTCGAGCACGTGACGCAACTTCAAACGCCCGCTGATGGTTTGCAGAGGAAAACAGTGAACGTGCGTAGGGGAACGAAACGTCGGAACACGCAAGACACGTCCGGATCGTCGGACGAGGAAGAGGAACAGCAGCCATCGCATAGGAATATTGTACTTAGCCCGGCGTCGTCATCCTGCCATTCAACAAGCGTTACACATCCGGTTGCAACAGAGACTAGCCCAAAGACCCTCGAGGAAACTAGTGGTACATCAGTGAAAGACTTGGAAAATGCAATGTCTAAGCATTTACCTGCATGTAAATCACCAGTGCATCAGCCAACAGACTTTAGCACTGATGCTCTGCTCAAACAACAACAGCGTACGACAATTCAATGGATAGGTGCTCATCATCAACAATTACAACAACAAGGACCTCTACCTGCATCAGCGCTTTTACGCCAACTCTACGCAAATAGGGAAAGCGTAATCCGTGCGAACGTCCACGGCATCACAAGTGCTAGTGGAAGATCAGGCAGTTCTGCCTCGTACTACCCAGGAGATGGCCAAGTAGGTCCTCTCCCAACTCCTCCGGGAAGTGAAGGCTCGTCTTCTTACAGTGAACACCAATTCCTTTTATCCCAACATCAAAACTACCCAACAGGTTATTCAATGGATTATCACTCAGCCATGACGCCTCCGTCCAGCGTGTCACCCAGAGACAAGCACCAACAACTGCATGGCGGTGTAGCTTTTGAAACGCCCGTTTATCAAGACGTATTAAGACATCAATATCCTGACAGTCCTTTGCCGCTCAAACCACAAGTGTACTCATACGTAGAGCAGCCACAATTTTATCATCACGGCGCAGCCGGTGCTGGCTTTCACCTATATCACCCGGGAAAAACTGCTCCTGCAGCACCGGCTAACTGGTATTCACCCTCATAGTGTACTGATACCTAATTTAAGTGATGTATATAATTATTATAGTGAATTCAAACTGCTAATGATTGTGTGCACTGAACTCGTTCCTTAAATAATATTTTTCATTGTTGTCATTCGGTAGATTTGTTTTTATTAGCCAAAATACTAGATTATCATTATTTTCATAAATATATATATTTTTTTTGTTTTGTTGGAATTCAATAAATACTGGAAATATTTTGAGGCTAACATATTAAACCAAAGAAAATAGTTTTTTTTTTAGAAGTAAAACAGACTTACTTCACGCAATATCATAATTCTCTTCTAAACGAATGATCTCCTAATTTGTTGGACGCTTTTTAAAGTTTAAACAAGTTAAGACATCATTAATAATTAGAACTATTTAAATATTTTTTTTTATTATTATTTCTTTAATTTCTAATTTTCTAATTTAGGTTTTTTTTATTTAAGTATTATACGGTCTACGTTTTATTATTTTTTGGGAGGTAGACTAAGTTGTTTCTTTATTGTGGTTTTCTGGTAACTTATCATTTTCCCACAATAATATCCATATCCTGTTATAGTAATTGTAAATATTTAATAAAAAAAAATAGATGTATGTACTGCTAAATCACTGGGCATTGGTGACATTTGTGGCTTAATATGGCCTGTGTATATAATATTTTAGTGACCATATCTACATTCCATCAATGTACTAACTTAAATATATTAAAACAAAAAATGACGAAAATATTGTCTCCTTTACGAAGATAAAAGGTGCTGAAAGATGTAGGAATGTGATATTCAGTTTTTAATTTGTTACTTTCATTTCGAAATGTTCTTTTTACATACTGATTCACTAATGCAATCGCTAATTTATTTTAATAAGACTTTTTTATTAATTCTTTAAATGTTCTATTCGTACTAAAAACAAACAAAAAAACGAGTTTAAATGCGGCTATGGCATTTTACCTCCTTTGAATTGGTGAATTAGTTAGTAATTATTTTATTTTGTCACATGGCGTGCAGTACAAATTTAGTAACAGCTTATCATGAATATGTAACATATATTTATGTGCAATATATACTTGATCCTAATTGTTTTCGTTACATTGCAACAACCATGTTGTACAATTTTTATTTATAACAACCTTCCCTTTTTAATAAACTTCATAAAGTAAAACTAAATTTATTTCTAAACAACCCCACAACAAATACTCATTTTCTAATAACACTTTTCAAACTCCTATGTCTCTTTTTATGCGGAAATTATCACAGGGTTCAACGCTATTGCCCCTTGAGGGTCAAAATCACCCCTACAATAATGTTATACATGCATTAGCAAGACAATGGTTACAGGGTAGAATTTTTTTAGAACTTAGGCCGGCAATACAACAGATCCTTGTACGTGCCACCAGACATGTGTACACGTGCCACTTACTGGCATGCTTATATTTAGCAAGCAAGTAAATAGCACAACATTTGATTTACTGGCATGTAATATGAGGAAAGATATGCAAAACTGACACGTGTGAACATACGCGACAGCTACAGGCATGCTAGTAGCTCACCAGTTGTTTAAACCGGCAATACAACAGCTCCTTGTACGTGCCACCTACTTTCATGTGTATACGTACACTTACTGGCATGCTTGTATTTGGCAAGCAAGTAAATGCCACAACATTTGATTCACTGGCATGCATTATAAGGGTGGAGATGTAAATCCGGCACGTGTATAAACATACGCGATAGACACAGGCATGCCAGTAGCTGACGAGTTGTTTAAGTCCGCAATACAACAGCTTCTTGTACGTGCCACCTACTGGCATGTGTATACATACACTTACTGGCATGCTTGTATTTGACAAAATAGTAAATAGCAGAACATTTGATTCACTGGCATGCAATATGAGGAAGGAGATGCAAAACCGGCACGTGTGAACGTACGCGACAGCTACAGGCATGCCAGTAGCGGACGAGTTGCTTAAGTCGGCAATACAACAGCTCCTTGTACATGCCACCTACTTTCATGTGTATACATTCACTTACTGGCATGCTTGTATTTAACAAGCAAGAAAATAGCACAACATTTGATTTACTTTCATGCAATATGAGGGTGGAGATATACACTTACTGGCATGCTTGTATTTCGTAAACAAGTAAATAGCACAACATTTGATTCACTGGCTTGCAATATGAGGGTGGAGATGCAAAACGGGCACGTGTGAACACACGCGACAGCTACAGGCATGCCAGTAACTGACGAGTTGTCCCACCCACTTTTCTGTATACATACACCTAGTGTCCTGCTTGTATTTGACAAGCAAGTAAATAGAAGAAAATTTGATTTACTGGCATATAATATGAGGAAGGAGATGCAAAATCGGCACGTGTCAACACACGCGACAGCTACAGGCATGCCAGTAACGAGTGACGAGTTGTTTAAGCCGGAAATACAACAGCTCCTTGCACGTGCAACCTGCTTTCACTTGAATACATACACTTACTGGCATGCTTGTATTTGACAAGCAAGTAAATAGCACAACATTTGATTCACTGGCATGGAATATGAGGGTGGAGATGCAAAACCGGCACGTGTTAGCATACGCAATAGCTACAGGCATGCCAGTAGGTGACGAGTTGTTTAAGCCGGCAATACTGTATAGCTCCTTGTACGTGCCACCTGCTTTCATGTGTATACATACACTTACAGGCATGTTTGTATTTGGCAAGCAATTAAATAGCACAACATTTGATTTACTGGTATGCAATATGAGGGTAGAGATGCAAAATCGGCACGTGTGAACATACGCGATAGTTACAAACATGCCAGTAGCTGACGAGTTGTTTAAGCTGGCAGTAAAACAGCAAGTAAATAGCACAACATTTGATTCACTGGCATGCAATATGGGGGTGGAGATCCAAAACCGGTACGTGTGAACATACGCGATAGCTACAGGCATGCCAGTAGGTGACGAGTTGTTTAAGCCGGCAATACAACAGCTCCTTGTACGTGCCACCTACTTTCATGTGTATACATACACTAACCAAATAACTGTAACTATGCCAGTAGCTGACGAGTTGTTTACGCCGGCAATACAACAGCTCCTTGTACAACATACATACAACAGCTCCTCCTACAACACTTACTGGCATGCTTGTATTTGACAAGCAAGTAAATAGCACAACATTTGAATCACTGGCATGCAATGTGAGGAAGGAGATGCAAAACCGGCACGTGTGAACATACGCGACAGCTACTGGCATGCCAGTAGCTGACGAGTTGTTGCCGTTGTTGCATGGTTTTTGTTGGGTAGCTTTTGTTTTCATTCCAAGTTTTTGTATTTATCATATCAAATGCTTGTATTTGACAAGCAAGTAAATAGCACATTTGATTCACTGACATGCAATATGAGGGTGGAGATACAAAACCGGCACGTGTGAACATACGCGATAGCTACAGGCATGCCAGTAGGTGACGATTGTTTAAGCCGGCAATACAACAGCTCCTTCTACGTGTCACCTACGTTTTTGTTTATACATATACTTACTGGCATGCTTGTATTTGGCAAGCAAGTAAATAGCACAAAATTTGATTTACTGGCATGCAATATGAGGAAGGAGATGCAAAACCAGCACGTGTGAACATACGCGACAGCTACAGGCATGCCAGTAGAGGACCAGTTGCTTAAGTCCGCAATACAACAGCTGCTTGTACGTGCTACCTACTGTCATGTGTATAATATACTTACTGGCATGATTTTATTTGACGAACAAGTAAATAGCACAACATTTGATTCATTATCATGCAATATGAGGAAGGAGATGCAAAACCGGCATGTGTGACCATACGCGATAGCTACAGACATGCCAGTAGGTGACAAGTTGTTTAAGCCGGCAATACAACAGCTCCTTGCACCTGCCACCTACTGTCGTTTGTATGCATACAGTTACTGGCATGCTGGTATTTGACAAACAAGTAAATAGCACAACATTTGATTTACTGGCATGCAATATGAGGTAGGAGATGCAAAACCTGCACGTGTCAACACACGCGACAGCTACAGGCATGCTAGTAGGTGACGAGTTGTTCAAGTCGGCAATACAACAGCTCCTTATACGTGCCACCTACTGTCATGTTTATACATACATTTAAGGGCATACTTGTATTTGGCAAGCAAGTTAATAGCACAACATTTGATTAACTGGCATGCAATATGAGGAAGGAGATGCGGCACCTGTGAACATAGACGACAGCTGCAAGCATGCCAGTAGCTGACGAGTTGTTTAAGCCGGCAATACAACAGCTCCTTGTATGTGCCACCTACGTTCATGTGTAGACATACACTTACTGGCATGCTTGTATTTGACAAGCAAGTAAATATCACAACATTTGATTCACTGGCATGCAATATGAGGAAGGAGATGCAAAACCGGCACATGTGAACATACGCGACAGCTACTGGCATGCCAGTAGCTAACGAGTTGTTGCCGTTGTTGCATGTTTTTTGTTGGGTAGCTTTTGTTTTTATTCCAAGTGTTTGTATTTATCATATCACGATGGGAAGACGAGAATAAGACTATGCAATTTATTCATTTGCACAAAAAATTTCTTTGTCTTTGCAAGCCGAGTTGCTCGCTCTCACAAAAATAAAATAGCCCGTGACTATGCCAACATCAAAATTGGCATGCTTGTATTTGGCAAGCAAGTAAATAGCAATTTGACTTACTGGCATTCAATATAAGGGTGGACATGCAAAACCGGCACGTGTGAACATACGCGACCGCTACAGGCATGCCAGTAGCTGACGAGTTGTTTACGCCGGCAATACAACAGCTCCTTGTACGTGCCACCTACTTTCATGTGTAGACATACACTTACTGGCATGCTTGTATTTGACAAGCAAGTAAATAGCACAACATTTGAATCACTGGCATGCAATGTGAGGAAGGAGATGCAAAACCGGCACGTGTGAACAAACGCGACAGCTACTGGCATGCCAGTAGCTGACGAGTTGTTGCCGTTGTTGCATGTTTTTTGTTGGGTAGCTTTTGTTTTCATTCCAAGTTTTTGTAATTATCATATCACGATGGGAAGACGAGAATAAGACTATGCAGTTTATTCATTTGCACAAAAAATTTCTTTTTCTTTGCAAGCCGAGTTGCTCGCTCTCACAAAAATAAAATAGCCCGTGACTATGCCAACATCAAAATTGGCATGCTTGTATTTGGCAAATAAGTAAATAGCAATTTGATTTACTGGCATTCAATAGAAGGGTGGAGATGCAAAACCGGCACGTGTGAACATACGTGACAGCTACAAGCATGCCAGTAGCTGACGAGTTGTAGACTTACTTGCATGTTCTTTGTTGGATAGCATTTGTTTTCAAAATTGGCATCGCTGTATTTGGCTAGCAAGTAAATAGCACAACATTTGATTTACTGTCATACAATATGAGGAAGGAGATGCAAAACCGACATGTATGACCATACGCGATAGCTACAGGCATGCCAGTAGGTGATGAGTTGTTTAAGCCGGCAATACAACAGCTCCTTGTACGTGCCACCTACTTTCATGTGTATACATACACTTACTGGCATGCTTGTATTTGGCAAGGAAGTAAATAGCACAACATTTGATTTACTGGCATGCAATATGGGGAAGGAAATGCAAAACGGGAACGTGTGAAGATACGCGACAGCTACTGGCATGCCAGTAGCTGACGATTTGTCGCCGTTGTTGCATGTTTTTTGTTGGGTAGCTTTTGTTTTCATATAAAGTTTTTGTTTTTATCATATCTATCTATATATAGTATAGTCTAAGACTATACAGTTATTCATTTGTATAGAAAATACGAATGTGGATCTTTGGAAGCCGAGTAGCTCGCTTTACAAAAATAAAATAGCCCGTGACAATTCCTACACCAAAATTGAAATGGAATTTAATATAACTAGTAGCCACACATTCTACTGCTAGTAGCGATACGATACCTTTTAATTAACTTCGAATGTTTTCCGTTACAAAACAACGTGAGACTGACATGTACTGTCTCGTGAACTGGCACACTGTGTATATGTCTAGCAATACAGGCATGCAAAAGAACCTAAATTTTGGATCAATATTTTCGAAGAAAGTAGTGACCAATAAAGGATCAATATTTTCATTATGAAATAACGGCGGTTGTCCCACAGGCAGTAGCGTCGCTGGCGTCAGTCAATCGGGCGATAGCCCGGGGCCCACGGGCTAGGGGGGGGGCACAGAGGCTGTGCCCCCCATTTTGGGACCCCCCCCCCCCCCTTGTGAGAGTACGGGGGAAACGGCTAGATACCATCCAACAAGTAATGCGAAAGCGGTCCCAGAGGTACGGGGGACGTAAGGAAACGGCTAGGTATCACCTACCAAGTAATGCGAAAGCGGTCCCGGAGGTACGGGGGACGTAAGGAAACGGTTAGGTACCACCCACCAAGTAATGCGAAAGCGGTCCTATCTGCAGTTCAGGAGTGCCACTTGTTGGTAGCGTGCTACCACTCATACCCCTCCCCCAAAAAGGGTATGCAAGGACGCAAATTTCAGGCAGGTTTAACTTGCAAATGTATCCACAGTGTGCCAGTTACTTCTATATGCCGTTAACTAGCATTGAGATGATCGACTTGCAGGTTGAATTGATTCATTATGGAACATAAATGAAATAAGATATGAAAGTTATGAAAGATATGAAAAGAAAAAAGATATGAATAACGCTATAGTTAAAGGCAAATCTCCGCCTTAAAATGAAAATTTATATTATAGATAAATTATATTTATAGATCAAATGAAGGACTAGGGTAATCTATTAAGGAAAATTCTAAATTGTACCTATGCTTCAGGAAAAAAGATGGGAAATTGGCCCATACTTATGAAGAAAACTGCAGAGAACTAGCACGATACTTCTCAGATCTTCTTTGCAATTGCCTTTGCAAAAAACTTCTTGCAATCTTCTTTGCAACTGCCTTTGCAAAAAACCTACTGAAAGATTTCCTAAACCAACCCCCGGTTTCAGTCACCCAGAGTCACCTCCACCATACCAAGAAGAAATTTTGAACAACATTAAACGATTAAAGAACAACAGAACCTCGGGAAGCGATGGGATTGTGCACCTTAAGAACCCAGGTCCCTCAAGAACCCAGGTACAAATTTACTCAAACAACTGGAACAACACAGAAATTATACAGGAAATTTGGAAAAACGAAAAACTCCCTAAAGACTGGAAATGTGCTCTGATTCACCACTCCACAAAAAAGGAGACAAAACAGATGTAAATAACTACATGGGAATCTCCCCCCTTGAATTCGGTTGCAAAATTTGAAGTCGGCCACAAAAGAACGCAGGGAGAGAGACGCGGGTCAAAATATCACAATTGGAGAATATAACATCGAAGAACTGGACGAGTTCGTATATCTAGGAGCCTTGATAAACCCGAGTAATGATGTCAGCAAATAAATAAAAAGGCGCATGCTTGCCAATCGCTGTTATTTTGGGCTGTCAAAATACTTACATAAATCGAGCCTTTCGAGAAGCACAAAGATCAGAAACTATAAGACGATAATTGTACCTGTTTTAATCTATGGCTCGGAAACCTGGACCCTAACAAAAGCAGATGAGACGTTACTATCAACTTTTGAACGAAAAATCCTAAGAAAGATTTATGGTGCTGTCCAATAGGATAACGTCTGGAGAAGAAGATATAATTATGAGCTTTATAGCTTATACATAGGGTCAGGAAACAGAGACATAATAACAACAATCAAGATTGGCAGGTTAAGATGGGCAGGACATGTAGCGCGCTATGACAACAACGTGTCAACGCGAAGAAACTTTGAGGCCATAAAAACCGGCAGTAGAGACAGAGGGAGACCAAGGCTGAGATGGAAAGACGGCGTTTCTGAGATTGCCAGAAAAATTGGTGCAGCTGACTGGATGGTCCGTGCCAGAGACCGGAAAAGATGGCGGGCGAGGCTAGAGAAAGTCGAGGCCCTGTAGGGCTGTAGCACTACTGATGATGATGACTTTAGATTGAAGATCTGCTCAGTGCACAACCTCCCAATCATACCTTCGTGGATTTCAAGAAGACTTATGACTCAATTGATCGACTATCCCTGTTTAGCATTCTGAAATAAGAAGGACTAGACTTCAAAACGCGATATTAAGGCTCTACCTCCATACTTCAACAATTCTCCTGGAATGCCATCTGCACCTGGCGCCTTATTGTTCTTGATCCTGCGCACTGCAGTCTCTACTTCTTCTAAGGTGGGTTCCTCCACTTGTTCAGTCCCTAATATTGATGTTGGCGTTATACTTTCCTCTTGGACTACGCGAGTGTTCTGGTTGAGCAGGTCCCTGAAGTACTGACCCCACCTCTTGATACACTTTTCTGTGTGTCCGATTACTCTGCCGTCCTTATCCTTACACAAAAGTGGCTGCTGTTTGTAGCCAAGTCTCGCATTTCTGAACTTTTGATAGAGTCCCCGAGTTTTGTTGGCATTACTCATTCTTTCTATTTCCGCGAAATCTTCTTCATCTTTTTCAGATTTCTTTCTTCGGAAGAGTTTTTTCTCAACTTTCCGTTTGTTTCGATAATCCTCTACATTCGCTCTAGTATTTCGTTGTAGTACTTTTTCTCTGGCTTTGTTCTTCTCTGTCAGAGCTTCCTTGCATTCTTCATCGAAGCAGTTATTACGCCTTTGTCCCTTCTTCCACCCCATAACCTCTGCTGCTGTATCTTCGATGTCCTGCTTGATCTTTTGCCACGCTTCATTGACCTCTACTAGAGCGTCTTCTGGCCGTTTGGATATTCGTTACTGCATTTGGTACTGAAATCTCTCTTTCATCTCATCGGTTTTGAATTTTTCCAGATCGTATCTCTTAACTGCCGGCTGTTGTGTGCGTTGACAATCAATTCTAGCCCTAAGCACCGCCCTTACCAAATAATGATCCGAATCTACATTGAGGCCTCGACAGGCTCTTACATCCAGGATATTTGAACAGTGTCTCCCATCTATCATCACATGGTCTATCTGGTTCAATACTCTACCACCTGGTGATTTCCATGTGGCTTTGTGAATATTTTTGTGTGGGAAATTTGTGCTACTGACTACCATGTTGTTGGTCGTCGCAAAGTCTATCATCCTACTTCCGGTTTCATTAGTCTCAGCATGAAGACTGTGCAGTCCGATTGTCGGTCGGTATATCTCCTCGCGTCCCACTTTGGGATATGGAGGTAGAGCCTTAATATCGTGCATGTATGATCTCATACTAACCATATGGAGAACGGAAAAGCTACCGGATGAATGGAAGCTAGGGATAATATGCCCATTGTACAAGAAAGGTGATAAGTTAGATTGTTCTAACTACAGGGGGATAACGCTGCTAAACATTGCATACAAGATCTTCGCTAATGTGTTTTACCGTCGCTTACTACCATACGCAGAAGAGAATATCGGTGAATACCAGTGCGGTTTCCGCACAAACAGGTCAACCACAGACCAACTGTTTGGCATTAGGCAGATCCTGGAGAAATGAGTTCAATATGACGACACACCATCTATTCGTGGACTTCAGAGCAGCATACGATAGCGTTATAAAACACAAACTGTGGGGGATAATGACAAGTTTCGGATTCCCTGAAAAACTGACAGCCCTAACCAGAGTAACACTGTCTGAAGTATCGTCTGTAGTAAGAATACGAAACAAGTTGTCTGAGACTTTTATAACAGAGGAAGGACTACGACAGGGAGACCCACTGGCAACTTTACTGTTTAACATCGTACTAGAAAAGGCCGTTAGGAGTAGTGGAGTGGATACTAACGGCACTGTGTACTTTAAGTCAACACAACTATTGGCTTACGCAGACGACATTGATATAATTTGCAGAAGCGAACAGGCGACCAAAACTACTTACTCGCTGCTGAAGAAGGAAGCAAATAACCTAGGACTCACTGTCAACGTAAACAAAACGAAATACATGGTGGCTAATGAAACTCATCGGAAGGTAGGACCAACGTTAGAACTAGACGGAAAGTACTTTGACACAGTAGATACATTTGTGTACTTGGGCTCGCAACTGAACAGTGTAAACCGGATGGGCGAGGAGATTAGAAGGCGGATAACTCTTGGTAACAGGTGCTATTATGGGCTACTTAAACTTTTTAGGTCCAAAACAATCCACCCCAAGCATAAGTGCACACTGTACAGGTCACTGATAAGACCGGTGGTAACCTATGGTGCAGAAGCATGGAGCTTAACACAGAGCGAAGAACAGGCTTTAAGTGTATTTGAGAGAAGAATGCTACGTGCAATATTTGGAGCGACCCAAGAACGAGGAATCTGGCGCCGAAGATATAATCACGAACTATATCAGCTCTACAATCAACCAGATATTGTGAGTTTCATCAAGGTGGCAAGATTGAGATGGCTCGGACACATGCAGAGAATGGGTGATCATAGGGTTCCGAAAAAGTTGTTCAATGGCCAACCAGTGGGAAGGAGAAGGGCCGGAAGGCCAAGAGGGAGATGGAAGGATGCGGTAACAACTGACCTACAAAAACTTCAAGTACGGGACTGGAGAACGTTGGCGAGTGATAGGTCCGCTTGGAGAAACATGCTGAAGGAGGCCCAGACCGGCAACCGGTTGTAGTGCCATTAAGAAGAAGAAGAAGAAGACTCCAAAACACTAAAATTAACGCAACAGACCCTCACTGATACGAAATCAAGAGAAAAATTTCAGACGAATTCCTGATAGAAACTGATTTCCTACAAGGAGATGGACCAATGTATTGGAGCTCGAGATGTCTCCCATCCTCTTCAACCTTGTGGTAGATAAGGTGAGGAGGGAATGGGAAAAAGAACTGAAAGCACAAAATAGCTGGAACCCAATAAACATTGGGACACAGAAAAACAAGCTTGGAATTTAGAGAAAGAAGAAATTCTGGACCGACACATATACACAGGAAAAATTGCCAAGTTGTTCCAGAGAATGAAGTACCAAAAAGATCAGGCATCAAGTGGACGAAAGAAAGGAAGAGGATCTTGAAAGCATCCTGGATGCAGGCGAAATCAAAAATAAAGCTTCGTATGTTCCTAAACGGACCATCAATGTAAAATAATAATAAATAAAACTATAAATTTATTTCTGGCAGAAATTTAAAAAATATTTTTTTAAATTTCGTAACAAAAATATTTGAATAAAAACATAATGCAGATGAAATTGTATTGATTTTTTTAACGGAAACTTGGTTACAAACCTTAAGTTGGTAGTACTGTAACAATTGCTCGTGCTTCCATTTTTGTTGAAAGCGTCGTTTGGAAAACGTGTGCTCTTGAGATTGGAAATTCTCGAACAAACTCGCGTTTTTATTTCAAACTAAATAGATATTTAGTTTTGTGCTACTTGAGATTTTCTTAATAACAACCATGGAAGGTGCAAAACGGAAATCCCTTGGAGAACGGAAAAATGCTAGGGAAGCTTCTACAGGGCAGCGTGAACGTGGCGGCGTTCCTTTGAGCTCCTATGAATATTTCACAGGAACTATGCAGGTACTATGAAATTTCAAAATGACTAAAAAGATTCCTTAATTTACGTAAATAAATAAACAAATTGAGTTTGTACAATAATTCTATGAATTGCGAGATTAAAATGCAAATCAATTTCATCCTCCATTTTGCATTCATTGTTCTATGCTTTTACTATTATTTACTTTTTGTTTTACAGGAAAACAAAGCTTCGACTAGTAAAGGTAAGCAAAACAAATTGTATGTATGAATCTAAAACTGAAATAGCTTATGGAGTTTAAACAACATGTTGGTTGACTTTAGCATAGCCGCCTTATTAAAACCGTAATTTCTGGAGTTGGGTTATTAAATATATATATATATATATATATATATATATATATATATATATATATATATATATATGTGTGTCAGGGGCAAAATAAACAAATGAAGGGAAGTAAAAAACAAACTACAAATCCAACTTTGTTTTCAAGATCCTTCGAACTATATCGCACCCCTAACAGAAAAGTGACACACGTGCTAAATGGCGGATGAAAAATCGCCATTTTTTAAACTGAAAATTGGGCATCTAAGATGTTGTTTTTAGTATTATCAAGTCGATTTTTAGTTTAATTCAATTATTGTCTGGCAGAAAGCGGTGTGTTTTTCAATCTGAGCAGATTTTCAACAGAAAGATGGCAGTTAAACAGTTGTTCTCAGAAATCAGTAATTCGCACTTGTGTCACTTTTCTGTTGGATGTGCGATATGCTTCAACCGCCTCAGCAATAAATTCTTCAGAATCCATTACAGCATGCAATTTATTCCAACTTTCATATCTTATGTTCCACAATAAATCCATTCAATATGCAAGTGGATCATCTCCAAATTAAAATTGGCACTTACGTATTAACGCCACCACAGCGAGAGGATTCGGTCTGGATTTACCTGCTAAAATATAACCCTTATACCGCGCGATATGTGTTCTATATTTATCTGCTCCGTTATAACCTAATATATCAACTTTGTTCAAATCTGTAGCTGTGGTGCCGTTAGTACGTAAGTACCTTAAAGTTAATACTTGTTTTCAAAAAGTATTTGTTTTGTAATTAAAAAGAAGTATACAATAGATTTCCCTGGAGGGTTTTTGTATTAGTGATCTATGATATTTATGAATGCGAAATTTTTATTTAGATATGAAGAGTTGTGAGCAACAGAAATATAAACCGTCTCATTATGATGAACATCGCGTTAAAGCTTTTAAAGAGGTGCAAAAGAGTGAATCAGAGTCAGCAGAAGAGGATGTTAATAACAAATCGAACACTTCAGATTCAGCGAATGACAAGGCTAAGTATGAGAAGGAAACGATAGAGGAAGAAACTTCTATATATGAAGATGGTGCATATAGGTTGGTTAACATCAATGTATAATGAGTGCTTCTCTTATAATGCTTCGAAACTAAATGGCAAATAACAACTTAGAAACTTCACATGTCGGTCCCCTGGCATAACAAAAATAGCAATTGAGTAAAAAATACTTTAAAATACTTTTGCTCAGATAATTTTTCCAGATTAATTTCTTGAGTGTGTAAGTTTACAGTTTGACCAAGGTAAGATTATGTTCTTTTGTTGTATAGCGAAACGATGTTGTGGATAAGCAATCTGTCACATCGCACACAGGCTCCTAAATTGGTAGCAGATGCATTTAAATATGGGACAGTTACAGAAGCTAATGTGGTAACGAACGCGAACGATCCATCGGATAGTTCTGTCGGTTTTCTCAAAATGGAAACGGCTACTCAAGCAGACAATTGCATCCAAAATGTAAAAGGCTCCAAACTAGGAGAGCGCCTTGTTACAATCCATAAAGTATCGTTTGGCCAATCTTAATTCCTTTTCTATTATTCATTCATTTATTATGTTAGAAGCGACCACCTGAACTAAATCTACAGGACCTTGTTGATCAAGAAAGCGAGATCCTGGTGTTGGACACTGAGAAAGAAATTGACAAGCAAGTGTGCGAATTAGATGAAATGAGTGAAAGGAAGCAACTACGAGAAGAATTGTATAAGCAATTGATGGAAGAACACTCATTGAAAATAGAAAGATTGGAGAGAGACCAGAAAAGACTTAAATATGAACGACGAAGGCTTGAAAGAGATAAGGCTAAATTCGCTCTGATGCAGAAAATAGAAAGAAATAATTTGGAAGCGGAAAGAAAGGAGTTCGAGAAGTCGATACGGAAAGTGCTGGTTGAGGAAAGACTGGATTTGATACAAAGTCAAGAAGGCAAAAAATCTCCAGAGTTAGGTCTCCTTGAAGCTGCTTCAGCCATCGAAGAACCTGAACTTCCGCCTTATGATTTTTCTAGGTTCGTTTCTATTGGGTGCCCAAGGCTGCTTTTGTAGTAATCAGAAAGTTAATCTATTTTTTTTAATATCTGCTTCCAGGTACAAAATCGATGAAGCAGATTTAGAAAGCATGCGTAACCTTTATACAAGAGGACCCCTAGTAGATTCGCCTCGTATAGCTAATGTTCGCGATCCGCGCATACAGAAAAACTTGGGGCTGCCCCCGTCTAGAGATCTCAGTCCTACTGTCGAACTTGTTATCGAATTTAGTCACGTTCCACCAAAATCTGAAACGGATTTAATAAATGGGAACAAACCCATACCAGTGATTGATGGATATCAATCCGTTAATCGTCGCGAAAGAGGTGAAACATCAGAAATATGCAACCAATATACTTCCAATATATCAATGTGGGATGATGAAAATCAAGGATTAAATATTCGTCAAGGCAACAGTTCCAGAGGTGCAAATATAGGTATTATTTGATATTTATTTGTGATAATATTGTTTTAAAATTCGAAATTAATCTTCTTCAGAAAATTTGCATTATATCACTCCGTCACCAGCATTTGGACCAGGGTGTTCATCCTCGGTTGAAATTCAAGAAATAGATGAACCAACGACAAATGAAGAGAACAACGGGCCGCAAGACAAACCACAATTTGGGAACAAGGAATAGTACTGGTGAAAAATGGGTTAATGTGATGAATCAAGGTTATGCAACTCCATTTTTCACCTCCTACATTGAGAAATGCTTCATATAGGAGTTCTGCCAATATGGAAGAAAGCCATATTTCATCATATTATCATTATTAGAAATGTTCATCTATATTTGAAAAGATGGTGTTTTATGATTTGTACACTGTATTTGATGTAACTATTTCTATTACCGAACGAATGTTTTGCTCAATATTGTTGAATTCGTTTTAAAACCATTTTGTGCCATGAATTGTTTCTGTGATTTGTAATTATTTGTATTAGTTTCAATTTATGTTTCATTTTTTTTATGTTTCATTTAAAGAATAATATGTTTAATTTGCCATTAAAGAGATATATTTCAATTCACCATTTTTGTACCGTAAATTGCAACTGTGAACTGTAATTATTTGTACGAGTTCCTATTTTTGTACGTTTTGTTTAAAGAAATATATGTTTAAATTTCAACCGACAAGTTTTATTTAATAGGTCTTCACACGAGAAGGATATTTTTCTCGTCTCGTCTCGTAACAGCGAAACGAGACCGCATGTGGTCTCATTCTCGCGAGAGCGAGAACGTATGCGGTCTCTCTCTCGCGAGAGCGAGAAGGTATGTATGTGGTCGAGCGAGAGCGCATGTGGACTCGTTCTCGCGAGATACGAGTCTCGTTTCTGCTCCCGGTCATACTCCTTCAATCTTTGATTCTAATACGGGCAGCCGTAATATTTTCTTGCATGAAGTTGAACTGCGGACTCGGCCAAGTTACATTTCATTATATAACAATTAAAACAGTGGATTTCGTAATATGAAATTGATGTAGACAATTTCAAATTATGTTCGTTTTTATTATTAATTTTAAATCGTCAACAAAATAGAAGGTTTATATAAACATTTTATATGACATGGTTTATATGACATTTATGGTGTGTTATCGCTACATTTTCATGTGGATGGAACAAAGCGAAATTAGAAGATATTAATAGTAATCAAATAGAACATTTATGTAAAGAGACAGTGATTAATTTACAATAAAATGAATGATTACCTCGTTTTGGACTATCTTAACAATAAGTTCTAGCAAGAACGATATTTAGCGAGATTAGACGAGACGAGACAAACGGTAACGAGAGCGAGACGAGACAAACGGTTACGAGAGCGAGACGAGACTAACGGTTACGAGAGCGAGACGAGATTAACGGTTACGAGAGCGAGACGAGACTAACGATTCCTAGAGCGAGACTGAGACGAGAGTAATTTTTTACACAAGAAACGAGAGCGAGACGAAATTTTTTAAACTCTCGTCTCGTGTGAAGCCCTATTATTTAACCACGTTTCTATTATTTTCAATGTGTTTATCGTCACTTCGTTATCAAATTTTCGTGTAGGTGATCTATTTGTTCGCAAGATACGACTTTACAGAGATTGGTACTTACGTATTAACACCATCACCGCTATATATTGGATCGAGAGTTCGCGCGTATGTTGTGTTGATTTATCTGTCCGCTTCGCGGCAGGCAACATAATCTAACCGGGGTTAAAAAATAATAAAGTATTTTGAGTTTTAAAAATGTTTTAATTTTAAATAAAATATTTTATTTCACGATTTATCATAAAATTTTTAGGTGTAGATTGGTAGCATTTAAAAATGTAGCGGTGGTGGCGTTAATACGTAAGTACCGATTTTTGGATAAAGGAAAATTGATGAATCGATTACGAAAACCAACTTGGTCTTTTGCCAACTTGTTTCATTTTAGATTTCACTTTCAATTAGCTATTTTTATTAATTTAGCGTATTTACATTTAAAGAAAGCTACAGTACCTCGGTCACATAATAAGAGCTCCTTTGATGATGCAGGGAAAGATATTAGGCAGACGTAACATCGGTAGGCGCAGAATCTCGTGGCAACTTAATCTGAAGGAATGGTCTAACACAACATCCAATGAGCTATTCCGATTCAGATCTCCACTTTAAGAAGAACCCCAAACGTTTCCTGCAATTTGTTCCTGCGAACATTTGGCAAGACTTTCCGAGTTGATGTTGCACTATCACACTCACTACACAATAATTTAACAGGTAGTTTCGCGCACGCAATAGTTTTTGTTTTGGACCGTATTGGTGTAATCTGTGTTTGTAAACACTAGCGTTGTGATCTCGCGTACCGCACTAAAACACCTCTGCTCGCTGCGACCGTTCGAGAGAGACTGGATTAGCAACTACAATCATAAATCTCGCTTGTATCTTTACGATTTAGGCTTTGCAATGCCCACGAAAATGAAATTAAAAATTATAGAAGAGAGTAGATGAGTTTAGTGGTTGTTTCTCTAAACTAGAGCCGCGTATAAACATGATTCCCTTTCAATTAATTATTTTTATTTAATTTTGGCTTATAAACTCATGTTTCAATTCTTGCACAGGCATCAATAAAACCGTGGTTTCAGGCATCAATATAACCGCGGTTATTTGATATAATTGTATACACTATTGAAATAAAAAATTTATTTCACTAAATGGCAAATAACTACTTAGAAACTTCACATGTCGGTCCCCTGGTATAATAAAAATAGCAATTGAGTAAAAAATACTTGCAGAAATAAAATGGTTTGCTCAGTTAATTTTTCCAGATTAATTTCTTTAGTGTGTAAGTTTACAGTTTGACCAAGGTAAGATTATGTTCTTTTGTTGTATAGCGAAACGATGTTGTGGATAAGCAATCTGTCATGTCGCACACCGGCTTCTAAATTGGTAGAAGATGTATGTAAATATGGGACAGTTACAGAAGCTAATGTGGTAACGAACGCGAACGATCCATCGGATAGTTCTGTAGGCTTTCTCAGAATGGAAACGGCTACTCAAGCAGACAATTGCGTCCAAAATTTAAAAAGCTCCAAACTAGGAGAGCGTCTTGTTACAATCCATAAAGTATCGTTTGGCCAATCTTAATTCCTTTTCTATTATTCATTCATTTATTATGTTAGAAGCGACCACCTGAACTAAATCTACAGGACCTTGTTGATCAAGAAAGCGAGACCCTGGTGTTGGACACTGAGAAAGAAATTGACAAGCAAGTGTGCGAATTAGATGAAATGAGTGAAAGGAAGCAACTACGAGAAGAATTGTATAAGCAATTGATGGAAGAACACTCATTGAAAATAGAAAGATTGGAGAGAGACCAGAAAAGACTTAAATATGAACGACGAAGGCTTGAAAGAGATAAGGCTAAATTCGCTCTGATGCAGAAAATAGAAAGAAATAATTTGGAAGCGGAAAGAAAGGAGTTCGAGAAGTCGATACGGAAAGTGCTGGTTGAGGAAAGACTGGATTTGATACAAAGTCAAGAAGGCAAAAAATCTCCAGAGTTAGGTCTCCTTGAAGCTGCTTCAGCCATCGAAGAACCTGAACTTCCGCCTTATGATTTTTCTAGGTTCGTTTCTATTGGGTGCCCAAGGCTGCTTTTGTAGTAATCAGAAAGTTAATCTATTTTTTTTAATATCTGCTTCCAGGTACAAAATCGATGAAGCAGATTTAGAAAGCATGCGTAACCTTTATACAAGAGGACCCCTAGTAGATTCGCCTCGTATAGCTAATGTTCGCGATCCGCGCATACAGAAAAACTTGGGGCTGCCCCCGTCTAGAGATCTCAGTCCTACTGTCGAACTTGTTATCGAATTTAGTCACGTTCCACCAAAATCTGAAACGGATTTAATAAATGGGAACAAACCCATACCAGTGATTGATGGATATCAATCCGTTAATCGTCGCGAAAGAGGTGAAACATCAGAAATATGCAACCAATATACTTCCAATATATCAATGTGGGATGATGAAAATCAAGGATTAAATATTCGTCAAGGCAACAGTTCCAGAGGTGCAAATATAGGTATTATTTGATATTTATTTGTGATAATATTGTTTTAAAATTCGAAATTAATCTTCTTCAGAAAATTTGCATTATATCACTCCGTCACCAGCATTTGGACCAGGGTGTTCAAACTCGGTTGAAATTCAAGAAATAGATGAACCAACGACAAATGAAGAGAACAACGGGCCGCAAGACAAACCACAATTTGGGAACAAGGAATAGTACTGGTGAAAAATGGGTTAATGTGATGAATCAAGGTTATGCAACTCCATTTTTCACCTCCTACATTGAGAAATGCTTCATATAGGAGTTCTGTCAATATGGAAGAAAGCCATATTTCATCATATTATCATTATTAGAAATGTTTATCTATATTTGAAAAGATAGTGTTTTATGATTTGTACACTGTATTTGATGTAACTATTTCTATTACCGAACGAATGTTTTGCCCAATATTGTTGAATTCGTTTTAAAACCATTTTGTGCCATGAATTGTTTCTGTGATTTGTAATTATTTGTATTAGTTTCAATTTATGTTTCATATTTTTTTATGTTTCATTTAAAGAATAATATGTTTAATTTGCCATTAAAGAGATATATTTCAATTCACCATTTTTGTACCGTAAATTGCAACTGTGAACTGTAATTATTTGTACGAGTTCCTATTTTTGTACGTTTTGTTTAAAGAAATATATGTTTAAATTTCAACCAACAAGTTTTATTTAATAGGGCTTCACACGAGAAGGATATTTTTCTCGTCTCGTCTCGTAACAGCGAGACGAGACCGCATGTGGTCTCATTCTCGCGAGAGCGAGAACGTATGCGGTCTCTCTCTCGCGAGAGCGAGAAGGTATGTATGTGGTCGAGCGAGAGCGCATGTGGACTCGTTCTCGCGAGATACGAGTCTCGTTTCTGCTCCCGGTCATACTTCTTCAATCTTTGATTCTAATATGGGCAGCCGTAATATTTTCTTGCATGAAGTTGAACTGCGGGCTCGGGCAAGTTACATTTCATTATATAACAATTAAAAGAGTAGATTTCGTAATATAAAATAGATGTCGTAGACAATTTCAAATTATGTTCGTTTTTATTATTAATTTTAAATCGTCAACAAAATAGAAGGTTTATATAAACAGACATTTATGGTGTGTTATCGCTACATTTTCATGTGGATGGAACAAAGCGAAAATAGAAGTTATTAATAGTAACCAAATAGAAAATTTTTGTAAAGAGACAGTGATTAGTTTATAAGAAAATGAATGATTACCTCGTTTTGGACTATCTTAACAATAAGTTCTAGCAAGAACGATATTTAGCGAGATTAGACGAGACGAGACAAACGAGAGCGAGACGAGACAAACGGTTACGAGAGCGAGACGAGACTAACGGTTACGAGAGCGAGACGAGATTAACGGTTACGAGAGCGAGACGAGACTAACGATTCCTAGAGCGAGACTGAGACGAGAGTAATTTTTTATACAAGAAACGAGAGCGAGACGAGATTTTTGAAACTCTCGTCTCGTGTGAAGCCCTATTATTTAACCACGTTTCTATTATTTTCAATGTGTTTATCGTCACTTCGTTATTAAATTTTCGTGTAGGTGATCTATTTATGCGCAAGATACGACTTTACAGAGATTGGTACTTACGTATTAACGCCATCACCGCTATATATTGGACCGAGAGTTCGCGCGTATGAGGTGTTGATTTATCTGTCCGCTTCGCGGCCGGCAACATAATCTAACCGGGGTTCAAAAATAATAAAGTATTTTGAGTTTTAAAAATGTTTTAATTTTAAATAAAATATTTTATTTTACGATTTATCATAAAATTTTGAGGTGTAGATTGGTGGCATTTAAAAATGTAGCGGTGGTGGCGTTAATACGTAAGTACCGGTTTTTGGATAAAGGAAAATTGATGAATCGATTACGAAAACCAACTTGAGCTTTTGCCAACTTGTTTCATTTTAGATTTCGTTTTCAATTTGCTATTTTTATTAATTTAGCGTATTTATATTTAAAGAAAGCTACAGTACCTTGGTCACATAATAAGAGCTCCTTTGATGATGCAGGGAAAGATATTAGGCAGACGTAACATCGGTAGGCGCAGAATCTCGTGGCCACTTAATCTGAAGGAATGGTGTAACACAACATCCAATGAACTATTCCGATTCAGATCCCCACTTTAAGAAGAACCCCAAACGTTTCCTGCAATTTGTTACTGAGAACATTTGGCAAGACTTTCAGAGTTGATGTTGCACTATCACACTCACTACACAATAATTTAACAGGTAGTTTCGCGCACGCAATAGTTTTTGTTTTGGACCGTGTTGGTGTAATCTTTGTTTGTAAACACTAGCATTGTGAGCTCGCGTACCGCACTAAAACACCTCTGCTCGCTGCGACCGTTCGAGAGAGACTGGATTAGCAACTACAATCATAAATCTCGCTTGTATCTTTACGATTTAGGCTTCGCAATGCCTATGAAAATGAAATTTTAGCAGATAGTAGATGAGTTTAGTGGTTGTTCCTCTAATTTATAGCCGCGTATTGACATCATTCCTTTTCAATTAATAATTTTTATTCAATTTTGGCTTATAAAGTCATGTTTCAATTCTTGGACAGGCAACAATAAAACTTTGGTTTATTCACTAGTGAAATAAAAAAGGTACTTATGTATTAACGCCACCACCGCTACATTTTTAAATGCCGCCAATCTACACCTAAAATGTTTATGAGAAATCTAAAATGAGGGTTTTCAAGTGAGTGATTTACAAAATATTGTTCATGGAAGCAAAGCTGTGCTGATGAGAGATAAATCTCGAAACGCGTCCACAGATGGCTATCCACTCAAGGTATCGGAAAGACATGATCTTAAAAATCAATGTTATTTTTATGGTTTTTGTTGAGTGCCACGAAGGTGGACTGAAAGCTATAGAATAACTGACAAATTTCATACGAGATTTGTTTTTGGTAGTCCTAAAAAGACTCATTAGTATTATAGAGTTCCGGAAAGGTTGAGTATATTTATATATTCAAGCTTTGTTCCGTCTTTATTAAGTTTATAAAACATTTTATTTAAAATTAACATTTTTAAAACTCAAAATACTTTTTAACCCCGGTTAGATTAGGTTACCCGCCGCGAAGGGGACAGATAAATCAAGACAACGTTTTGTTCCACGTTGCGCGAACTTTCGATCCAATATATAGCGGTGGTGGCGATAATAAAAAAAATGGATTTCGTAAGGGCAAAGATACTAGCAGCATATGCCGATAACAAATATTATGAGCAGAACGGCCGACGAAGCGCAGAGGACCTATGCTCAACTAAAATCAGCTGCCAAAGATAGCGGGCTCAGCATCAACACAAGCAAAACAAAGGTGATGACAGAAGGAAGAGAGCGCGGATCACAATTACAGTTGCCAGACAACATCGAGGATCTCAACAAATTTATATTATATCTGGGGGTGGAAATCAACAAAGATGTTACCGAAGACGGAGAAGTAAGACGCCGAGTTCTAGCAGCAAATAAGGCGTAGTATGCAATGGCGGAAATACTAAGATCTACACCGCAAGTGTATTATTACAATATATTATTACATTATTTACAATAATTCGGCCCATCGTATGCTATTGTAGCGAAACATGGAGTATGACCGAGAAAAACAAGAACGCAATGGACATATCAGGAGGGGATTCTAGGTTCGACAACGGTCAGAAACATCAGAAGGCCAAGGTACAATAACGAGCTATAGCAGATATACCAAGAACCACCGACATTTCTACATTCATCAGACTGCAAGGACTAAGATGGGCAGGTCACGTGCTCAGGATGTACTGCAACTGTCTGCCACTAAGAGCACTAAACGCAAAAATGCAAGACAGGCAGCCGGTAGGGAGGCCAAGAAAACAGTGGGAGGAAGAGACCCCGGAAGACGCATACCAACTACTCGGAGTAAGAGCATGGAGAAGAACAGCAAAGGACATGGAAGAGCGGAGAACAAAAATACAGGAGGCCAGGGCCCGATTTGGGCTGTAGCGCCATATGAAGAAGAAGGTACCAAGGTACAGAAAGGCAAAGGTACAGCCACAGCAATTTCCGAGTTGTACATTCAACTTCTAAATGAAGTAGATGCTGGAAATCATCCCATCGGCATTTTCGCCGATCTATCAAAGTCTTTCGAATGTGTGTCTCAACTTTTAGATAAACTATTTCAACTTGGTGAGACGGTGGTGGCCTAGAAGTCAAGATGTCAGACTTCGGAGCCGCAAGTCCCGGGTTAAAATCCTGGACATTGTGAAAAATAAGCCACCGTTCTCCTGTAGATGGCTCTGGCGAAGTCATCGCAGTAAAAATCTGCCTCGAAACCCCCCGATTAGTGGCTCGCCAACCACGTTAAAAACTGAAAGGGTACCCCCTACACTTGTGTCTAAGACCAAGACACTAAGCACAAGTGTAGGCTGTGGGAGGAGGCCAAGGCCCGTCCTGGGCTGTAGCGCTATGGGTTTGTTTGTTTTATTTCAACTTGGTATACGTGGAAAGATTGTTAACTCAATCTATTACTTTACTTTTTCGTATCCGGTGGATTCCGGTGGTGGAAGGATTGGCCACTGTCTGGTGGGACAGTGTTACCAGGGAGCGCCGGCATGTTCTGCAAATACAGGAGAAAATGCACGCGTGGAGGCTCCTTCCCTGCTCCCCTATCTATTAAACAGGAGGCAATACGTAAAAGTCACCTCAAATATTGAAACAGGTATATTGCGATAATTGTTCCTCAAGGAAACGTTCTGACTCCATCGTCGTTGCTATTATATACAGCTGACTTAGTCTCATTTATGCAGAACTACCGATGCATTTTATATGCTGATGAGTCAAGTTTCATTATATCCAGAAATTCAACGACTGAGAATAAATTTGGTATACATGGAATCACTGGTATACATGATAGACTAGTTAGATAATGATACAGAGATAAGCTAGTTAGATCATGATATATAGACAAGCCAGTTGGATCATGATATGTAGATAGACAAGTTATATAATAATAAAGAGACAAGCTAGTTAGATCATGATATATACAGGGTGCGGCAACATAACTTCATTTTGTTAATCACAATTTTTTTTTGTTCTATAATATAGGTACATATCTAAAGTTTTGTTTTACATAGTTTTGAAAATTATGTCAGGTAGGTGATGCTTCCCATTGTCCATACACTGAGCAAGCGCTAGCCAAGATCCGTATCAGCATATATGTTGGCAATCTCTGCACGGTTATTGGCCTTCAGGACTTGTAGGGTCCTTGGCGGGTCCTTGACGGTTGACATAAACGCGGGATTTCAAAAAACCACACAAAAATAAATCGGGCCAAAAATGTTTAATCCAAAATATTAGTTTGGTTCTCCGTTAACAACCTATTCCAAAGCATAAAACTAAATACCTCATTTTCTCATCAGAATTTTAACTTAAAGATCGATGGTTTTAAACTTTAAAGAACGAAAGCAACGAGCTACCTTGGACTCTATTTTGAAGAGTTCCTAACCTGTGGTCAAAATTTGATACGTTTAACTTAATAAAATAGACCTGCTTAAGACACAAAAAATGGCATACGATCTCTGGTGGGTATTCCTTCTTCAGCCACCACCAAACCGCATTTCCAAAGGCTAAAAATACTAGCAGTCACTAGGCAATACATCTTAGAAGTAAGCTACCTCTAAGATGTATTGCCAGATTGAATTATCGTTAAGTATCTGGCAATACATCTTTGAGGTAAGTTACCTCCAAGATGTATTTCCTAAGCTTTACAGATGAGCATGTGATCCCATCGACCCATCCCATCTCATTCCATCGTCCCATGGGATGGGATGAGTGGTATGAACGTCGCGTGGGATGGTTTGTGACGGGACGACAATTTTGTTTAAGTTCGTAGTTCAATTTTGTTTAAGACGGAGTTTTTGTTTAATCTAGTTCGTGCATAATTAATTGCTTATCGTGCCAATACGCAAATTTTCCATAATATGTCGAACCCAGGAGATTTCTGTGATAACGATGCTGTTCCTGAAAAGTCTTACGATCCCTTTGCGATGAAAAAGGATTACTCATTGTCAGCTACAAAAATTAAATTGGAACGAATTATCGTTAAGTATCTGCTTCGAATCGGAAACAGAAAAGATTGATTTGAAGATCAACATCGCTAAAACCATGTCCATGCCCAGTTGAGAACGTCCAAACGTTTACCTATTTTTTTTGTGGTTTGGGGGAAGCTCTACCAGCCTGCGTGTGAGGCTCTCACTCACTAAACCAATTCTTCCACTTGGCTATAGAGACCAGCACCCCGATATCGCTTGCGCATTCCTTCAGGGTGGGCATCCCGGACAGTTGTTACCGCCCTAGTTTTTGATTTCGCTTCTGCTCTTGAGATTTAGCTAGGTGGCTGCCTGGGCAGCGCGTTCTTCGGCCTCTTTCTGGGTGATAATGCTAATGATGAAATTGGAGATTGCTTTCCAGTTTGGTTGGTCTATTAGCATTTTCCTAACGCAGTTATCTGGGGTCAGTTCTCCTATTTCTGAAGTTGCCAGCCGTCTGTCGTTTTCCCATCTCTCGCAGCAGAAGAAAGTGTGTTCAGCGGTGTCTGGCTGGCCACAGTAGCAGCACTGCTGCGTCTCAGCGACCTTGAACCCGTGTAAGTAGGCTCTAAAGCATCCGTGTCCTCTAATTATCTGGGTTACGTGGTAGGATGTCTCGCCGTGCCCTCTGTTGACCCACGGACGCAGGCAGGAATCTAGCGCTTGGTCCATGTAGCCTACCCTGTTTCCGTTTCCCACCTTTGCTGCCATCTGTGTTGCAGGCGTCTGAGGGCTTCTGCCTTCTCTACATTGCCTCCTTCGTGTATGCGAGCTCGCTCATCGACGAGGAGGTCGATGGGGGCTGCTGGATATCACCCAGGCAGCTTCTAATCCGGAGCATGATCCGCCTTGCCACCTTCTCGAGAATGTTCTTGTTTCTCTGATATTTTAACGGCATCTAGAAAGGCGCCGCGTAGAGCAGTATTGAATTCTCAACAGAGCTCAATATCCGGCGCTTGCTAGCTCTTGGAGCTCCTACGCTGAGCATTAGCCTTGTGAGGGCAGTGGCTGCGGAATCTGCTTTCTTGGCTACCCAGTTGACGTGCGCCGTCATGTTCATGTTTCTGCCCAGCTGGACTCCGAGGTATTTCACGAATTCCTGTGATGGGATTCTCACTCCCATGATCTCTTTGGTAATTTGGGTCAGTTTGCGCCGCCCGACCAGGATGACTAGTTCTGTCTTGTGGGTCGCCAATTTCAGTTTTTTTGAATCCATCCAGCGATGAACCTTGTCCAGTGCCTCGTTTATGTTCGTTTCCAGTGCCTCTTTAGTCCCGGTCGTGGCGACCATTCCCAGGTCGTCTGCGAATCCAACCAGCGTGATCCCTTGTGGCACTGGGATGTCTAGAACCCCGTCGTAAAGGATGTTCCATAGAATGGGGCCCAATACTGATCCCTGGGGTACTTCGCACGTCACCTCATACTCCTCGTGGTCGTCAAGGATGAGTTTCCAGTCTGACAAGTAGTTCTGGATCACTTTCAGGAGGTAGCTTGGGAATTTTTCGCTTTTTTGATTGCCTCCACTATGCCGTCCATGTTGCCAAGTAGAAGGCATTTTAGACGTCTAGCGTCACCAGCGCACATAGTTTTCTGGTGTGGTAGGTTTCGATGTTGGCCTCAAGGGCCAGCCTTTTAACGTCAAGTAACGCATCCACCGTGCTTCTTTTCTTTCGGAAGCCGTACTGGTGGTCAGATAGCCTCTCTCCGGCTTCCACCGCCACGTTTATCCGTGCCTAACGTTTACCTATCTAAAGAGCTTGATAACTGAAGCCGGTGGTACATAATGCGATATCCAGATGCGAATTAGGAAAGCCCAGCAAGCATTCAGACAATTAAAACCGGTATAGGACTCCAGTCAGTACTCAAAAACTACTAAGATCCGTCTCTTCCAATCAAATGTCAAATCTGTCCTTCTCTATGGATGCGAAACCTGGAAAACGTACAAATATCTTGAAGACAAACTGCAGGTGGCAGTTAAAAATCTCTTGCTTGAATTACAGGTGTCTAGTGGACAGACAAGATCTCCAACCAAGAACTGTTGCGAGTAACACATCAAAATTGCGAGTAACACATAAAAGGTCGTTGTATGCATCACTGCCAGAAAAAGGGCGTGGATCGGGCATACAATACGCAAAGACCTCCACAGCATCACCAACATCGCTCCCCAGTCAGCGTTGAATGTTGCAGGAATGTTGCAGCAATGTTCCGAAGGCTGCACAACATTCCGAATGTTGCAGCAACATTCCTGAACATTCCAGTGGCAACGTTGCAATGTGAATGTTGCAGCAACCCATGACTGCATCATGTTGCAGCAACATTCCAGTTGCAACATTACAATGTGAATGTTGCAGCAACATTCCTGGACATTCCAGTGGCAACATTGCAATGTGAATGTTGCAGCAATATTCCTGCAACATTCCAGTTGCAATATTACAATGTGAATGATGTAGCAACATTCCTACAACATTCCAGTAAGGTTGCGCCAATTATTTTTTTCATTATTAATATTATCATTTATTTTTACGGCTATCTGACTACCAGTACGGCTTCCGAAAGAAAAGGAGCACAGTGGATGCGTTACTTGAGGTCAAAAGGCTGGCCCCGGAGGCCAACAAAAGCCCAGCAAGCATTCAGACAATTAAAACCGGTATAGGACTCCAGTCAGTACTCATAAACTACTAAGATCCGTCTCTTCCAATCAAATGTCAAATCTGTCCTTCTCTATGGATGCGAAACCTGGAAAACGTCCAAATATCTTGAAGACAAACTGCAGGTGGCAGCTAAAAATCTCCTGCTTGAATTACAGGTGTCTACTGGCCAGACAAGATCTCCAACCAAGAACTGTTGCGAGTAACACATCAAAAAAAGGTCGCTGTATGCATCACTGCCAGAAAATGGGCGTGGATCGGGCATACAATACGCCAAGACCTCCACAACATCACCAACATTGCTCCCCAGTCAGCGTTGAATGTTGCAGGAATGTTGCAGCAATGTTCCGAAGGCTGCACAACATTCCGAATGTTGCAGCAACATTCCTGAACATTCCAGTGGCAACGTTCGTTGCAATATGAATGTTGCAGCAACATTCCTGCAACATTCCAGTTGCAACATTACAATGTGAATGTTGCAGCAACATTCCTGGACATTCCTGTGGCAACATTGCAATGTGAATGTTGCAGCAATATTCCTGCAACATTCCAGTTGCAATATTACAATGTGAATGTTGTAGCAACATTCCTACAACATTCCAGTAAGGTTGCGCCAATTATTTTTTTCATTATTAATATTATCATTTATTTTTACGGCTATCTGACCACCAGTACGGCTTCCGAAAGAAAAGGAGCACAGTGGATGCGTTTCTTGAGGTCAAAAGGCTGGCCCCTGAGGCCAACAAAAGCCCAGCAAGCATTCAGACAATTAAAACCGGTATAGGACTCCAGTCAGTACTCATAAACTACTAAGATCCGTCTCTTCCAATCAAATGTCAAATCCGTCCTTCTCTATGGATGCGAAACCTGGAAAACGTCCAAATATCTGGAAGACAAACTGCAGGTGGCAGTTAAAAATCTCCTGCTTGAATTACAGGTGTCTACTGGCCAGACAAGATCTCCAACCAAGAACTGTTGCGAGTAACACATCAAAAAAAGGTCGCTGTATGCATCACTGCCAGAAAATGGGCGCACTAGGCCGCACTACGGCTAAACCGCCGCGGTTTTCGATCGCGTGATTTTATGACTCTAGTAAATTAATACAAGCGGCCGCACTTGCGGTTTTTTCCTGCGACTGATTTTAAAACTGCGTATTGTTACAAAATGACTCCCGGGTAAAAACCGCGCTAAAATTTGTACTGCATAGAAAGTAGTTGGCGCGCCCGCACTTCTGTTTAACCGCGAGCGGTTTTTTTGACAGACAGCCGTGAAGAGCTGGTGAAGAGTGGCAATTCTTACGTTTTTTTAGGTTCAGATACTTGTCTCTGATGGAAAACATGTCGTCGACTGAGTCAGACTGTGTATCAAACGAGCGATATGAAAGTTTGTCGGAAAAAATCATAATGGAAGTACATAAAAGACCAGCTTTATACGACACCACTTTACGTCACTATAGTGATCGAAACGAGAAAAATTAACAAACAGGCGCTCCTCTGGTGAAATACATTTGCGAAAGGTTGTATTCATGAAAGTATTATGAGGACGCACAATTTGCAAAATTCTATAGAAGCTGTCAGCTGACATGCGATAATAATTAAAAAATTTCTCAGGATGTTTTCTTAAATCTTGATATTTATTATTAAAGAAACCTTTCTTAAATCTACGGCTAGTGAGCGGATGGATCCAATATTTGCGAAATTTGCGTTGACGTCTTCTTTTTCTATTTCTTAGTATTAGAGCAACAATACATACTGCTCGTTTGAAATCCATTTTCAACTGTGCAAATTGCGGGCGGTTTCGCGATTTTTAATCGTAGTGTGTGTTTGTCGAGCGGTTATAGCGGTTACCGCTCGCGGGGAAAAAACCGTAGTGCGGCCTCGGCCGAAACGTTGCTGTATTTATCTACGCTCTCTCTTCTTTCTGTACTCCTCTCTTCCACTTTTATGTAGTGTATTAAGGCGGGAATACGATGAACAACGTGACGAGATGAGACGTGATGAAAACCTAAAACTCATTGTTTTATATGCGGCCCATTACGATCGAGGTAATGTGAAGTATCCGAACTTAACGTAATGTGAAATCTACCAATGTCCAAAGTTTCACGTCATGTCGCCTTATCTTTCAGCCAATCAACGCTCTCGATTATTGCGCGCATGCACTCGAATTCAAGAGTGGCATTTTCCATTGTGTTGTTACATTCACTTTGTTTACAGTTCGAAAAGTTGTTTATAATCTAAGAGTTAAAAAATGTCGATTAATGACGTTTTGTCAGTTGAGTGTGTGCGGGCGTATCCCCAAATATATGATAAGAGGCATGCAGGTTTCAAAAAAAGACTCCACATGGAAGAATGTGGCCGAAACAATGAATGGTTGGTTATGTTGCATCTTTTTATTCGAAATTTACAGTTCATACTTTTCTATATCCTTTCTATCTCTATTTCAGCAACAGTGTAAGGATGTAGCTCCAGGTGGCAAACGCTTCGTGAGAGGTTTGTCAAAGAGAAGTGGATTGTTGAGCTTGATGGGATGGGTCAGGGGCAGCGGCACCGACTTGTCCAGAATGGCCCTTATTGCAAATATTTCATTTCCTGAAACCCCATATTAGGAAAAGGAATGTATGAACGCTGAGTCCCTCCTAAACGTGTTTACATAACTTACTTGTACAACAAACACGTAGCCTTAAAATTTAGTTGGCAAGGTCGTTCGAATAAGAAACGATGTTTTAGCCAATTGATGATGGCGAAATTACTCTGCAGTAAGTTTATTTCTTTAAAAGTGAACATTTTTATATTTTTGCCAGATATTTTTACTTATATTTTATATTGTCCTACAATTTTACAGAGACTTGGCAGAGAGAAATGGTCGGAAAAAGATATAGAAGAGACTCTGGGGAAATGACTTATTCAAACTCCAACAAGGGTGAGTTGAGCCAAAAAAAGCAAATGCAGAAGTTTCCTCCGATGAGAATAACAATAACAGTACATGAATTGCAAACAATCTGCAAACATGGAAAAGAGCATTTCTGGATGATAAACTTAATAAAGACGGAACAAAGCTTGAATATATAAATATAATCTACCTTTCCAGAGCTCTATAATACTAATGAGTCTTTTTAGGACTACCAAAAAGCTACCTGAAAGCTATAGAATAACTGACAAATTTCATACGAGATTTGTTTTTGATAGTCCTAAAATGACTCATTAGTACAATAGAGCTCCGGAAAGATTGAGTATATTTATATATTATAGTATTTATATTATATAGTATATTTGAGTATATTTATTTATAGCTTTGTTCCGTCTTTATTAAGTTTATCTGATTATCTATAATGTTGTATGGTTTTGGCCAATTCAAAGTTCTGGATGAGATTGCGACTTGCGAGAAGAAAACCTGGTAAAGGCGCCGACAAAGACCCGGACTCCTTGGCGGATGTGTGTCGAGGCTCTAAGCTCCTCCAAGGAGTAACAAGAAACATCGCCAAGGAATTATTGAAATGCAAAATATCGATCTGTGCATTATCAGAACTGCGGCTCACAGGATCTGGGACAATGAAGGTTGACCCACCATCAATCGACGAGACGATGACGCTATTCTATTCTGGTGGCGACAAACGAGAAGCGGGCGTTGGCTTTATGGTTGATCGACGGGCCTCTGCCAGTGTTATCGCATTCCAACCGATATCCGAGCGTCTGGCGGTTATCACTATTGATGGAACGATTAAGACCCATATCGTATCCGTCTACGCCCCAACTGAGACCAGCCCGGACACAAACAAGGATGAATTTTATGCCCAGTTTCAACACACACTGGATACAATACCCCAAACCGAATTAATCGTACTTATGGGCGACTTTAATGCACATACGGGTGCAGATCGAACCGGTTGGGAAGAAACGATGGGAAAATTCGGATACGGGGAAATAAATGACAACGGATTACGCCTCTTATCATTTGCAGCGTCAAACAACTTGATCATCGGCAACAGCATCTTTCTTCACCCCCTCAAACATCAACTCACGTGGCGAAATCCATCCGGCAACGATTCGGCGATATTGGACTACATTTTGGACAACACCAGATTCCGATCGACGCTCAAAGATGTACGTGCGATGCGTGGACCCGACTGTGGATCAGACCATTATCTTGTCCGAGTGAAACTACAATTGAAATTACAAAGAGCAAAGAAAAAGGCACCACCATCAGCCAAGAGGAACTGGGCCTGTCTGCGAGACCCTGAAACCAGCCGAAAATTTCAAATCGCACTATCCAACAAATTTGCAGCACTCACGATACCAGTCGATATCAACATAGAAGAAAAACAACTTTCTGAGTCTATTGTGGGGTGTGCAACGGAGCTGTGTCCGCCCATCCGTCGACGGACGCAGCAATGGATATCGGACGACTGTCTCAATCTAGTCGACCAGCGGAAGCAAATGAAACACGTCGATTTCAAACAATACCGACGATTGAACAAAGAAGTTCGACAGAAAATGAAATTGGAACGCTGTACCAGACAATCCGACGGTTAAGTGGCAAAACAACATCAACAAATGACAATATCAAAAAATTGGATGGAACTTTCGTGACCTCTCCTCAGGAACGTCTACAGCGGTGGAGAGAATTCTTTCATCAGCTGTACAACCACAATCCGCCAGTAGGTCCAGCACCCGAACTGCCGATTATTGAGCAGCCGATAAATCAGTTTCCCGATACTGAACCAACAATCAATGAGGTGAAGACGGCAATAAAATCCCTGAAAAATGGTAAAGCGCCGGGAGGAGATCAAGTAACTGTCGAAATGATCAAAGCCGGGGGAGACGTCTTATTACATCAACTTCACCTTCTCACAGTGCATATATGGCATTCAGATTGTGTTCCATCCGTGTGGAAGAAAGCGATTGTTGTGCCTATTTTGAAGAAAGGCGACAGTCGGGAATGCAAGAATTACCGTGGTATTAGCCTCCTCTCGATCGTCGGAAAAGTATTTATGAAAATCATACAATCAAGACTACAGAAACATCGAGAGCAAACAAGCCGGGAAGAACAAGCTGGATTTCGACCACATCGAGGATGCATCGATCAGATATTTGCTCTCCGTCAGCTAATGGAAGAAAGAATTCGATGTGGCAAACGAACTGTCATCGTCTTCATCGATTTCAAATCTGCTTTTGATTGCATCGATTGGACAAGCTTGTGGGAAGCCCTGAAGATCGAACACGTGCCACTGAAAATCATTCAACTTCTTCAAGCATCGTACGACGGCTCAACCAGCAATGTTCGTATCCGAAACGACATGTCTGAGGAATTCCCGATTCGAACCGGAGTGCGGCAAGGAGACGTGGCCTCGCCGCTCCTTTTTAACATTGTGATCGACGCGATTATGCGAAAAGCGTTTGATGGGCGACGCGGAGTTCGATATGATGACAAAAACTTCCTAACCGATCTGATGTTCGCCAATGACAGTGCGGTTTTCGCCAACACAGATGCCGAAGCAACAGACACCTTGTATGACATTTCCCGCATTGCCCAGTCATACGGACTGAGAATCAATACGGATAAGACCAAAGTGCTTACAACGGATGGATCTGAAGCCAGAGTTTACCTCGATGGAACCACAATCGAGCAGGTACCACAGTTCAAATATTTGGGATCACTGGTTGTGGAGAAGAAAGTAGCTTCGACAGCCGAAGTTCACAGCCGGATAGACCAGGCAACAGCAACGTTTGCTTCACTCAAGTGGTGCATATGGAAGCGGACGAATATTACCATCAAAACCAAAATACGCCTATACCGGACGCTGATCCTCCCAATTCTTCTTTATGGATCGGAAACATGGACATTACTCAAACCAGACCTTAACAAGCTCGAGGCCTTCCAAATGCGATGCCTGAGACAGATTCTCTGCGTCTCACTCCTCAACCACCTCCGAAATGAGACAATCAGAGAAAGGTGCGACCAACAGACACCGATTGTTGAGGAAATTCAAAAACGCCGATTACGATGGTTCGGCCACATCTGTAGGATGGGCGACAATCGAGTACCGCACAAACTCCTATGGAAAAAACGACCTCTTGATTGGAGAACACAAAAACAAGCACCGAAGACCACATGGTTGAAACACGTAGAGAACGATTTAAAAAACCAGCGAATAACAACAGCTGAGGCAAGAACCGTTGCAACTGATCGATTAGCATGGAAGCGTATAGTGAATGGAGCACGGAATCTAGCGGCACCAACAGCAGCGTACTGGCTACGAGGTCGACCACCTCTCCATGCGCCGGCTATGGATTAAAGAAGAAGAACAAGAAACATATATATGAAAGTTGAAACTGTCTACATGACATTTGGAAACTATATAGATAACGTTCCATCATCTTCCTAGTATTAATCCCACTTTATTCCCGCTGTTTTCCGGGGCTCTTGAGCTTGAATAAACACCCAAACATGTCATAGAATAAAATCTAGGACAGCTTGGGTGTGCCTTTAGAATCTAAAACATCTGGCACAACACGACAGTGTTGCGTTTAGTCACATAGGTCCAAAGGTCACATAGGTCTAAAGGGAAAACGAAAAGGCGGACGCACTTGCAAAAGAGGGCCCTGATTGCAAGGGATAAGTACTACATCACCAAAACCATGACTCATAGCTCATATTTGTTTCGAGAATTATGAAATGAAGTATCTATCTGTCGTACAATTTCAGAACTGCTTCGCCATGCTCTTTGTACCCGAAGACGTCAGGGTGAGGTTTTAATAAGGTTATAGATATTTCTGTGCGGCGAGGTGGGTCCTAGGGGGGTGCTGCCCCCAAATAAATGGAACAAAAAAACTCTTCAACTGAGAATGAAGGAAAATCTCGCAAAATGCACTACCCCAGGTGGTAACCAATCCACCGTCACCTATGGTAATGTTAGCGGACCTTCGGATTCTTGGGAGTCCGCACCAACATGCTTTAAGGATGAGTCGGAGCATCCTGAAATCACCGGACGTAAACTCACACCAAGACGGGAAAGCTTCTTCGCAACATTTAATGCCAACTCACTGCTAAAAGTGGGTAAACTGAAACACTTGACTGATTCACTAACACGACACAACATAATACTGACAGCAGTACAGGAAACCAGATTTGCGGACGAACATGCCTTCTAGTCCCAAGGCTACAGAATCCTCAAAGGAAAAGTGGGTCAGCGGGTAATGAAGAACGTACCCCACTTAGTTACAGGATTTATAATCAGTCACAGGATACTGGATTCAGTCACCGACTTTACCTCACCGAGTAGTCGTGTATCCATCCTCTCTCTCAAATGCGTAAACAAGGGCTACAGTAGAGTCAATGTACATGCCCCGATCAACCAGGACAACAGACGCAATCCAGACAGAACTGATAAATTCTGGGAAAACTTATAAGATTTTATCTCTAAACTTCCAGAGAGGCACACCGTTATACTGCTTGGTGACTTCAATGCTCAATTGGGAAGAGAGAAAAAATACAGAAACATAGTGGGCAATTATCCGGCGCATAACCGAACCAACCGCAACGGAGAACGATTGGTGGATCTGTGTAGGACTTTTGGGTTGATCATGACGTCTACAGCCTTCAAACACTTTCCAAGGAAGCAGAAGACTTAGATTTCACCTAATACCCACCTGGGTGAATTCCAGATAGATCATGTGGCCATTTCACGAAAATCTCAAAAGGAAATACAAAACGTGAAGGTACTAAGAAGCGCCAATCTGGACTCTATCAGACCACTATCTCTCAAAGATCGAAATAAGCATGGGCGTAGCCAAGGGGGGGGGGGTTCAAACCCCCCCCCGAAATATGAAAAATATATACATAATATATACATAAATGTTATATTAAAATAAGGAGACGAGTCTCTTCAAGAGAGCATGGTAAATGTGAAGTTTGGGAACCCTAGTGTGTCGGTTTTAGAAAGTAAATTGGTGCATTTCTGTTATTGTATTTTCTTAAAACCCCCCCGAAACTAAGTCCTGGTCTTAAATCCACCCCCCACCCTCACCCCCCCCCGAAACTAAATCCTGGCTACGTCCATGGAAATAAGACTCCAGCCTAGAAACACTAGATTACACAGAACCTCCAAAATGGTAAGATTTGACGTCGAGCGACTCAAGAACTAAGTCAGAGTCTGAATAACACAAACCTAAACAACTAGGACCAACTGAAGGAGACTCTTGTCAAGGCGGCCAATGAAGTCGCCCCTCTCGCTAGAAGAAGGAAGCATCCGTGGTGGACTGAAGACTGTGAGAATGCAATATCCCAAAGACAGATAGCCTAGGTGATGTGGAATTCTAAAAAGACCATGGAAAATTTGCATAAATTTTTGGAACAAAGAAAGGTTACAGCCAAGATAATTCGAGGAACCAAACGAACCTTCACACAAAACCAACTAACCCAAATCGAAGAGAGCTTTGCTAAGAATAATTCCAGAGATTTCTTTGGAACCTTTATGCAGGCACTCAGAAAATACGCTCCGCCAAGCCTCCACTTCAGAGACTCACCCCACACAGCACAGGATATTTCAGAGATATCGCGATTATATCCCAAATTGCCCAAAGATATCCAGTATATCCTATGGACATATCTATGGATATCCCGTTGGACATTTTAATTTCAGGATATCCCAGAGAGATCGCGGGATATCTTATGACATTTGTGTATATCCTAGGGATATCTTAAGTAGGATATTTGAAATTAAATCAAAATTTCCGTATTGCAAAGGAGGAAAAGGGACAATTTTGAATTGGTTCTTGGGAGCATAGTATATTCATAGCATTTCAAACTTCCAGTTAATTTCGTTTATTTTTATCGTCTTCGACCACAAAAAGTTTCGTAGTTTAAGTGTTTAGTCTTTATGTTTCGTAGTTTAATCCAGTTTAATCTCTCACCGGTCCGAGTATAGTTTAAATAATAGTTTTAAGTAATAGTATAAAATTAGTAATAGTGTACTAGTGTAAAAACTCTCAGATTAATTGTCGGTGACAATTCAAAGTTCCAGTGCTGGTAAGTTTTACTCTTTGTTATTACATTGTTGCGAACTGGTAATTTGGTATGGTGCTGCTGCAGGATCAGGACAATGGATGAATGAATTACACGCAAATATGTCCTTTATATGTAATTAAATACTACTTATCTACTAATATCTTATAATATGTACAACTAATCGCTAACTTATTACAATAATTACTAACTAACAACAATACACTTAATTCCACGATACTTGTGGTCGAAACCCGGAATTTACTTCGACGAAAATACGGAGGTTCGTTTTCAAAACTCAAATTACTCTCTTGCTAGCTCAATTCTGACTGCCCCTTTTTAACATCCCCTCTACCTCATCACCTCGGTCTTGGTGTGAGTCCTCCCCTAATCTTTTTAGAAAATTTCGAGAACTCATAAAACAAAATCGTCTCGGCACGATCCCTAAGTTCGAGCGTCTGCCCGCATGATTTAGATAAACCAGACTAATGGTCCTAAATAAACAAAAACTAATCGGGTGTCTACTTAGTTTTCTTTGCCGACTCGTGAGAAACTCAAATTCTTTGAAACCAAAATCGCGAGATCACAACAACATATGTAAATATTAGTTATTATTATACAGACTATTTTTAAGCTTTCGAGGTTATAAATCGTTATTTATAAACATAGGGTTGAGTAGGGCGGATTCACACAAGGGGCACCTACATACACTGAGCGTATTTGAAGTTAGGCAAGGGGGCAAAATAATGATGTTAGGGTTGGTGCATAGCTTTTATGTGTGTATACTGACTAGTGAAGTTCGGCATCAATCGCCACGGAAAGCGCTTGTGTGCAAGCGCTTGTGTGTTTTTGCCTCGCTTAAATAATTTCATAATCTTATTTTGGACGTATTTTGTGACTAGTTAATATTTTTGCCTGCACTCAGCCGAAGTATTACAGGATATTGGTATTCCAGTTGTCTTGTGCAAGGAGACCATAGCCGAAATAACCTCGAACCTAGCGGAGCGAAGGTGGAGGGATGAAGACACCTGCGAGGTAACCAGGCAAATATGGCCTCACCGAAACAGGAAAGAATCACCAACATCGTCTCTCTAAAAAGAAACGATATCAGACTGGCAGTGGAAGTCATCACGGGACACTGTCCCATTGGCAAGCACGCTGAGAGACTGGGCATAGCGAAGCGGGACTACTGCAGAGGCTGCCTGGACGAGGAGGAAGAGGAGAGTGTTCAGCATTACCTATGCCAATGCCCCTCTCTGACCGCAACACGATTGCTCTCCCTAGGCCGACCTTTCTTGGATGATCTCTCTGACCTCGCATCACTAGATGGGCAGACTCTCATGAGGTTCATCCACGGCTCGAAATGGTTTGACAAAATCCCCTGAGGAGGGTTGTACTCCAAGTACCGTGGTAACACAACGGGCCCATCTGAGGCCTATGTGAGCATTAGCAGCCACTTAAACCTACCTAATGTTGTTTGGATTAATCACTGTTATGTAATATTAATCAAAATATCATAGAGCTTTTGATTTGATTTGTAAATTATCCTACATGAAGCCAGTTTTTTTTTTGGGATATTTTTTTATTAATTACATGTGATGGGGTAGATTCATTCACAAGTACACGGGGCACATTCATACTGTATTAATATGCCCCTAATTCTTGTATTTTTCGCAATTTAATGATACCTATCATTTTTTGTTACACAGTACGATCATGGTTAGAAACTATAAGAAGCGGACGAGGAGTAGGGAGGTTAATGAAGAGGCAATATAGTCAGCTATATCTGATGTTTTCAAACACAAACTCTCTTTGCAGAAAACAGCAGCCAAATACAGACTTAATGCACAAACATTAAAGAGAAGAATAACTTTAATCCTTTTATCTTCTTTCAAGTGTGTATTAACCTGCTCGTTCATGTATAAATGTGCCCCTCCGGTTGTATGAATGTACGCCATTAGTGGGGTACAATTATACATTTTCTTTTTTTCATGTATAAATGTGCCCCTCCGGTTGTATGAATGTACCCCATTAGTGGGGTACATTCATACATTTTTTTTTTTTTTTTAAAAAGCATTATGTAAATTCATGCATGTGGATTTTCAGTAATATTATGCTTCTACTACATTATGAAATAGTTCAACTCTCAATATACTGTAAATTGAAAGAGATATACGTAATACACAGCATTCCACAAAGCGAAATGTAAAAACTGTATGAAGCCGCCCCACTCTCCCCTACATATAATATGGACCATTTGAAAGGACCAAGTTTAATTTGAGGACGGCATTCAATTAGTACCAGAGAATTAGATGGCAAATCAAAAAACAGAAGCTAATAACAAAAAGTTTGACAAAGCTGTTAAATAAAAAGAAGCTGTCAAAACTTCATGGCAACTCTTTCCCATTGTTAAAATACTTACAACGGCAAGTAAGTTATTTTTATTTTCATAAAACAATTAATGTTTAGTAACTTTTAATTTATTAGAAAAATCGCCTTGAATATTTTTAGTGATAAATTTTCATAGATCACAACTCATTTTACTTATTTGGCTGTTTTATATCTGGTACAGTTTTTTAACAAAAATATTCTCATTTCAGAAACTTATGAAAATGGAAAAAAAAGTTAAAAGAAGCAGAAATGTTTTCTGACATAAATAATAGTGATAGTGGATGAGGCAGAATTAAAGAAAAACAGAAGAAAACGAGCACGTGTTATAAATTCGAGTAGTGGTGATGAATCTGATTCCGAAAATAATGGACCGTGCATATTACCACCTTTTCCTACCACTCCAGCGAACAGAAAAAAATCATCATCTAATCCAAAACCTTAGCTTTTAAAAGTCAAAAAACAAATAATGAATGTGAATTGCTGCACCCTTCAACTTCAGCAACACACTGTGATAGACAAGTTGATGGTCCATCAACTTCTTTCTCTAATGATTCATCAGGTAATGATAAATTATTTAAATACAAGATCTCAGGATTTTTAGTTTTCGACTATTCATACCATTTATTCTACATTCGCTGATATTTTTTTATTAGCAAAAAGTTATATACATTTTTTAGTTTATTTTATACTGAGCATAAAAATAATTCATGCAACAACAATATGGTTATATAGTTTTCATTTCAGATTGGCGAAGTTTCCAACACTTTGTGCTAAAATCTTAAAGATGAGAAATGATAAATTGAATTGATGAGAAATGATAAAAATGATGATAAATCCTTAAGTTTAAAGATGAGCGTGAGAGAAGTTCTGGAACAGTTGACCGAAAAATCAAGCTCCTATGAAAAGACCACTGCTTCTAATATTGTTCCAGAACATCGAACTAATATTATGAAAACTTTTCCTTTACTTGATATGCAAGCCTTGGAAATCATCGAAAGAAACTTGTGTAATGACCAATTCAAGAAAGACCTGGTACATATTAGTAGCTTTACTTTACAAATTTTTCTAATTATTCAAACTGTAAGTAAAATGATATATTATATACTTTTATATTCCTGTTTTTAGATGACCGAGTTATCGAAAATTGGTGGCCCAAATACAATTTAAAATCTAGAGTTTTTTCAGGCACAGGCTATTAGCAGATATAGGGCATGAAAATGGAAATCAGGGAAATAAAGGAAGGGAAGATGAAGCAGCATGAATTATAACAACATAATATACTAATAAACATAATATAAAATAATATATTAATTAAAAATTAAGGGTTTGTTTTATTTATTCACCTTTTTTTGGGTGGTGTTGCCACCAGAGAGGTCGCGGAATGTCCCATAAGGGATATCCTACAATATCCTCAGGTGATCTACAATATCCCATGCGGGATATCCTATAGATATTGTGTGGGCGGACATTTTTGTATCCTAGGGATATCCCAGAGAGGTCCCATAGACATCTCGGCAGTGGCGGATCCAGGGGGGCTCAAGCCCCCCCCAAAAGCATCTGAGTTCTTCCGTGGCAAATCAAAGTGAACTCATAGGAAAATATATTATCATAGTTCTTCTTCTTTTTGGCGCAACAGCTTAACTGGGACCTAGGTCTCCTCCCTTTATGTATACTTGTGTTTGGTGTCTATGTCTTAGACATAAGCGTAGGGGGCCTTACGTTTTTTAATGTGAGCGACGAGCCACATATGAGGGAGGTATTCTCGGCAATTTGCTGTGATGGCTTTTCCAGAGTAATGCCATGCATAAGAGGACGGTGGCTTATACGTGTCCCGAGATCCAACCGCTAGCTGTCGAGAAGGCATGCAGCTTGCCTAGTGTTCGCATTATGATGGCAATTGTAGATTGTAGATATGGTGGTGACGACTTGTACTGCGACCTTTATAGGTCTATTGTACCCCACCCTCCTCCTCCAAGTGTTGGTGTACTTACCCATTTAGAGCGCCTCCTCTAATCCTGATTCCTTTAGGAATCTCAGGATCTGGGTCGGATTCAAGGCCTGCAGCTCCTCTGTGTTCAAGCAGTGAGCCCCAAGGTACATCTGTCTCTTGCGGAGTAATGCTCCGTAGTCTTTGAACAGATGTATGGGGGTTTCCTCTGCTGAGCCACAGAATCTGCATCCATCATCCTCCTCTAGGCCAAGGGCCTTGAGATGTTTCCTAAGTCTGCAGTGTCCCGTCAGGGCTCCTGTCAGAATTCTGAGCTTATTCCTGCTTAGTTTCAAGCAAGCTTTAGTTCTCTTCTGGTTAAAAGATCCCAGCATCACTTTGGATTGCCTTAGCCCTGGAAGTTCTTCCCAGGTTTTCATCCATTTTCCTCTTATTTCCTCATCTAAACTTTTGCGGATGGTGTTCACGCTCATACCGCAAAAGGGTTCCGGACCTATAAAGGGGCTACTGGATCCCTTGTTTGCTAGGTGATCGGCTTCTTCGTTTCCGTCTATACCAGTGTGTCCTGGTACCCAGTATAGCGTTACTTTATTATCCCTGCCAAGCTTGTTCAGCTTCCCCACACAGTCCCATACCAGTTTGGATCTGATGGTGTATGAGCTAATGGCCTTGATGGCTGCTTGGCTATCTGACAGGATAGCAATTGGTTTTTTGCGGTACTTCCTGTCGAGGTTAAACTGTGCACATCTTTCGATTGCGTGTACCTCTGCTTGGAAGATACTTGGGGATGTTCCCATGGATTCGGAGTATCTGCTACGAGGTCCAAACACTCCTGCACCAGTGCCTTCCTTTGTCTTCGAACCATCTGTATACCACTTGATGGCATTTTGCTCTATGTGGTATGCTGAGGATTCGTCGCTCCAATCGGCTTTACTACTACACATTGCTGTGTAGTTTTTCTCGAAGTGGTATTTGCATACCATTTCGTCTTTTGGTACTTCCAGCCAGGGGATCTTGGCAGCGAGGCTGTTTCGGTCTCTGCTCCCGATTATTTTGCCTCTGCCCATTCCTTCCTCGCTGAACCTTACGATCGCCGATCTGGCGGCGCTCTCCACCACAAGGTGCAGCGGAGTCAGATCCAGCAGCAGCTCCAATGCTGCTGTCGGACACGACCCCATCGCCCCCGTGATGCAGACACACGCCAGTCTTTGAATCTTCTCAAGCTGTTTCCTCATAGAGGCCAGCTTGATTCTACTTCCCCACGCAACCGCCCCATAAGTGATTGCAGGTCTCACTATCATGGTGTACATCCATCGCAGGATAGTGGGGTTACAACCCCACGTTTTTCCTGCCAGATTTCTGCACACCATTAGGGCGCGTTTGGCTTTACCTACCACTGCCTCAGCGTGTCTATTCCATAGGAGTTTGCTATCTAGTGTGATACCCAGATACCTTATCTCCTGTTGGTATTCTACTGCCTTCCCATCTATGAGTATGGGATGTAGGCAGCTTAGTTTTCTCCTTCTAGTAAATGGTATCACCGTGGTTTTGCTCGGGTTGAGTCTCAATCCCACTGTTTGATACCATCTACTAGTTACTTTGAGGCCTCTCTGAACAATTTCACAGAGCGTTCCCTCAAATTTTCCTCTGGCCATTATGACTATGTCATCGGCGTAACCTTGACATTTGATGTCTAGGTCGTTTAGCCTAACCAGTAGTTCATCAACTACCAGGCTCTACATTAGCGGTGATAGTACACCTCCCTGTGGGCACCCTCGAGTTGTGGAGATCTTAATGGTGTCTTTTCCCACTTGTGTCTCCGCCGTTCTAGTTCTCAGCATTTCTCCCATCCACTTTGAGATAGTGCTGTCGATATTCCTTCTTTCGAGGGCCGCCCTGACAGCCTCGTGTGAGGTGTTATCAAAAGCTCCCTCTATATCCAAGAAGGCACATCAGGCTACTTCCTTTATCTCTAGTGCTGCTTCTATTTCGTTTGTCAGCTGATACAGGGCGGTTTCTGTGGATTTCCCTGCTCTGTAAGCATGCTGACTCCTGTGTAGTGGTGTACCTACCAGCACTATAGTCCTAAGGTAATTATCAATCACCTTCTCCATTGTCTTTAACATAAAAGATGTTAGACTAATGGGTCTAAATGACTTCGGTTCAGTGGTGTCTTGCTTCCCCACCTTCGGTATAAATACCACCTTAGCCCTTCTCCATAGCTCCGGTATATATCCGAGCGCTAAGCTACTTCTAAAGATATTTAGAAGATACGGCATTAGTTCTCTCTCGCCCTTTTGTAGGAAGGCAGGAACTAGTCCGTCCACACCTGGGGCCTTAAAAGGCTGGAAAGTGCCGATAGCCCATCTGATTCGGTTTTCCGTACAGATGGACGCTGCCCTCTTCCAGTCGGCCCGACTTGGTTTCCGTGGTTGCATCAAGCCCTCGGTCTCCCTGTATCCTCTACATCCCGGAAAATGGGTTTCTAGTAGGAGGAGAGCTCTTTGCTCTTCATCCTCCGTGATGGCAATAGTAAATATTACCAGTTTTGTACGAGAGTCAGAAAAAAGATTGGAAGTTTTCAAACGAGCTACCGTTCAACAAGCTATCGTTGTTTTTAAAAAAACACCCACAGACGAAAAGAGTCCAGTTGCAAAGTCTTAGTGATACACGCTGGGTTGAAAGCCATGATGCGATCCTTCAATTCAAAGAGTTCTTTGACCCCACAGTTCCTTGAAGAAATCGACAGAACTTCTCCGCCATTGAAAAGTGCAAGATTTCTAGCTTCTATTCAACGATTCGACTTTGTCTTATCTTAATGGTAACCGCCGCAGTATTTCAAATCACGGTTTCGCTTTCACAGGAACTGCAGGCTGTTGCATTAGATCTTAATCTTTATTATGAGATGTTAGAAAGTGTAGTAAGAACGAGAAGAGTCGCTTTTCGAGAGCAGATCACTATTCGAATCTCGAAGTGCCATCGTAAACACAGAAAATCTGACCTCGATAGTAGCAGCTGCATGCGTTTACAGTGACGATTTATCTCATCCTCACTCATTATCGGGATAAATATCTCTTTGGAAGGAGCTATGGAGTGGTAGACAACATCTCTTCCAAACAGCAGCTGAAGCGCTTCAAGAGACAAACGAGTTTTTTTCAAATATATAAAATGTTGTTACAAATTCACGCTACATTACCAGTAACCACTTGTATTGTGGAGCTTCTCTTTGCTTAAAATAATAAAATCGTACCTTCGTACGACAATCACCCAAGACAAGTTAATTGGTTTGGCTTCCATGTATATTCACCGAGATATCTCTGGTAATCTACAACCTAACGAAGTCATTGAGGAATTTGCGAAAAGGTATCCGAGCAGACTTATTATTTTGTAATAGCTTATATTTTGGGTCATTTCACACTTTGCAAGCGATCAATTTATGGTTTTTTCTCTAGTAGCATCGGACCTCGCGAGGAGACTTATTATGTACTAAGCAAAATAAAATGTGTGTTTTTTAGTGTTTTCTTTGCTAGTCTTTACTTTACCTCGGCGTGGGCAAGCCCCCCCCAAATGACAATCCTGGATCTGCCCCTACATCTCGGGATAATCCCAGGATATCTTTTTAAGTTCAATGCGATATCCATGGGATATTCTCAGGATGACCCTGTGCTGTGTTTCCCTTGCCACCTTTTGGCTCCGTACTTTAAAAATCTACTCAACTGTGACCCACCCAGCGAAGACTTCGACTATAAACAAACCACACCCAACCCGGACTCGCTTCCCCCTTCATTCGAAGAAGTTGGCCAGATCATTCAACTTCTTAAGAATAATAAGGCAGCTGGAGAGGACTCTATCATTGCTGAACTATAGAAAGGTGCTGGAAACAATGCCGTGCGCAAGCTATCCGAGATCATCCAGGACATCTGGGAAACAGAGAAATTACCACCCGATTGGAAATCTGCTCTGGTCCATCCGCTTCATAAAAAGGGAGATTTTACTGATTTTAACAACTACCGTGGAATTTCTCTCGTCCCGGTAACATACAAGATTCTGTCGAAGGCGTTACAAACAAGGGCATAAAATCAGTTGGATAGTCAACTGGGAGAATACCAGGGGGGCTTTAGGAAGACCCGATCCTGTGTTGAACAGATCATCAACCTTACTTACATACTCACATACTTACTTACATACGTACTAACTAACATATACTTACTTACATACGTACTAACTGTACTTACATACTCCAAGATGAGAAACCGCAAGGTGGTTGTCACCTTTGTTGATTTTAGGAAGGCCTACGATTCCATCGATAGAGAAACGCTTAACAAAGTACTCCCGGAACTAGCACTAGACAACAAAACCCGCAGACTCATCCTAGAAACTTTGACCAACACCCATTCCAAGGTTAAATTTAGAGGCGAGATTTCAGAAAGCTTTGAAATAAAAACTGGAGTGAGACAAGGAGATGGACTTTCCCCACTTCCCTTCAACTGTGTGATTGAAAAGGTTTATTATAAGAGAATGGCGCAAGGAACTGAACAATTTGGGTGCCCAGAGTGGTATCTACCTGGGACGTAAGAACGATGGACTGGTTGTAGATTGCCTGGCCTTTGCAGATGACATGGCACTGTTAGCTGATTCTCTTGACATGGCAACAATGCAGGTAAACTGCCTCAGAAAACAGGCTGCCAAAGTGGGTCTTCAAGTGTCGCAGGAGAAAACAGAATTCTTCACCAACATTGAGAGATGTTACTAGAACAGGGAAACATCAAGAGGACTTAGAAATTTAAGTATCTCGGCCAATGGATTGAACCCAACTTATCAGAAAAAGCATCATTATCCAAGAGAGTTAGCAAGTTAGAACTAGCCTATCGGCTGACTAAGAACACTTACAATAAGAAATGCCTGTAACGCAACCTAAAACTTAAGCACTAGTATGGAAGAAGCCCTGTGTGCCATGGAGTGTCTTTCCTTGAACCGAAGGGGTCTAATAAAGAAATTGGAAATCAGAGAGAGAAGAATCCTCAGGAAGATCCTAGGCTCGGTAAAGGAAGATGGGGAATTCCGAAGACGGCATAACTCTGAGCTCTACGAACATATTGAGATGCTCTCTGACTGTGCAAGGAAAAAAAGGGTAGCTTTCTATGGCCACGTTGCAAGATTGCCTCCAAACCGACTAACCAACCGTCTGTACACCTTCTGGCAAAACAAGAAGCTTCGTACCACTTAGTTGACACAGACCGAGAAGGATATTAAAGAACTGGGAATAACAGATCTCAAAAACAGAGAGTCTGTGAGACGCACCCTGAAGGAAGTCCGTGGATTTCAGGAAAAACCTCGAAGGAAAGGTACCTCCTGGACAGAAGAGAGAAAGGAGTTACATCGGCAGAAGATGCGACAATACTGGGCAAAGGTCTGTCAAAATACTGGGGTTTTACGGATTGAGTTTTTTTTATTTGTGACGCGTATTTTTACGGCGCGCGATAAGGAAAAAAAATGACAAAAATTGAGAGTGAAAGCGACCGAGACGAAGATTATAAAAGGGAAGAGAGTCAGAAGAAAGGTTGAAAAGTTTTCCTTTCTAAAAAGTAAGAAACTGGAAAGATCACCGGCTAAAAAGGAAATGGGTGAGGAAATGAAGATGCTGAAAAAAATTATGGAAGATATAGGGGAGATAAAGGAAGAGAATCGGAAGATGAGCCGGGAAATGGAATATTTGAAAAATATGATGCGTGAAAAGGAAGAAAAATGGGAAAGAGAAAAGACGGAACTAAATGAAAAAATTAAAAGACTGGAGGAGAAAATGGAAGAGAAGGAAAAAATAATGAGAAAAAAGAATATTGTTCTAACGGGACTGGACGAAGGGGAATGAGAGAACGAGAAGAATCTGGAAGAATGGATAAAGGCAGAATTATAGGTAGAAGTGACGGTGAAAGAGATGTATAAAGTAAGTGGAGGGAAAATGTTGGTGGCGGAACTTGGGACCTGGGGTGAAAAGCGGAAAGTTATGGAAAATAAGAGGAAACTAAGGGAAAAAGGGAAAAGAGAGTATACATAGAAGACGATCTGACAAAGAAGGAAAGAGACATACAGAAGGAATTAAGAGCGCTAGCCAAAGAAGAGCGAGAAAAAGGACGGTGGGTGAAAGTCGGTTATAAAAAGATATGGATAGACGGAAAAGTCTTTACTTGGGATGATGAAAAGGGGGATTTAAACACAACAAATTTTTGAATAAGATCACAAGGAAAAGACGACAGGACAGAAAACGGAAAACGAACACGGAGAGGAATAAGGAAGAAACGGAGCAATTAAGAATAGTATACTGGAACACAGCGGGGATAAAAAACAAAGACAATGAGTTTTGGGAAAATTTGATGTAGTGGGAATGGTAGAAACGTGGGTGGAAGAGAAGGGGTGGGAAAAATTGGAAAAAATAATGCCGAAAGAGTTTAAGTGGAAGTGTCAATTTGCAGAGAGGGTAAGCAGGAAAGGGAGAGCTAAAGGGCGGATAATAATGGGAGTGAAAAAGGGTTTGGAAGAAGAAAACAGAACCGAAGCAAAAGAAGAAAGAGGGTTATGGAAAGAACGGTGAAAATTAGACAGAGAAAATGGAGAATTATAACAATATACAGCAGAAGTATGAAAGAAACGAAGAGAATGATAGAAGAGCGAGTAAAACAGCAAGACGAGGGAACTCTGGTGATTGGGGGGGACTTTATCGCAAGAATTGGAGAAAAAGGAATACGGCTAGAAGAAGAACAAACAACAATAGAAAGAAGACCAACAAAAGACGCAACAGAAAACGCCGAAGGGAGACTACTGATTGGTCTAGTAGAAGAAAGAGGGTGGGACATACTTAATGGAAACAGTATAGGAGATGAGAAAGGAGAGTACACATATATCGGACCAAGAGGGGAGACAGTTATTGACTATGTTATGGTGAATGAAGAAGCATGGGATGAAATAGAACAATTCAAGGTGGGAGAAAGAGTCGAGTCGGATCATATGCCATTGGAAGTGAAGACAAAAGGAAGAGAGAAAAATAGAAGAAGAGAGAAGGATGTTAGAAGAAAAATTGTGAAAAATATCTGGACGGAAGAATAAGGAATAGAAAATTATAGAACAAGACTTAGGGAGGCTAGATACGAAGAGGAAGGGATAAACGAAAAAGTGAAAGAACTGGGTGATCACGTAAAAAATGCAACAGAAAAAAAAGTGATAGAGACAAGAGTGAAAGTGGGGTCTTGGAAAAACGAGTGGTGGGATAAAGAATGCAGGGAAGGGAAGCAAGCAGTAAGAAAGAAATTAAGAAATTGAAAAAGAGGAAAAGCAAGTAATGAGGAGTACAAGAGAGCACGCAAGAGATACAAATTAGTATGCAGTAAGGAGAAGAAGCAAAAGAAATGGATGGAAGAAGAACTAAAGATGAAAGGCATAAAGACGGAAGAAGAGGTATGGAAATACATAAATAGGGAAAGAAAGAAAAAAGTAGAAAGATTGAGTAATAGAATTACTATGGAGGAATGGAGAAAGTACTTCAGTGAGCTGCTGGGTGGTGATGAAATCAGACAGGAAAAGAAAAAGAGTCAACACAGGGTGGGAGAAATAGAAGAGATAACAAGAGAAGAATTAGAACAACAACTGAGTAAACTGAAAAAGAAAAAGGCACCGGGGAGGGACGGTATACAGAATAAATCGTGGATATATGGAACTGAAAGGGAAGCTGACAGGCTGTTTGAGATAATGAATGGAGAGTAGAAGGGAGAGGGCTTCCCACAGGAGTGGAAAGAGGGGATAATTTGCCTCATATATAAGAAAGGAGAAAAGGAAACAGCAAGCAATTACAGGGGGATCACCATGCTCAATACGGCATATAAGATATATGCAATGATTGTGGAAGAGAGATTGACGAAGGAATTGGAGGAGCGGGGTGTGATACCAGACGGACAGGCGGGATTTAGGAAAGGGAGAGGGACCATGGATAATGTACACATCTTGAATCACATAGTAGGGAATGAGATAAAAAAGAGGGGCGGCAAGATGTATGCATTATTTGTGGACCTGAAGGCGGCCTTTGATAATGTGGCAAGAGAGGCACTGTTTGAATGCCTGAGAAAGAAAAGGATAAAGGAGCATCTGATATCAAAACTAGAAGAGATTTATGAAGAAACAATAAGTAGAGTGAGAGTTGGTGAAAGGGTGAGCGAAGGTTTTAATACGCATAAGGGAGTGAGACAAGGCTGCCCACTAAGCCCCAGCCTGTTTGCAGCAGTCCAAAATGATGGTGTTTAGAAAAGGGGGTGGCAGGAGAAGAGTAATTGAGTGGAGATGGGAGAAGGAGAAAATTGAAGAAGTAAAAGAATTTAAATACCTCGGGTACGTGTTTAATGAGAGAAATACTGAAACAGCACACGTGAGAGAGTTAGTAAAGAAAGCCAATAAAATACTAGGAGCGGTATGGGGAATAGGAGAGAGAAAATTTGGACACGACTATAGAAGGAGAGTGATGATGTTTGATAGCCTGGTGAAAAGTGTGATGATGTATGGAGCGGAAATATGGGGATGGAGAGAGCAAGAAGAGCTGGAAAGGGTGCAAGAAAAATATTTGAAATGGGTGCTAGGACTAGGTAGAGAGACCCCGGGGTATATAGTGATGGAGGAAACAAAGAGAGATGGAATAAGAATAGAAGCAGGAAAGAGAGCAATAAGCTTTGAGGAGAGAGTGATAGAGAGAGGAGAGTACAGAATTCTGCAAGAGTGCCTCAAAGAAAAAAGGGAAGAAATAGGAAAGGGGGTGTGGAAAGAGAGGGAGGCATATCTAGAAAGAAACGGGTATGCAGGAGCGGAGATAGAAACAATGAGAGAGAGAGGTAGAGTAATGACAGAGGAATTAGTCCAGAGATATAGAGATGTGCAAAGGCAAGAAAGGAGAGCAGGAATTAGGGAGTCTAGGTACAATGGGAAATATGAAAAAATAATAACGGAAGAACTGCCAAAGTACCTAGGAAGAGAAAGTAGAAAAGAGAGAGTGACAATGGCAAGATTCAGATGTGGAAATGAAGAGAGAGATAATAAATTTTGGATGGAGGATAGGAATAGAGTATGCAGGATGTGTGGAGAAAACAAGGAGACAATAGAACACTTGCTGAACGAATGTTCAGAAATGAGAGAAAGAAACGAGTGTAGAGAATCTTAGGGATTTTAGGGTGGGTTCAATGAGGGTTTAACACTTTACACAAATAATATATTGATTTACTCAAAACTTCGTTACATGCTTCAGTCTTGTTGCAGAGGAGAGTGTCTTGTTACACATGCGCACTCACACAAGCCACGTTGCCACTTCTATTCCCAACACTCCTCCTCGATTTTTACATATTAACCTTTTTTAACATTACAAAACATAAAAATCGTTTCTCTTACAATCTAGTTCATAATACAAATAAAATTTTTTTTTTTAACAAATATTTAGGATATTTCTGTAGTAACTGAATTGTTCATAACTTAGTGCTTTAGTAAACATATCCGCCAGGTTCTCAGTAGAACTTACATATTTTATATCTATCTCCTTTGAGTTTACTTTGTCTTTAATAAAGTGATATCTAATATCAATGTGCTTTGATCGTTTACTATTTTCGTAACTATTCGCTATATCAATCGCACCCTTATTATCTACATACAATACAGTTTTTACATTTTCGTTCAAATCTTCGCTTAATCGTTTAATATTTATTTGTTCACATGCGCTGACAGTGGCAGCTATATATTCTGCTTCTGCAGTTGATAAAGAAACACATCCTTGTTTTCTGGATAACCATGATATAGCATTTTTACAATACATTGTTACTGATCCACTTATGCTCCTCCTATCTTTTTTGTCGTTTGCATAATCTGCATCTGAGTAAGTTTCAATTGACATTTGATTTGACTTTACATATGTTAATGACAAATCTATAGTAGTGTATAAATATTTTAACACTCTTTTTGCTTCTAACCATGCTGATTGCGTTGGTTTATCTAGACATTGACTCAAATAGCTTGTTGCATAGGATATATCTGGCCTAGTGCCTGTACTTATATACATAAATCCTCCGATAAATTTCCTATATGGAACATTAACAATCTCTTCGCTTGAATCTATTTGATAACCTTTTGTTATTGGAATCTTTGCTCCTTTACTCTCTATCATTCTAAATCTTTCAACCATTTTTCTTATGTGTTTACTTTGAGATAACTTTAATTTTTCTTTTGATCTTTCTATTTCCATACCTAAGAAGTTTTTTACATTGCCTAAATCTTTCGCATTATATTCTTTCTTTAGTTCAGATATAATAAACTTTACATTCTCGTCACTTCCAGTTATAAGTATATCGTCTACAAACACAATTAACCATACATTCTCGCCAATATAAAAACAACAATCATTTTTAGATCTTTTTAACTTGATACTACTTGCAAAACTATTAAATGTTTCGTTCCAACATTTTGGGCTTTCCTTTAGTCCGTACAAACCTTTATTCATTTTAAAAACTTTATTCCTTTCAATATTTATTCCTTGTGGTGGATTTACATAAATTTCAGATTTTAAGTTACTGTTCAAAAATGCCGTTGGGATATCCAACTGCTTCAATTGCCACCCTTTTTGAATAGCCTGAGAAATTAACAATCTAATTGTTTGCAATCTAGCCACTGGGGCATAGTTATTTGCGCTATAATTTACATTTTCTTGAAAACCTCTTGCGACAATTCTCGCTTTCTTTACACCGTCATCTTTGGTTTTAAAAATCCATTTAGAGTCTATAATTTTCTTATCTTTTGGTTTAGGAACTACTGTCCATGTGTTCATATTTGTATGAGCATTTATTTCTTTATTTATAGCTTCTTGCCACCCATCATTTAAGTTTATTGCTTCATCATATGTTATTGGATCTTTTCTTAAAAATAAACAATATGCAGTATGCAATTCGTATTCAAAATCTTTTTTATATCTTTCCGGTACTTTAATTGTTCGTGTTCTAGTCTTTCGTTCTTCATTAATAACATTTCTTTCATCAATACTACTATCATCACTACTATTCTCGTTTTCTACTTCACTATCACTTGATTCATTACTTTTTTCGGTTTCACTATTATTTTCGTTATTTACTTCGTTCTCACTTGACTTATTATTTTCGCTTAATACATCGCTTTCATTTAATATGAATTGCTCTGATAACTCATTTCTATTTTTATCGTTTACAAACTTATAATCACTTTCATCAAATTCTACATCTCTGGAGATTATTATCTCTTCTGTTTGAGGGTTCCACAAACGATACCCATTGCTACTATAACCTACCATTCGAGTTTCAATACTTCTTTCGTCAAGTTTAAATTTACGTGGTAAAATTACCGCCCACGCTTTTGAACCAAATACTCTTAACCTTTTTAAATCTAATTTTCCGTAATACATTTCGGCTGGAATTTTAAAATTTATTGCTGCAGATGGACATCTGTTTAACTGATAAGCTGCGCACATAAATGCTTCTGTCCATAAGTATTTTGGTAACCCTGTTTCATTTATCATTGTTCTAGCTTTATTGTACAAAGTTCTATTAAGTCTTTCTGCTACACCGTTTTGTTGTGGTGAATAAGGTCTAGTATACTGAATAATAATTCCGTTTTCGTAACAAAATTTTCTGAATAAATTTGAAATGAATTCGCCGCCATTGTCACATCTTATCCTTTTTACATTTACATCTTTTTGCGTTTGAATTTCTTTAATATAATGTATAAGGTTATTTTCAGCTTCACTCTTATTTTTAAGTACATACAGTTTTACAAAATGAGAATAATCGTCCGTTATAGTTTGAAAATATTTTTGACCTTCATTTGACATAGGTGTCACCGGACCAGCTATGTCTGTGTGTATTAACTCACCAATTTGTCTGCTTCTTGGTAGTTCTTGTTTAATAAATGGCTTCCTTACGCTTTTGTTTTTCATGCATGAATTACATTTTTTGTCGGACATGGGTAGTTTCATTGTTGATAACCCCTTTTTATTTAAATGACCCAATCTCAAATGCCATATATTATTGTTTGAGCATACATTTGCTTCTTCAAACTTAGAATTATCTTTAAGTAATCCATTCAAATAAAATAAACCGCACCTTTCTTTGCAATGCCACACTGCATCATTTTTAATTAACGTTACCTTTAATGGTTTAAATATAACTTCAATACCTTTATCTATTAACCCTTTTACTGACAAAATATTATGAAATAAACCCGGAACAATTAATGCATCAATAGTTACTTCCCTTCCGCATGATAACATACAAATTTTACCTTGTTTCTTTGCAATTAATGCATCGCCGCTTGCGATTTTTATTCTTGTACACGTTTCCATGACAATAACATTGGTCATGTATTTTTCATATTCTTGTTGTATTAAGTGTTCTGTTGCACCTGAATCAATTATCCAATCAATATTGTCTGTGTTCACTGTTGCCTGATAACATTCTAGCTGCGTCGTTGCTACGAAATTGTAGTTTTCTTCTGTCTTGCTCATGTGTGTCTGATTTTGATTTGAATTTCCTCTATGCTGTCCTCGACCTCGATTATACTGGAATCTTCCACGACTGAAGTTGGATTGTGCACGTCCACGACCACGAAAATTTCCTCTCTTTTTTCCATTATTTGTGTTGCTAAAACACTCTGACTCTATATGTCCAGTACGCCCACATTTGAAACATTCGTATCTTGCACTAAATGCTGCTTCACTTCTATTTGTTGATGTCTTTTCACCTCTCTTTAATTCGTCGTCTAACAAACACGTTTTTACAAAATCAACAGTCAAGTCTTTTTCCGCACTCATTGTTTCTATGGCAGTAACTACATTATCATACGACGATGGTAATGTTAGTAATAGATGACACACTTTATCAGACTCATCCATTTTAGTGCCTGATGATTCTATGCTATTTATTAATGCATCATATTTTAGGAAATGATCTTGTAATTTGTCACTTACTTTGCATTTTAGCGTTAAAAGTTGTCTTTTCAGATGTAATTTGTTTACTGCGCTTTTTCTTTCGAAAATGTTTTCTAAGCAAGTCAACATTTCTTTAGCATTTCTTGCTTTCTGCACATATGAGATGTATTTGTCGGTTATACATTTTACAATAGTTGATCTAGCTTTAGCATCTTTTTCTTTGTTCAGTTCCTTTCCAGGTTGTAAAGGTTCGATTGCTTCTTTTACTCCTTTTTCTTCTAGTATAAGATATACTCTGAATTTCCAATGTGTAAAATTTGTTCCCTCTTTCAGTTGCGGGTACACCACGATCCCTTCACCGGTCGCTGTCGCCATTTTTCTTTGTTCTGCTAAACACGTTTTTTGCACTTTTTTAAATTTACCCTTATTTTATCAAATAAAGCGATTTTTCAAAAAACTTTTTGTCTCTCCCCTGGGCCCATAACCTCTTAGGGATTTTAGGGTGGGTTCAATGAGGGTTTAACACTTTACACAAATAATATATTGATTTACTCAAAACTTCGTTACATGCTTCAGTCTTGTTGCAGAGGAGAGTGTCTTGTTACACATGCGCACTCACACAAGCCACGTTGCCACTTCTATTCCCAACAGAGAAGAGATTTTAAACGAGGATGGAAGAGGGATAGATTGGATGAAGAAAGTTGAGGAGAGAAGAAAGGAGAGAAGAGGAGAGAAAAAGAGCAATATGTGGGGAGGTAATCGGGGTTTAGGGATAGGAATTTAGTGACTTTCTTTTTTTTTGTTTTTAGTTTGAGCAGCATATGTTTCTTTTTTTGTTAATGTTTATTTTTTCTTTTTCTCTTTTTATTATTATTCTAATTTATATTATGTTCGATGTTAGTTTTAGTATAGATGTAAATTTTGGATTCAATTTATAAACCCGTAAGGGCAATAAATATACATAATACCTACTGGGCAAAGGTCAAAGCCCAACAGTTGAACAAGCGTGGTCCAAAGTAGGCCTATTCGAGAGAAGAAGAAGAAATTTAATAATCAGTAACTAACACAACCAAAAAAATAGTTTTGGGGAGATAGTGTCCCCTTGGCGAATTCCCCTGCCAATTTTAAATTTGTTGGTATTGTCGTGTAGCCTTATACTTGTTGTAGCGTTTCGGTAAATATGTTCAATTAGCTTTGTATATCGATAGTCTATTCGTGCGTGGTCTAGACTCCCCAAAACTATTTACCGCGGTTCTCGAATATGCTTTTAAAATGGTATCTTGGGAACACCTAGGAATTACAGTGAATGGAGAAAAATTTAACCACCTGAGATTCGCAGACGACATCGTCCTAATAGCCGACAATATCAAAGATGCAAAAACTATGCTCAACGACCTAAAACAGTCAACGGAAAAAGTGGGCCTTAGGATGAATATGGGAAAAACAAAAGTTATGACCAACCTAGTGCTAAGCGATCAAATCAAAATAGATGATGCTGATATAGAAGAAGTAACTTCCTATATATACCTGGGGCATCAGATACGCATAGGCCGCGAAAACCAAACATGCGAAATACAGCGCCGCATAGGCTTAGGATGGGCAGCGTTTGGAAAATTAACTAACATCTTGAAGAGCGAACTACCAATGTGTCTCAAACGGAAAGTGTTCGAGCAATGTGTGTTGCCGGTAATGACGTATGGGTCAGAGACTTTAACACTAACAAAGCGTTCCGCAGCAAAACTGCAGGTAACACAGAGGTCAATGGAACCGGCCATGCTAGGCATTTCCTTACGAGACAGGGTACGAAACGAGCTCATCAGGGAAAGGACGGGTGTCTGCGACATTATAACACGCATCTCCAACATGAAATGGAGATGGGCAGGCCACGTTGCCAGACTTTGGGATGGCCGATGGACTAAACGGCTTTTGGAATGGAGACCCCGTGCCGATAAACGAAGTAGAGGTAGACCACCAACTCGATGGACCGATGACATCAAGAGGGTGTCACAAAACTGGATGAACAAAGCACAACATCGTGATGCCTGGAAAGAGTTAGAAGAGGCTATAAATTATTATGTCCTGCAGTGGACGCAAACGGCTGGACAATGATGATGATGATGATGAACACAACCAAATATCACCGTACTGATATAGTAGTAAGAATAGCCAATTCATCTGTGATTTATATATTTTACTTTACTTGATTTTATACTGACTCATGTTCTTTTTATATATATATATATATATATATATATATATATATATATATATATATATATATGTTGTATTTGAGGTTTTCGCGGATAGATACCTGTGTTGTATTGTTTTCTCGGGGATTCCGCGTTGCTGTTGAGGGTTGGTTCTGAAAAGAACCGGATTCTCGACGTTTCGGCGAACTAACATTCGCCATTCTCAAGAGATATATGCGTCCGTGCGGGTCAACGGTTAGACGCATACTGAGAGCTCGTTCGTGCGGTGCGACTACTTATAGCTGTCTGGCTTCGGGTCATGCGCGTTGTGTGCGGTGCTTCGGTTCGGTTGTTTGTTTGTCTTGTTGGTCGTACATGAGTCTGGGGTGTCTGGGGTTGCATTTTGAGGGTGGATATGATCGGTCGCCATGCTGGGGGCAGTCTCAAGGAATCGTCTCTCGTGTTCATGCAGTAGTCTCGTTTTTCTATCTCTAGGGCTTCTCTGTATACTCGTGACATTTCGTGGCTAATCTGTGCAACAGTCCTTGAATTTCTAAAGTCCATCCAGTGACCGGTGTTTGTGTGTTGGACAAGTGCCGATGAAACTTTGTCTCTGTGTCTGACTGAAACTACATGTTCTTGAATCCTAGCAGATATTTTTGTATTGGTACGTCCAATGTAGGTTCGTTCACATGTTCCGCAAGGTATTTCGTAAATTCCATGGGATTCTAACGGGATGGTGTCTTTAACGCTGCGTAGCATGGAGGATATTTTCTGGTTAGGTTTGAAAATGGTGTCGATGTTGTGTCTTTTAAGAATTCTGGAGATTTTGTCAGTTGATCCATGAACATATGGTAGGTATGCTGTGCTAACGGGTTTCTGGCGTTCTTCAGTTCTCTGGCTACTGTTCTCTGTACGACGAAAAGCTCTGGATATTAAGCTGTTTGGATATCCATTTGAAGAAAGAGCTTCTCGTAAGTTCCTCAATTCTTTCGGTAAGTTCAGCTGGTCGGCTAGTCTTTTTGATCGGGTGGTAAGAGTGTTTACTACAGATGCTAGTTGTTTGGGATGATGGTGCGAAGAAGCGTTCAGATATCTGTCTGTATGGGTTGGTTTCCGGTACACAGTGTGACTCAAGGTGCCGTCAGGTCTCTTCTGTACCAAAACATCCAAGAAAGGAAGTCGTTGATGCTTTTCTATCTCCATTGTGAATTTAATTTGGTCGTGTTGGGAGTTAAGATGGGTAAGGAATTTGTCCAGCTCTGGTCTGCCGTGGGGCCAGATTACAAATGTGTCGTCAACATATCTTAACCAGAGTGTAGGTTTAAGTATGGCTGATGAGATTGCCTTTTCCTCAAAATCTGTAAGAAATATGTTGGCTATTACTGGGGATAGAGGTGAACCCATTGGTGCTCCTAGGACTTGTTTGTATATTTGACCACCGTACCTAAAGTATGTATTCTTTAAACAATGTTCTGCCAGATCTGATACGTACTTTTCTGGTTTTAATTTTGATCTTATGATGTTTAAGGCCTCAGGGACCGGTACTTTTGTGAATAAAGATACAATGTCAAAGCTCACAAGGAGGTGGCCGGGCTGGAGTTGGTGATTTTTCAGTATGTCTATGAAGTGTTCAGCATTGCGGACATAGGAATCACAATCTTCGGCGTATGGTTGTAAACATTTTGCTAAATGTTTCGCAAGAAGTTGGACCGGTGAACCAACGGAGCTTACTATTGGTCGTAGTGGGGCTCCATCTTTGTGGATCTTTGGCAAACCATATATCTTGGGACACCGTGAAGATTTCTCCCTTGGTATAAGATAATTCATTGTTTCCTTGTCAATGCTAGAGCTTAGGATCTTTTGTCTGGTAGTTTTCTCAAGATAGGTTGTGGGGTCCGTTGTACTGGGCAGATAAGCTGGATCATCTAAGATTGTGGTCATTTTTTGTTTATAGTCAGCACTGTTCATGACTACAGAGCAATTTCCTTTGTCAGCTGGTAGGACCACAATGCTGTTGTTTTCCCTTAGTGCCTTGAGGGCTTTGAATTCCTCGTATGAGATGTTTCTTGTCGGTGGTTTGGCAGATCTTAAAATGTGGCATGTTTCCTGTCTTATTGTCTCGGCTAATGTGGCAGGGAGTTGTGAAATAGCAGTCTCGACACCAGTGATTATGTCTTCTTTGGGAAGGCGAGTTGGTGCTATTGCAAAGTTAAAACCCTTGGCCAGTACGGTTTTGGTAGGTTCGTCAAGGGGCTGGTCTGAAAGATTGTAAACCACTTTGTCGATGTTGAGTGGTTTTGGTGCAGGTTTTTGTCTCCGTCTGAGAAGGTTGTATTTTTCTTTCTGTCTATTGGTAATTAATAATCTATTCTGTTCGGCTCTGTTGGTAGATATTATAGTCTATCTGTTGCCAGAGGAGAGGGTGTAGCGTAGTGGTTAGAGTTATGTGGGTTGTCAGGATATTTTGACTGATGCTGTCAAGTTTCTGTCGTTTGGTTTGGATTTCGTCCCGAAGCAAAGCTTGGCTTGCGTTGTGTAGTATTTTGTTTGACCTGGCTGTCGGATTTTGGTGTGACAGCCTCATACAGACGGGTGTTATGTCTGTATCTCTACAGCGACGTAAAAATGCTAAATCGCATAATAATTGAGAGCGCTTTGTCCGTAGTTTCTCGAAACTACGGGTGAGGTGGTAAATTTCCTCCCCGTGGAGGTTTATAATGTTATATTTGAGGTTTTCGCGGATAGATACCTGTGTGGTTAAGATATGTTGAAGACACTTTTGTAATCTGGCCCCACGGCAGACCAGAGCTGGACAAATTCCTTACCCATCTTAACTCCCAACACGACCAAATTAAATTCACAATGGAGATAGAAAAGCATCAACGACTTCCTTTCTTGGATGTTTTGGTACAGAAGAGACCTGACGGCACCTTGAGTCACACTGTGTACCGGAAACCAACCCATACAGACAGATATCTGAACGCTTCTTCGCACCATCATCCCAAACAACTAGCATCTGTAGTAAACACTCTTACCACCCGATCAAAAAGACTAGCCGACCAGCTGAACTTACCGAAAGAATTGAGGAACTTACGAGAAGCTCTTTCTTCAAATGGATATCCAAACAGCTTAATATCCAGAGCTTTTCGTCGTACAGAGAACAGTAGTCAGAGAACTGAAGAACGCCAGAAACCCGTTAGCACAGCATACCTACCATATGTTCATGGATCAACTGACAAAATCTCCAGAATTCTTAAAAGACACAACATCGACACCATTTTCAAACCTAACCAGAAAATATCCTCCATGCTACGCAGCGTTAAAGACACCATCCCGTTAGAATCCCATGGAATTTACGAAATACCTTGCGGAACATGTGAACGAACCTACATTGGACGTACCAATAGAAAAATATCTGCTAGGATTCAAGAACATGTAGTTTCAGTCAGACACAGAGACAAAGTTTCATCGGCACTTGTCCAACACACAAACACCGGTCACTGGATGGACTTTAGAAATTCAAGGACTCTTGCACAGATTAGCCACGAAATGTCACGAGTATACAGAGAAGCCATAGAGATATAGAGATATAGCCATAGTCTCAGCGACCGTCGCAGCTGCAACATGTCAAACTGTACTCCGACAACCCTCAACGAAGCCACGCAAAAGCTCCTCGACCCAGGCTACCTGGATACCCTGGACGACAACGTTATAGAGGAAATGTTTCTCTACATAATGAAAAGGAAGAAGAACACCGAAATCGCCGCCGAAAAAAACACCGCAACCGCTACAGAAGATTCCACCGAAACCGCCGTCGAATACCCAACTGAAACCGCCGCCAAGAAGACCACCGTAAACGCCGCCGAAGATTTCACCGATGCCGCCGAAGATTTCACCGAAGCCGCCGAAGATTTCACCGAAACCGCCGAAGATACTACCGAAACCGCCGAAGATACCGCCGAAGATTTCACCGAAGCCGCCGCCGAAGAGTTCACCGAAGCCGCCGAAGATTCCACCGAAGCCGCCGAAGATACCACCGAAACCGCCGAAGATACAACCGAAACCGCCGCCGAATACCCCACTGAATCCGCCGCCAAGAATATCACCGTAACCGCCACCGAGGATTCCTCCGATGCCGCCCCCAAAAATTCAACCACCGACGCCGCCCCCAAAAATTTAACCACCGACGCCGCCCCCAAAAATACGACCACCGACGCCCACAAAAATACGACCGAAGCCCCCAAAAGAAACCGCCCGATGCGCAACCAGACGAAGAGAAAGAGAAAACTACCAGCACTAATAAAATCAAGACTGAAAGACAAAGGAGCTAGAATCAGCTAAGAAAACAAGACCGACCCGCAGCCAAGCAGAACCCAACACAGCCCACCGAAGGAAACCAAGGAGGAAATGAAATGAAAAACTAATTTACAGAAAAAAAAAAAAAAAACCAAGGACAAACAAAAACAGACGACAACAACAGAAAAAACAAAACAACAACCGAACACAAAACCAACGACGGCGGAAGGACGGGCTCGCGCCCAAAACCGCCATTGAACTAAGGATCCCATACAACGAGCTCTCAGTATGCGTCTAACCGTTGACCCACACGGACGCATATATCTCTTGAGAATGGCGAATGTTAGTTCGCCGAAACGTCGAGAATCCGGTTCTTTTCAGAACCAACCCTCAACAGCAACGCGGAATCCCCGAGAAAACAATACAACACACACACATATATATATATATATATATATATATATATATATATATATATATATATATATATATATATGTTTTATATTTATATGTGGTTGTTTGACATGAATATAATAATAATGAGTTTCCGAGTGAATTAAAAATGTTAACAATATAACAATGAAAGGTAGACTAAACGAATGCATCAGGCAAAATGTGTAGTCCGGATAAATTAATTTACTATACAGCAAACGTTATAGGTAAAACTGTTTCGAGTCACTCTAGCCTGGGATACTCAAATATTGTGCTATTGTAATTATATTTACTTAGTACCTGCCAACAGGTACCTGCGTATACCTATGCAAGATTTTACGGGCAATTGCATAATGTAATTTACTAATGTAAAATTTAACTGGTTAAATAAACGTATAAAAGGCTAGAGCTTAGCTCTTTCGGCCTTGGAGATTACAGAAGCTGTAAGAAAAATAAAATTTGAATAGGTTACCGGTAAAATAGTTGCAGTGGACCCTCTTAAAAAATATGTGATTTGCCCCCGCGGGCCAAAAGCTGGTTACGCCGATGCACGCACTTATTGATTTTTAGTTGTAGAAATGTCCGACTAAAGGTAGAAACCTGTAGTGAAGGCTTGGTTACTAAATCCCTACTTCGTTGGTATTACTGTGTCACGTGATGCATGCGTTCCTCCATATTTGTTGAAACGCTTGTGTGGAAATGGTGGATTTGTGCTAGTTGTAGAAAACATATTACCTTATACAGATAATTTTGTTGGATAAAATTAGCATTCATTTCCGTGTCGCAATTGTGTAAGATGTCCGAAATTGATGGTAAGAAATTAGAAGATCTCCGAGTAGTCGATTTAAAAGCGGAATTAGAGAAAAGGGGAATGGACAAAACGGGCGTCAAACAAGTCCTAGTTGAGAGGTTACAAAAGGTATAAAAAAAAATGCGTAATTATTATAATTAGCAATCGTTAATTTCTAAAACGCATTTCTTTATTTCAAGGCTCTAGACGACGAGAAAGGTACAGACTCCGGCAACAAGAAAGGTAAAAACCACGTTTTAGCTTCGTTTTTTTTTTTTACCAAAATGGTATCTCCAGTTGTAGGTGAAGAAAAGGTCGCAATGTCCAATCAAAATGGTGATGATGACGACAATAGGAAGGACGCTGATGAGGAGGAAGAAGAAGCCAAGCAGGAAGAAAAAAATGAGCAAGCATCTGAGACAAAAGATGAGAAGGTATTTTAATTATTCAAAGTTAATTAATTAATTCTAGTTAAACTTAACCTTTAACTACCTGAATTTTCATGTAACTACTAACGCAGTGTATTCTATACACCACATGTATCTCTATGCTACTGAGCACATATTTTATTGTTTGATATATTGAAAATATATCATTATATTATTAATTAAGAATATAAAATAAATGAATATAATATTTGATTATAAACAAAGAAAAGCTAATAAGATTTTACATTTTTATATAGCATCGTTTGCCATTTTGGCTAAACCGGAGATCCGCGCATGTAAGCCGTGGCTGAAATTAGAACTAAATTATTTGAATATTGATATATTACGAGTATTGGTATATTACAAGTATTGCAGTATTTTGTAATAGCTTATATTTTGGGTCATTTCACACTTTGCAAGTGATCAATTTATTGTTTTTTCTGTAGTAGCATCGGACCTCTGGTATATTACAAGTAATAATTGGTATATTATTATTAGTAGTAAGGACGAGTTCAGTAAGCGCGATTTTACAGCACGCGTCCAATTTTATGCCATTTCTAAATAAAAAAATCGCCGATACATGTTGAGAAAATTGTATCGGACTCGGCGAGCCATTAACGAACACATATAAGTGCTTTAATGACTTTAATGAAAATAGTATTTTAAAGAACGAGTTCAATGTCCGCGATTTTTCAGCACGCGTCCATGTTTAGAAAACGACGAGCGTGGCGAACAATTTTTTTTTATTTTGCGCTGCTTTATGTCATTTCTAAATAAAAAAATCGCCGATACATTTTGAGAAAATTGCATCACACCCGACGAGCCATAACCGCACTCATATGAGTGCTGTTATGAGTCCATTACAGACGCAACATAGAAAAAATACTAATTTTGTCATTTGTTTCATGTGATTGTGACAATCACATGATTTTTAATTATTATTACCTTTATTGGCATATTTACAACAATTACTATAAGACTAACAATACAACATATCAAAACAAAAAAACAAAACAAAAAAAAAACACATAGAAACAATTCAAAAAAAACAACAATAAACAGAACATAACTAATAACCCGACCCAAAAATACCCCAAATACTCAAACTTAAAAAAACTACACTTTAAAGAAACAAAAAAATACAATAATTCTTCGCCCGCACTAACTTTTCTCCCTCCCTAAACTCTTTCCACAATCACTCCCTTCCGCTCTAAAATTTCCCGCATTATGGGCCACCCGCTACCTGACTCGTCCATGCACGCTTCCCAGTCGTTACATTTATTTTTCTTTCCTTCTTCCCATGTTAGCCCTTTGCACTCTTCCATCCAATGTGCCCACCTGTCAGTACCCTCTCCGCATATGGTACACAAATTCTCCCTTTCATTCAACCAGTACCTTCTTCCCTTTTCTTCGTTGCCGCACCAAAACCTGGCTATTCTATTTTGGCTACTGCTGGACCCTCTGCTTAGGTACAAAGGGAGTCTGCCGTACACTTGTCCCTTGTTGTACTCCCGATTGTACCTGCTTTCGTCTATACGGCTTTGTCGTATCTGCAGCTCTATCTCCCTACTCCTTTCACCCAACAATTTTTCACACTTTACGCCTTCCCTTTTCATCCTTTCTACCTCCTCTTTCGACCACCCTACTCGTTCATACATTTTTTTCCATTCAGTTCCCCATTTTGTTAGTCTAATCCCTCCGACACCTTCCTTCCTTAAACTATTGAGCACCTCTTTCACTATCCTTTCATTCCCTAACCTATACACTTTCCTTTCGTATCTTGCCACTCTCACTGATGCTTCTACTGCAACTTTATACGCATTCGCTTCTTGTAGCACCAAGTACCCTGACGTACTCCTGTCTAATTTCAACGCCCTTTTTATAAACTGGAGTTGTACCTTTTCTACTTGTTCCATTTCGTTCATACCCCATATTTCTGCCACGAATCATTTTTGCCACGAAACTATCTTCAAATTTATCTTTCCAAGCATTCCAAAACCTATTAGCAGCCACCCATGCTTTCTTACATACGAACTTAATGTGCTCATTATTGGACCCATTACTACCAAACATAAATCCCAAGTATTTGAACCTGCTAACCTGCTCTATAACCTCTTCCCCCCACATCAAGCTTTCCTCTTTCTTACCAACTTTCTTTCTAAACACCATCCACTTAGTCTTCTCTACATTCACACTTAACATTCTTTTCTCAAAATATCTTTTAATCCTTCCAATCATCTCTTTCATTTCCCCTTTTGTTCTTGCTAAAGCAACTATGTCATCCGCGTAAGCTAGAGACCACACTTTCATCCTACCTATTACCACTGCTCCTGCCTGGCCATTTTTTAAAACCTTTTCTAAGTCATTTATAAAAATATTAAATAGGACAGGGCTAAGTGGACACCCTTGCTTTAACCCTTTCCTAACCCAGAATCTTTCGGATTTTTTTCACTTATTCTAACTCTGCAGCTTGTCTTGCCATATAGATCTGTAACCGCCTTCACTAGCCACCCACTAATTCCTTTTGCTCTCATCATTTCCCATAGCATGTTTCGGTTTACTGTGTCATATGCCGCTTTCAGGTCTATGAATACAGCATACACCTTTCCACCTTTCTGTGCCAGCTCTTGCTCTTGCTCTATTACGTATTTTAAGGTAACCAGCTGGTCCGTTGTTCCTCTCCCTTTTCTGAATCCCCCTTGTACTTCCGGAATCACTTCCTTTTCCTCAATTTCTTCCTGTATTTTCATCTCCACTGCTTTTGCATATATCTTATATGATGTATCCATCAGTGTGATGCCTCTGTAATTTTCTGCTTCTCCCTTATTTCCTGCTTTGAAAATTGGTACGATGTCCCCTTCCCTCCAGCTTTCTGGAATTGCTTGCTGTCCTTTGAAAATCTTGTTGTATAATTCGTGGAGTTTTTTTTTGTATTGACACCGGCGCTAGTTTCCACGCTTCATTTGGGATTCCATCCGGACCTGTCGCTTTTCGTCTTTTTAGTCCACCCAGCACTTGCTCCATTTCCTCCCACATAATTTCTGGTCGATGGCCTTCTTCATCTTTTCCGTCCTCTTCCAATGTCTCCTCTGCTCCCTTATCTTCTTTTCCGTCCAGCAACTGCATAAAATGTGCTCTCCATCTTTCCATCTTAATTTCATTAACTTTCCGGGTTGCTTTTTCCACATTTTTGGCAATAAACTTCCATATTTCTCTTTCACTATTGAGCTTCCTAGCCTCCTCCATTTGTTTTCTTTGCCACGTTCCTTTTTGTTCTTCATAAGTTCTTTCATTTGGTCCTTCATATTTTTTAATTTACCTGGAGTTCCTCCGCTCTGTCTCCATCTCTTGACATCCTCTCTCAACTGTTTTTTCTTGGAGATATATTCTTTATCAATCCATGCGCTGTTATAATGATCACTCCTGACATTTTTCCATACTATCGCCTCATGGACTTTAGATACCAGTTGTTGTAGGCTATTTATTGATTCTAGCTGACAGTTTTCCAGGTTGCTCTTAAATCTTTGTACCGCCTCTTTATTCCATATCGCTACTGATTTCTGCTTCTCCGTCTGTCCACTAACCACCGTTTTTCCTTTTACCGTTACTTCCAGCGGGAAATGATCCGACTCTATCCTGTTCCCTAATTCCATGCTGATTATATCACTTGTTGCTGCCTCGTTTGCTACTACATAGTCTATCACTGACATCCCTCTTCCCGCTACGTACGTTGTCTCTCCACTCCAATCTCCCTCCGTGCATCCATTTAATATGTTCCATTTTCTTTCCTTCATCCAGTCAAGCCATTTTCTACCATCCCCGTTGATTATTTTGTCTTTGGATTTTCTTGTTACTTCATGTCCTCCTTCCCCGAGATTCCCAACCTGGCTCTCCCCTATTCTTACGTTCCATTCCCCCGCAATTACAACTTTAGACAAGGTTTCCTCGTTTGCTTCCGTCTCTATTTCCGTTAATAATTCTTTTAGTCTTTTATTATTATAAACTGTAATACATTTCCATTTATCCCCGTTTAATTATATCTGTCTTATTTGAATCCCTTCGCCGTAATCTTCTCCCCTATAATTTTTCTCTTCCTCTGTGTTCTTCTTTACTCCGGTTATTACACCGCCTCTTGGTCGCCCCATGTTGAAATCTCTTTTTGCCCATTGGCACTTCCACGCGAAGTTATCTTGCAGTTCGTTCTTCACCTCCTCACAAACCTTTTCGTCAATCCATGTTTCCACTATTCCAATTATATCGAAGCTCTTCATGTAAACCAACAAGTCATCCTTATAATCCGCTTTTAATTCACATGAAGATTCACAAAAATCACATGAAACAAATCACAAAATTAGCTTTATTCAAATAATTTAACATCTCGTTTCATATAGTTAAGGCTAATACAATTAACTCTTTAAGATAGAATTGGCGAAACCATCCTACATTATAGATAATCATACATACTTAACACAGCCTGAATATATAAATATATTCAGCCTTTCCGGAGCTCTATAACAATTATTGAGTCTTTTTAGGACTAGCAAAACAAATCTCACATGAAATTTGTAAGTTATTTTACAGCTTCCAGTTCACCTTCGTGGCACTCAACAAAAACCATAAAAATAACATTGTTTTTAAGATCATGTCTTTCCGATACCTTAAGTGGATAGCCATCTGTGGACGCGTTTCGAGATTTATCTCTCATCAGCACAGCTTTGCTTTTATGAACAATAATTTATAAACCTCTCACTTGAAAATCCATGTGGTGTTTAGAGTTAGATGTTTATAATTTCGACGTTTTGTGAGAGAGACATGAACTAAGTAGGTTATAAATTATTGTTCATGGAAGCAAAGCTGTGCTGATGAGAGATAAATATCGAAACGCGTACAACAGCTATCCACTTAAGGTATCACAAAGACTTGATTTGTTTTTTTTTTTTTTTTTCTCTAACCAATGTGGGTCCAGGGGGGTTAGCCCTTAAAACACTGCGGCCCATTGGCCTATTGTATTTCCCCACATTGTTTCGTTCATGCAAATAGATCCAGTCCTTCTATCAGGTCCAGGATTCGATGTGCCATGTTTTTCACGGGGACTCTCTCAGCTGTAATATCAAGCTTGTGTCTCCTACGTGCAATTGCTTCACAGAGGAAGATTATATGGGCGGCAGTTTCGTCCTCCTCAGAGCGTAACCTGCATAAAGGTTCATCCTTCCAGATGCCCATTTTATGCAGGTGTTCTCATAGTGGGCAGTGTCCTGTAAATAGGCCTACCACAATTTTGATCTGCTTCCTTGGTTGTTGCAGGATTTCAGCAGTTAGAGTTTCTGATAGGTTTACTAACATTCGTTTGCTGTGTGTCAGACCATTCAAATTGACCCACTGTAGATGGTGCGTCATGATCTTAATAACAAAATCGATGGTATTTTTATGGTTTTTGTTGAGTGCCACAGAGGTGGACTGAAAGATGTATAATAACTTACAAACTTCATGTGAGATTTGTTTTGGTAGTCCTAAAAAGACTCAATAATTGTTTTAGAGCTCCAGAAAGGCTGAATATATTTATATATTCAAGCTGTGTTCCGTTTGTTTTAAGTTTGAATTAACTCTTTAATTAGAACTAACTTAAAAAGACAATGTTTTACAGATTTTTACCTATCTTAGGTTAAAGCAGTGTTTTTCAATGCGGGGGTCGCGAAGGCTCTTTAAAGGGATCGCAGTTATTTTAAAATTTAAAATAAAGAGCTCTTAAGGTAGTTACTCCTGACAGTAGTAGACAAAAACTTCGTCTTATATTGAGTGGTCTATAGTTGAATTATCAAGCAAAGCTGTTTTATGAGAGAAATACCTTCAAGAGTAAAAAAAACAAACTAAAATCAATCTAATAAACTTAATAAAGACGGAACAAAGCTTGAATATATAAATATACTCAACCCTTCCGGAGCTCTATAATACTAATGAGTCTTTTTAGGACTACCAAAAACAAATCTCGTATGAAATTTGTCAGTTATTCTATAGCTTTCAGTCCACCTTCGTGGTTCTCAACAAAAACCATAAAAATAACATTGTTTTTAAGATCATGTCTTTCCGATACCTTGAGTGGATTGCCATCGGTGGACGCGTTTCGAGATTTATCTCTCATCAGCACAGCTTTACTTCCATGAACAATAATTTGTAAACCACTCACTTGAAAACCCATATGGTGATTAGGGTTGGATGTTTTTAATTTTGACATTTTGTGAGAGAGACATGAACTTAGCAGGTTATTGATATAAATGATTATTATTGTTCATGGAAGCAAAGCTGTGCTGATGAGAGATAAATCTCGAAACGCGTTCACAGATGGCTATCTACTCAAGGTATCGGAAAGACATGATCTTAAAAACAATGTTATTTTTATGGTTTTTGTTGAGTGCTACGAAGGTGGACTGAAAACTATAGAATAACTGACAAATTTCATACGAGATTTGTTTTTGGTAGTCCTAAAAAGACTCATTAGTATTATAGAGCTCCGGAAAGTTTGAGTATATTTACACATTCAAGCTTTGTTCAGTCTTTATTATGTTTATCTGATTATAATAAAACTATTTAATCATAAAAGAAGTCCAATTTAAGAAAATTAATTTTATTTTATTTGTTGGTTCTGAGAAAAATGGTGTTCGATTTTTCGAACACTGGTCACTTAAAATTAAGTAAAAAGTTAGTCAGTTAAGGTGAGACTACAGTTATAAATTTATTGTTTCTTTATTGAAAATACACTTTTTTGTTGAAAAACAGATAACTCCTTACATGAACAATAATTAATATACGAATATATATATATATATATATATATATATATATATATATATATATATATATATATATATATATATATATATATAAAAACATTACAAGTAATATCAATTACTACTTATTTATGATAATCATCAAAGCATTTGAAGTGCATATGCTTATTACATTTTTGGCACATGTAATAAGTAGGCTTTCCACATCCCTTTAACTGGCGTCGTTGCACTTTTCTTTCCTCTTGTTCAACAAGCATATGCTTACCTGTCAAATGAGATAAATTGTCAGGACTTATATTTGTCATATATATATATATATTTGTCATATATATATATATATATATTTGTCATATATATATATATATTTGTCATATATATATATATTTGTCATATATATATATATATTTGTCATATATATATATATATATATATATATATATATATATATATATATATATATATATATATATATATATATATATATATATATATATATATATATATATATATATATATACTTATATACTTATCATTATTTTTATTTATCTCTACAGACAAATCACTTTCTTCTTAGACTGATGGAGTAAGTAAATGCTCCATTATGATAACTCAATAGTTTTTTTTGTGACATGGGTTTCTTAGTTTCTTCTCATGTGACAAAACAATGCAACTTCCAAGCATTCACAGATAACCACAGTGGCCAAAACCATTTTTTGCTCAAATATTACCACAGCAGTTTTGCACAGCATTATCATGCAAGTCAACTTCCCCCATACCTTTGCTGTAGTTTTTTAAAAGCAGTGTTTGTTTGACATTTACATATTTACCAGGCTCAATAGTAGCACCATTTTTATGGCACCATAGCACTTTTTTTCTCTTTATTCAATCTTCTTACTGTATTAATCGGTTCGATTTGATTGTAATTTGTGCACATTGTAACTTCACTGTTATCTTGCCATCGACAGACTAGAATCTTATTTTTTGAATCATAAGTGTTATCACCCTTTCTAATTACCCCAGCTCTTTTCCAGTTTTCAATATTGCTCCTCCAATTCTATTTTTTCTAACAGTTCCGGTAGCACAAAAATGTTTCTCAGTGAGAAGACACAACAGAAAATACGTGGTGAAGAAATTATCGAAAAAAAGTTGATGTCCTTTTAAGAACTGCAGATTTTTTTAAAACCGTAAAACAACATCTCCTAAACCTACTTGCTTGTCATATTTATCAGAAGAACCAGAGTAAGGTATATAGTGATACAAATAACCAGAAGAAGAACAAAGAGAAATGCAGATTATTGAAAATAAAAATGCTGTGAAGTGACCAATGTTAGAAAAATCGAACATGTACTTTTGCGATCTCCTAGAAAATTGAAAATGTATTGTATATGAAAAGTTATTATTAACAATAAAAATTTACTGTTTTTAGAATAAATTTCAATTATGAATAAACGTCAAAAAAGGTTTTCATTATGATAAATAAATTTTTGTAAATAACTATAAAAAGGACTTGATAACAATTGATTTACTAATTAACCTATTATTAATAAATAATTATACAAGTTATTTTCTAAAAGTATAAACTTGAAATAATAAGATAATGACAATGATTATCTATAAATTAATAATTATAGTTGCTTAAAAAAATGTCAAAGTCAGTGTTCGAAAAATCGAACACTCGGTAGATAATGGGTTAAGAAAAGGTTAATAGACCTTTTAACGGTTACTTAAGTGCATGTGTATCCGCCAAGTTTGAAAGGCGGGAATATGAAAGTTTCGGGCACATATTTCGACGGTCCCTACGTACATAAAGACATGTCAAATTATTATTTTTTTTTTGCCGAATAGGCTTTAGATTTTTCATATGCACATACCTGTATAAATATATTATTTAATATTACGTATTTAACGTCATTTACAAATCGTATATGAGAACAAGTATTATATTTACAACTAATAAGTGCCGTAGATGCGGATATCGTTTTGTACGGTGTTTTAAAATGCGCTGTTTTTTTTTATTTAAATTCTATTTTATAAACTGTTTTCTTCTTTCCTACGTATAAAAAGGTATCATAGACATGTCTGACATGGTTTTATTTTAATTTCAGCGTAGACAAGCTGTAATTTGTCAGTTTCTAGAAGTATTAACAATTAAAAAAAAATCACTTCACTTGGAAAAAAAAATATGTATGCATTATTTGTATATTTTAAGCAAATGAAAGTCGAAATCTTTATATGTGTACATCTTCCGCAAACATATTTGACATTTTTCACATATATTATTGGTTTTGTTGTTGTGGCCTTTGCCACAATAACAAAACATTAAAGTACGACTTTTCGTACTTGACAAATTTTTCGTTTGTTAGAATATGTTGTATTTGATGATGTTACAGTTGATCATTGAGGGTCCTCATGTTCTGATGAATTTTTCTGTCTTACAACTCTGTAATTGGTGGAAAGTTGTTCTGCTAATTGAAACAAGAACAATTTTCGTTGTATTTGTATTCATGTAGCTTCTTTGTAAAGGATCCAAGCATTTATAGCAGCCAAATCTACAATTTTAAAAATTTTGGAGGGGCCATCTCCTAGAACTAGATTCTACTGTATATTTTCTGACCATTTGATCCGCCACATCAACTCCAAATTTTGTTTTGTTATAAAATTGAATAGAGTCTGCTAATTTTTTTTTATTACTTTTATCAATTTTCACAAATTTATGCCTGGAACTTAGAACAGCTACCTACTCTTTATTCAGTTTGCTTTTATATATTGTAAGTACACAATTTTCTGATTTATATAGGAGAGTGGAAAAGCGAGGCATGTTATCCTTCGTTTGTTTGGCTGCTTTGAGTAGTTCTGTTTTATTTCCTCTAATAGTTACAACTAGTGTTTTTTTGGCCAATAATTTCGTCGCGAGTGACATGCTAGTGAAAAAGTTATCGTCCACAGCTTGTATATGGCTCGACAAGTTTCAGAACAACGTGTTCACTGAGAAGCACTGACGATTTTTCATCTTTCATCGTTGTTCATCTTTCCCCAAGTAAGGAAAACCATTCAAAACATACTTGCTACTAACATCTAATGCAAGCCAGCATTTTATGCCAAATTTGCCAATCCAGATCCGAACTGGTCATATAAGAAATTTACTCAATTCAATAATAAAAGTCATTTGATTATTTTAAATTTTACAAGTAGTCAAAATGACTGCTTTTGGGCAATACAGGTATAACACACATATCGGACACAATCTACCGGAAATGAAGGAGGGGGAGGAAACTTCAATGATTAATAAACGCATTTATATATTGTACAAAAAGTCACAAAATTATAAGAAGCTGTGTCATTATATACATAATTGTTTTTCTAATTGAAATTGAAAAGCAGTCAAAATGACTTCCTTAGGCAATCTAGTGTTAAAGCTAATAAAACATATTTATAATTGTACATAGAATTATTTCTAGAGCGGTTTGAACATAAATAACGCTCTCCTGTAAACCTCGGTTTTTAACATGTCTTAATGTACGTAGGGACCGTCGATTTAGTTATACGCCAAAAAGTTCGGGCACTTTTGATTCATAACATGGCGGAAATTGACACAAAAAAATTCCAACTATTCTAAGGTCTATTAAAGGTTTGATAGAACACAAATTAGGTTAACACAAATCAACAAATAACTTCGAGTCACATGAATCATTAATGTTACGTGGAATAGGCACACATTCACATTTATGTGATAGTTTGGCCAGTTTCTTGTTAATCAATTTTTCCCATGGCGAATCCGTTTTTGCTACCCATAGAACTAAATCATCATCATCAGCTTTGGCTCCACAACCCATTATGGGTCTTGGCCTCCTCTAGAATTTTTTTCCATTCCAATCTATTCCGGGCCTTAGCTTTCCATCCAGTTACCTTCATTGCACTTGGTCCAGATATCTTGTTTTTGGCCTGCCCCGTGTCTTTTTCCCTACTGGTCTTTGTTGTGTAATAAGTTTTGCTGGCTCTGAATCCTTCATTTGCTCGATATGTCCTATTCATCTTAATCTATCAATTTTTAGTTATCGAAAGGCAAAGTACTGTTGCCTTTCGATAACCACCTAACCTCTGTGAGTTAAAGCAAACTTTGGTGCAGTGAACCCATATCTTCACAAATGTTTCGAAATAAAAGTTTCTGTAACGCTTTTCCTTTATTAGAATTTACTATTTTATAATTATAATAAAAACGTCATTGTATTCCTGTGCAAGGTTTTGGACGCAAGAGCTTGGAGATGAAAAAAGCAATGCATCCAACAACCGTTTGGCATCAGTGCTTTAAGTTTGGTAATAAATCCGCTTTTCGAACCAGTCATAGCTTTGGCTCCGTTACTACAAATAGCTACAAATACTATATAAACAGGTCTGTGCTTATATAACATGTACCTTGAAGCTACACAAGATTTCCATATCGATTGTGCGAAGAAGTTGTATTCGTAGGCAGAGCTTTACAAAACAGTATTTCTTCCATCAATCAATCATTGGATTCAAAACGCACTAAAGCTACAAACTGCGCACAACCCACAATATCAATAGATTCATCAAACTGCAGGGATAGAAAATTACTTTAAACAAACTTAAAACAAACGGAACACTGCCTGTATATATAAATATATTCAGCCTTTCCCGAGCTTTATAACAATTATTGAGTCTTTTTAGGACAAATCTAACATGAAATTTGTAAGTTATTTTACCGCTTTCAGACCACCTTCATGGCACTCAACAAAAACCATAAAAATAAATAACATTGTTTTTAAGATCATGTCTTTCCGATACCATCTGTGGACGCCTTTCGAGATTTATCTTTCATCAGCACAGCTTTGCTTCCTTTGCATGGATTTTGTTCATCTCTCATCAGCACAGCAAAGCTGTGCTGATGAGAGATAAATCTCGAAACGCGTCCACAGATTGCAGACTTTTTTCCTTTCAGAAAAAATTCTGTGCTTGTAATCTGCATCAATATGCGTAGCATTATGATCAGTTGACTATTGATTCCCACTGCGTTTATCAGTTATCCGTTATATAAGAGTATAGCCAATGGCCATATCCTTGTTCTTTTAGATGCAGAATAGGTGCTACATTTTTTTCTATTTTGCGTCTGTAATGGACTCATAACAGCACTCATGCGTGCGGTTATGGCTCGCCGAGTGCGATACAATTTTCTCAATATGTATAGGCGATTTCTTTATTTAGAAATGGCATAAACGGTCGCAAAATGGAAAAAATACTATAAAAACACTCGTACGTAAGACGTTTTTCAGTCCATTAGAAAACTCCTCGCTACGCTCGTCGTTATTCAAACTTGGACGCGTGCTGTTAAATCGCGCTTACTGAACTCGTCCTTTAATATACTATTATCGACAGTGTCGCCTCCGCCTATTGTGGCGTTATATTGCAATATTATATCAAGTTTCTTCGACATTGGATGTATCCATCATCGTGCCATATCGTACCATCATCGTGCATTGTTGAAATCAATACAACATATTTCTTTTTCTTCTACCTTCAATTTCTGATTCAGCGTCATATTCGTTTTCCTCTATGTATTCGTCATCATCGTCCGGTATTTCTTCCAACTAGGAGTCGCAAATCACTTGAGCCAGCTCCTCCAATTCCGCTGGTATTAATTTATTTGCAAACTTAAACACAGCCTGTATATATAAATATATTCAGTCTTTCTGGAGTTCTATAACAAATATTGAGTCTTTTTAGGACTACCAAAATGATAATCTAACATGATAATCTCACATGAAATTTGTAAGTTACTTTATAGCTTTCAGTCCACCTTCATGGCACTCAACAAAAACCATAAAAATAACATTGTTTTTAAGATCATGTCTTTCCGATACCTTAAGTGGATAGCCATCTGTGGACGCGTTTCGAGATTTATCTCTCGTCAGCACAGCTTTGCTTCCATGAACAATCATTTGTAAACCACTCACTTGAAAACCCATGTGGTGTTTAGGGATCGATGTTTATAATTTTGACATTTTGTGAGAGAGACATGAACTTCGCAGGTTATTGATTGAACTGATAAGATAAAATTGGTGAAACCATCCTACGTTAAGTTTGTATGATTTTCTATAACGTAGCATGGTTTCACCAATTCTATCTAATTTATTTGCGTTTGTTCATTTTATTTTATTCTTAAGATTTAATGAAAATGTTGGAGACTCGATAACACCTTTTATTCCATGAACATTGGAGAAGCCTTATATGCAGATAAATGTTAAAACATTTTCTTGATTCTTCTTCTTCTTTCATGTGCCCTGCCCGGTCTCCTTTACGTTGGCGATCACCATGGCAAAAGCTGTAGCCATGGTAAGAGCTTCTTTTGCCCGAATATTTCTGAGCCACGACTGTTGCTTTCCTCCAATTCCACGGCACCCCTCAATCTTGCCCTTTAGTATGAGCTGTAATAGACGATATATATCACCTCTCAAAACATGTCCAAGATATGATGTCTTTCGGCATTTTTACGGACGTCAAAAGTTGCCTTTCGATGTTTGCTCTTCGTAGTACATTCTCGTTTCTAACATGTTGTGTCCACGGAACACGAAGCATTCTTTTGTGAAGCCACATTTCGAATGCCTCCAGTTGGTTCATCGTCCTGACCTTCAGAGTCCACGTCTCTACTCCGTACAGCAATACCGACCATACATAGCATTCAACCATGCGTAATCTTAGCTTCAGATTCAGGTTGTTATTGCAAAGAAAGGCAAAGAAAGATCTATTTACCTATTACAGAGGAGATTTGTCGGGAAACTTTTAATAATATGAGATATTAAAAGTTGCCCGAGCAATCTCCTCTGTAATAGTAATAGTAAATAGATCCTCTCTAATAATACTACCAAGATATTTGAACTTAGAGATACATTCAATTTGGCTTCCATTAAGTTGTAGGGTAGTGCCATTGTGTGGTTGCCTGCTGAATATCATAACTTTGTGATTTGTTGTGATTTAATTTTGTGATTTGTTTCATGTAATTGTGACAATCACATGAAACAAATCACAAAATTAGTTTCGTGCATTAATCGTGATGTTTTTTAAGTAACTTTTTTATTCACTCAACTTCATCGCGTGTTTCAGCATATTTCCTTTTCGGTTGTCTTTTTCCCATGTCTTTTGTTTACTGCTTCCAAACGCTTAATTCCATCGCCTTTTCTTGAAAATGCTTAAAATTCTCTCGTTCAGCTACGAAAAACTTGCAAAAGGATTCGTAAAGATCGGCAACAGTGAACACATCTACGGTAAAAGCCTGCATTTGAATATTCACTTTGTTTATTCTTTCAAAAAAAAACACACCACACAACAACCATTACCGCCGTTTCGGTACAATCATCCTTGATTTATTCCAAAGTTTTAAGAACGTGTCAAGAAACAATCAAACTTCTAGATGCGTCCTCTCTAGCTGACCAAGGTGTCAAATTTACTCTCTTTAGCGTTTTCTCTTTCTCAATTTGAGTTATTAACTTTTACCTGCGTTGTGTCGAATTTATAAAAATCTTGGTCTTAGATATTCAACCTGACTCGCTAAAAAAGGATCGAATTCAGCTAACAGTTCCAAAATCATACAATAATTTCCGTTTCTTTTTATTTTTCCCTATGTAGCACACAACCGAAGAAAAGTGAATACATATAAGAAATTGCATGACTCAATCAACAGCGGTGGCTTTTCTTTTCGGCGGCTTTTTCGTTTGTATCGTATTCAGGTCACCGATTTTGTTTATAAGCAACTGTAGTCCCTCGATTCTGTTTGCTAAAATCACTGAAGCATCTTCAGCACATCTGATTGTTGTTATTGGCTCTCCATTTATTTTGATGCCGAAGTGTGACATTCCTTGCAATGCTTCCGTAACCACTTAACAGATTTTTTTTTCTGAAAACGGTCCTAAAATTGTCGATTTTTTTAATTATTTATTTTGATTATTTTTATGTTTAAAATAAATAAATTTGTGGTTTTGGACAGTTGAAGGGTTTTGATAAAAAATTGTATTTTTCAGTTAAATTTTTTTTAGAATTATAGATTTTAAAACAAGGTTTTACACAAAGACTGACATCACATTCCTTACAGTAGTACCTTGTTTCTTTTCGAATCTTGTCCCCTGTTCCATCTCTTTTGGAACAACAAACTGCACATCTTCTGGTAGCGTTTTCCTTTTGTTCTGTGGATGGAACAAATTCTGGAAAATGACACTCCAAAACTGGCTTTTGAAGAATAACCTGGAGGAATATGATAGCAAACAACACAAAAAGTTCACTAGCAGAAGTCGGTGACCACTCTTTGAATCGCGAGTGGGTTCTTGGTGTAGCAATTCCTATGCTCTCTTGAGCATACTGGTTCGTTTCTTCAGCAATATTTTGTAGTGGTCAGAAAGAAATAATCGAAAATAAAGGACAATGCCATCTTCTGAGCTTTCAGACGTTGGTTATAGGTATTATGGTATTAGTTTGCTATCAACCGAAGAACACATAAAATGAAGAAAATATACCGCGCGCTAAGCCCGCATAAAATTTTGGATCGAACGTACGAGATACGTTCAAATCACTGTAGCACCACTCTTACACGAACGTATCGCGTACGTTAAAATCAGAGGTTAAAAATCGATCAGAGTATAGTTAAAAGAGTTTTTCCTGATTATACATACATAACTACTCGCGCGGTGTATTTTGTACACCAAACTGCTAGCGTCAAAGCAGTTCAACCAAAACAATATTGGGTGAGCATTTAGTAGATATATTTTAGGGCGTAGATCACGTGGAGCGGCATAGGTGTGGGGAACCACACCGTAATGCGGTAGCTTTTCTTGAACTATAGTATAATCTTGATAATCCGGCGGTTGGTTCATTCGACACGTTCAGTAATACGGCGCTCTTTTCTTGAAGCTGCCCCGCGCCGGATATAAACCTCGGGCACAGAAGAAATAAAGTAAAAAACAACACCATCCTGTGTTCTTGGCAAAAGGTCTGGCCAACACACCCTGCTTTTAACACTGAAAACTTGATTGACGATTTTGACCTAGATAACTCCATTCTAAAATTGTCTTACTATCTACAAACTTAAAACAAACGGAACACAGCCTGAATATATAAATATATTCGCCTTTTCAGAGCTCTATAATAATTATTGAGTCTTTTAGGACTACCAAAACAAATCTCACATGAAATTTGTTATTTTACAGCTTTCAGTCCACATTCGTGGCACTCAACAAAAACCATCAAAATAACATTGTTTTTAAGATCAGTCTTTCCGATACCTTAAGTGGATAGCCATCTGTGAACGCGTTTCGAGATTTATCTGTCATCAGTACAGCTTTGCTTCCATGAACAATAATTTGTAAACCACTCACTTGTTTGTAATTTTGACATTTTGTGAGAGACATGAACTTAGCAGGTTATTGATTTAACTCATAAGATAGAATTGGTGAAACCATGCTACAAATGGAAGCAAAGCTGTGCTGAGGAGAGATAAATCTCGAAACGCGTTCACAGATGACTATCCAGTTAAGGTATCGGAAAGACAAGATCTTAAAAACAATGTTATTTTTATGGTTTTTGTTGAGTGCCACGAAGGTGGACTGAAAGCTGTTAAATAAGTTACAAATTTCATGTGAGATTTGTTTTGGTAGTCCTAAAAAGACTCAATAATTGTTATAGAGCTCCGGAAAAGCTGAATATATTTGTATATTCAGGTTGTGTTCCGTTTGTTTTAAGTTTGTATGATTATCTATAACGTAGGATTGTTCCACCAATTCTGTCTTATTATCTGTTCTAGGTTGGTACATATTTTTTTATATGTACACGTTTACCTATATAGTATTCTTATTCATATTGTATTCTTTCTGAAATAGAATTGTACATAAAATATGTAAAATTATTATTGTTTTCATTGAATCCTGATAATCCGGAATTGTTTGAGAATCCGGCGGTTGTCTGGTCCCATATGTGTCGGATTATCAAGATTATACTTTATTGGTGTGCTTTTTATACCAGCTCGGGTAGTTAAAGGTTCATAAAGTTGGAACACAGCCTGAATATATAAATATTTTCAAACTTTCTGGAGCTCTATAACATTATTTATATATTGTTGAGTTTGAAGATTTTGATATTATTACATAGTAACATTTGTATCTTTTCTTCAAAGATTATAATATCTAGAAAATCATTATATGCGTATACGTGTATATATATATATATATATATATTTTTATATATATATATATATATATATATATATATATATATTTATATATATTGACAAAAAGTTGTCGATTACATAACTCGCTTTACATTAGTTGTTCTGTAATCTAAAACTTTTTGTATGTGATGTACTTCTTAATAAATTGTTCATCGCCTTCTTTGTAAGTAATTAAAAACATCTTTTACTTTTTTTGTAATTTCTGTAACAATTTTGTAGGTCTTGAAAAAGATTTAATTAATATCGAAACGTCGACATAAGAATTTGAGTTTGTTTTTGTCGAACATATTACCCGAATTCAAACCGACAAAAATACAACCCAAACCATACAACCCGAATTCTGTAACAAAATTGTTACAGAAATTATAAAAAAACAAAGTAAAAGATGTATTTAATTACTTACAAAGAAGGTGATGAACAATTTATTAAGACGTATAACATCATATAGCGTTGACAAAAAGTTGTAGGTTACATAACAACTAATGTAAAGCGAGTTATGTAATCTACAACTTTTTGTCAACGTTATATGATGTTATATAACGTTGATATTACACTTTTTTTTTGGAAAATTACAGGGTCATATAGATCCCAAAAACTTTCTTAATGTAATTCATGTCAGTCGTGCTGTTTGCCAGTGAAGTAGTTGTTTTTAAGAAGTGTTTTTTATAGAAAGATTAGTTATACTAATGATGTAAACTTTGTTGACGATATTTCCTAGAAATTATAATCTTTGAAGAAAAGATACAAATGTTACTATTTAACTCTATAACATTATTGAGTCTTTTTCAGACTCCCAAAACAAATCTCATGTGAAATTTGCGTTATTTGCAATTCATTGCGTTCATGAGTTATTTACTAGCTTTTAGTCCACCTCCATGGCACTCAACGAATAACATAACGTAAATAAGATAACGTTTTTTTAAGAACATGTTTTCAATTATAATCTTTAAAAAAAACAATGTTATTTTTCTGTTTTTTTGTTGAGTGCCACATATGTGGACTGAAAGCTAGCAAATTCCTCATGGTTTTGTTTTTTAGTCCTAAAAAAGACTCAATAATGTTATAGAGCTCCGTAAAGGTTGAATATATTTATATGTTAAGGCTGTGTTCCGACTTTATTAAGTTTATATGATTATAATGTATTATGGTTTTACCAATGTTTAATTTTTTGTGTTATTTCTATGAAATTTATTTGTTTTATAGGACGAAAAGGTACAAACTGAGGATAAAGTAGGAGATGCAGTAGAACCAGGTAAGGACAAAGAAATACATGCATTAATTTAAAACTAAAGTTTAAATTTAAACAGAATTGAAACGTATTGGTTATCGAATAAACAAAATAGTTTTATCAGAACTAAGATTTGCCAAGTTGGTTTAAATTTGTCTGTGTGAAAGGAGTAAGGAAATGAAGAGATCTACCTACAAAGGCTTCAATCTCATCAGACGCAACACAGTGTTCAAGAACTTTTCATGGGCTGCAACAACCTCATCAAAAAAGCTGATCCAAATCTAATGCAACAGACAATTTATCCCAACTTGCATATCTTAGTTTTTTTGTTTTATTTCCGTGGTGAATCCATTCAATGTGCAAGTGAATCATCTGAACCAAAAAAGATCCAGATTTTTTCAAAAAAACAATTTCACAAGTCAAAGTCTTAGAATTTCTTATTTTTTCGTTTAAATAAATGAAGTAGTTTAACAATGAGTGAAGAGTCATTAGAATTATTATTTTTTACAAAAAAATATATAACTTTATTTTGTTTAGTTTTTCTTTTGTAATCTAAAATGATAAGTGACACAAATAGATTACCCTGGAGGGCATATATTAGTGATTCTATAATATTTATGAATGCGAACTTTTTATATAGATTCGAAGAGTTCAACGAAAGAGGAAGATCTGGTTTCTAAAGAAGATGCGGCTATGGAAGAAACATCAGAGGTTAGAGGTGATGTTGATAAAAAGGATGAGAGTGATCAGGAAAAAACAACTCAGCAGCAGGAACTAGTTAAAAACTCCGCGGAAGAAAATAGCACTGAGGAGAGTCAGGATCACCACAATGAAGATACAGTGGTGCCATCTAATCAAGACAAAACTGAGGTGCAAAATAGTGCATCAAAGCCAGCGGAGATTGTACCTATGGAAACTGAAACTACAGTTGCACCAGATGAAAAGAAACCTGAAGACGAAAATAAAGCTAAAGACGGGAAGGAGGATAACCAACAAAATAAAAACTCTGAAGACAAACCCGCTCCACCTAGGTTGGTTAACATCAATAACTGCGAATTTTTTATGAGTGTTTTTCCTATAAAGCTTCAAAACTCGAAATCAAATAGCTGCTTAAGATATTTTTCACAAGAAAACATCACACAATAATAGCTACAAATGGAAGAGGACTTCACCGCCACTTGACCTGCTCTCTAGGATACAACTAGAACGACAAAAAAAAAATATTTAGCAGCTATTGATGATGAGTAAAAAATACTTCAAAACTAAATAATTTAATTAAAACAAGTATTATAAAAATATTATTGCGCACTTTAGATTTACATTTTTCTCATTACTTGTTCAAAAGGTAAAATGGCAAACAATTTACAATGTCTTGTGCTGTTTTTTTTTTTCATTTATATCTTAAGTAAAATATTTAAAGTAGAGGGCAAAATTAAAAAAATGGGGACTTGAATTATAGTATTTAAAGAAATATTTTACTGAACATTGTCTAGCTTTCACTTTCAATTTCTTGGATGCTAAAAAGTGAAAACAAGACAATTCATCTCATAGTTTTACCGAGGGAACTAAAAATATCTTCTTTTGTTTTATAGCAAGAAAATTTGCAATGATCAGAATAGAAATTTATGGATAACTAATATATCGCAAACGACGAGAGCTTCTGAATTAAAACAAGCTTTATCAGAGCATGGGAAAGTTATGGGAGCTAAGGTAGTAATAAACGCGCGTCATCCTGCAGCCTGTTGTTATGGCTACGTCAAAATGGAGACTGTAGCTGACGCCGATAATTGTATCGCCAAGCTCAATAATACGGAGCTAAATGGCCAGATAATTAGAATTGAAAAAGTATAATTTTGTTACTGTTTATGTGTCTATTATTTATTCGTTTTATTATGTTAGGTGCGACCAGACCATTTAAATCCGCTTAAAAATAAATTAGAAGCTAAGGAGAAAGACAAACAATTAGGATCGAAGCCATCAGCCACAGCAGCGCAACCGCCTAAATCAGACGGTAAGGACGACAAAAAGACCGAGGTTAAAGAACCTCCAAAAGAAAAGGACGACAAGACGAAGGAGGAAAAGGATAAGAAGCAAGATGACAAGAAACTAGAAGCTTCGCGTAGACACGTTTACCGATCCAGAAGCCCCGAAAGAAAGAGTCGCGACGGCGCAAACAACCGTTCAACTTCCCGAGGAAAAAATGAGCGTAGCCTTTCATCTAAATCTGGACTACGCGGGAGGGAACGCGAACGCGAAATTTTAACCTTTGACAAGATTCGTGATGAAAGAGAAAGGGAGAGGATGCGTGAAAGGGAACGGATCCTAAGGGATCGCCGTAGGGAAGAAGCTGCTCTGCAACGTGAAGTAGAAAGAAAACAAAGAAACGAAGCGGTTAGATTAGAACGTGAACGTGAGAAGCTCCGAAGGGAACGTGAAAGGTTAGAAAGAGAACGTGCTGAATTCATGCAGTTTGAAAGGGAACGTCAGAAGATAGAAAGAGAAAAGCTGGAAGTTGAAAGGATTGAATTGGAAAGAGCAAAGTTGAGGATGCAGGCTGAGGAAAGGAGGGCTGTTAAACGTCCTGCACCAGCTGCAGCTCCTTACAGGGAAAGGTCTTATGAGGAGAGAAAAAGAGTTGCTTCAGAAAGACATTTCGATGAAGCTCCACCTCCTCCCCGTTTTGATCCGCCTAGGTACTTATTTTTTTCTATATTACATTAGGTTGTTTTTGCAACAGTCACAAACTTAAACTAATTTCGAACATTCAATTGCAGTTTAAAACCCCGAGATGCAACACCACCAGTTAAGAAATTTCCATCTGTTGTAACTTCTAACAAGGATTACAACAAACCCAGAATGAATTACGAAAAGCGCGACTCTTATCCCCCGAAACGCGAATACGAAGACCGTTCTCATCCACCCTCCGCAATTTCAAGAGGAGCTCCACCGGTTCCGAAATACAACGCGACCTCAACATATGCAGGTGATCGAGATAGAGGAGATATTCGTGATCCGCGCGTTCGAGAAACTGGAAACATTGGATCTGTTTCAGCCTCGAAATATCAGCCATCGTAAGTTATTTTTATTTTCCGATCCCCAAATTGTTTAATTACAGAAATAATTCTAGGGAGAATAAGGTGGCAAGGTACAATGAAGGAAGAGAAAGGGATCGCAGCCCACATTTCAGATCGATGAGGGATGATAGAGATAGGAGAGGTGCAATGCCTGAAGGTAAATCAGATATGCGCAACCCTAGAAATGATCACAGATATAATGATGCTCATAAAGGTATTTTTGGTTCTTGTTTAAGTTATGTGATTTTAATTTTATGTCCTTCAGAATCTGTACGTTATGAACGTACGTCGTCATCATCGGGATCAAACTGGACTCCGCAAAAGGTATTTAGTGCAGCAGGGGGCAATCCGGGGAACAAGCAGTGGAACGCAAAGGACAGTTGGAGATCAGAGAATACAGCAAATCCGGAGAGATGGAATGCAGGGAACGCTCCACGTGGAGCAGCTGGATTGTCATCGTCAGCATTTTCAAATAATGCTGGTATGAATATACCCAGTTGTCCACCTCCGCCCGGAATCAACAATTACGTAAACGATAGATTCGAGTACAAAGCTAACATGAGTGGAATGCGAAAATATTAATTATCATTAACGATGTAGATTTTTTTATGAAATGAAAACAATTTTTTTTATTTTCACCAAAGGTAGTATGTTCTGATTACATTTTATTTTTGTATCCATTGATTATGTAGTTATTGTTTTCGCATTGAGGGCAACTATAAATTTTCTTTCCTGCTTCGTTTTGAAACGATAGAAAATTGGAAACCATTATTTCATAGTTGCCTCAGTGTAATATTTCTACTACTAACGTGATTGGTAGGATTAGTTAATAGATTGGCTTCTCAGTAAACATTGGAATACCGTTTTTTTAAATGTGTAAACAAACCTTTTTTTTTAATAGTTTTTAATGTGTATTAAATAAAGCCTTTACACCTTTTTTTGTACTAAGTAAAATTATTTCATTGAGCAGTTGTGTGTAATGAATTTAATTAAGTATATGATTTCTACAAAATCTTGTTATTTTATTTGACTAAACCTTAAAAGTTAGATAAAGTATTCGAAGAGAAAATGTTTTCACAATTGATGAGATATTAGTGAGATACACTAATATCTTCCAGGCCTACTGTTTATTTAGTAAGTTACTGTCTAATATATACTAACTGTCTAGTACAGCGGTGGCGAACCTATGGCACGCGTGTCACAGCTGGAAAATTTTATTGGCACGCGGGAGGAAGGAGGGTAGCGTTAAAATGTTGTGCTTGATGAAGCACAGAGAGGATGTACATTGAACATCGCTTGTAATATCTTTTTAAATACCGGATTAATATTTGCTGCTGACCCCAAAATATCAGACCGTATGACAAGCTTGATTGAACGATGGTTAGGTTTCTCTTAGGTTTCGAATCAGATAACACAGGAATTAATAAAAATATAAGATTCAGAAATCTATAAGAAATTCAGATCATTAACAAATATCAAGAATAGAGTTGGTCCCATTAGAGAGCTTTGGGGTACCAACCCACTTCTTTAATTTTCTTTCCCATTTTGTACCGCTTGCGAGCACTGTTCGTCCTCTTTGATGCAAGGAAGATGATACTCAGTTCTTGGCGACGCCTCTAATTCCAATAACTTATTTTTTTTGTAGAAGGAGCTTGTGACCATAACAAATTTCTAGAATAGAGTTTGTCTCATTAGAGAGCATTGGGGTACCACCCACTTCTATCATTTTCTTTCTGATTTTGAACCGTCTGCGAGCACTGTTCGCCCTCTTTGATGCAAGGAAGATGATACCCAGTTCTTGACGACGCCTCTAATTCCAATAACTTTATTTTTTGGTGGAAGGAGCTTGTGATCATAACAAATATCTAGAATAGAGTTTGTCTCATTAGAGAGCATTGGGGTACAACCCACTTCTTTAATTTTCTTTCCGATTTTGAACCGTCTGCGAGCACTGTTCGCCCTCTTTGATGCAAGGAAGATTTTATCCAGTTCTTGGCAACGCCTCTAACTCCAATAACTTCATTTTTTTTGTGGAAAGAGCTTGTGAACCTAACAAATATCAAGAATAGAGTTTGTCCCATTAGAGAGCCTTGGGTTACCACCCACTTCTTTAATTTTCTTTCCGATTTTGAACCTTTTACGATCACTGTTCGGCCTCTTTGATACAAGGAAGATTATACCCAGTTCTTGGCGACGCCTCTAACTCCGAATAACTTAATTTTTTTGTGGAAGGAGCTTGTAATCATAACAAATATCAAAAATAGAGTTTGTCCCATTAGAGAGCCTTGGCGTACCACCCGCTTTTTAATTTTCTTTCCGATTTTGAACTGTGTAAGATCACTGTTCGTCCTCTTTGATGCAAGGAAGATGATACACAGTTCTTGGCGACGCCTCTAATGCCAATAACTTCATTTTTTGGTGGAAATAGCTTGTGATCATAACAAATATCAAAAATAGAGTTGGTCCCATTAGAGAGCCTTGGCGCACCACCCGAAAATTTGAGGCAACGCTCTGCGAAATTGTTCAGAGAGGCCTCAACGTAACTAGTAGATGGTGTCAAACAGTGGGACTGAAACTCAACCCGAGCAAAACCACGGTGAGACCATTTACTAGAAGGAGAAAACTAAACTGCCTACATCCCATACTCATAGATGGGAAGGCAGTAGAATACCAACAGGAGATAAGGTATCTGGGTATCACACTAGATAGCAAACTCCTATGGAATAGACACGCTGAGACAGCGGTAGGTAAAGCCAAACGCGCCCTAATGGTGCGCAGAAATCCAAGCAGGAAAAACGTGGGGTTGTAACCCCACTATCCTGCGATGGATGTACATCATGATAGTGAGACCTGCAATCACTTATGGGGCAGTTGCGTGGGGAAGTAGAATCAAGCTGGCCTCTATGAGGAAACAGCTTGAGAAGAGTGAAAGACTGGCGTGTGTCTGCATCACGGGGGCGATGGGGTCGTGTCCAACAGCAGCATTGGAGCTGCTGCTGGATCTGACTCCGCTGCACCTTGTGGTGGAAGGGGCCGGCAGATCGGCGATCATAAGATTCAGCAAGGAAGGAATGGGCAGAGGTAAAATAATCGGAAGCAGAGACCGAAACAGCCTCGCTGCCAAGATCCCCTGGCTGGAAGTACCAAAAGACGAAATGGTATGCAAATACCACTTCGAGAAAAACTACACAGCAATGTGCAGTAGTAAAGCCGATTGGAGCGACGAATCCTCAGCATACCATATAGAGCAAAATGCCATCAAGTGGTATACAGATAGTTCGAAGACAAAGGAAGGTACTGGTGCAGGAGTGTTTGGACCTCGTACCAGGTACTTCGAATCCATGGGAACATCCCCAAGTATCTTCCAAGCAGAGGTACACGCATTCGAAAGATGTGCACAGTTTAACCTCGACAGGAATTATTGCAAAAAACGAATTGGTATCCTGTCAGACAGCCAAGCAGCCAGTAAGGCCATTAGCTCATACACCATCAGATCCAAACTGGTATGGGACTGTGTGGGGAAGCTGAACAAGCTTGGCAGGGATAATAAAGTAACGCTATACTGGGTACCAGGGCACTGGTATAGACGGAAACAAAGAAGCCGATCACCTAGCAAACAAGGGATCCAGTAGCCCCTTTATAGGTCCGGAACCCTTTTGCGGCATTAGTGTCAACACCATCCACAAAAGTTTAGATAAAGAAACAAGAGGAAAATGGATGAAAACCTGGAAAGAACTTCCAGGGCTAAGGCAATCCAAAGTGATGCTGGGATCTTTTAACCAGAAGAGAACAAAAGCTTGCCTGAAACTAAGCAGGAACAAGCTTAGAATTCTGACAGGAGTCCTGACGGGACACTGCAGAATTAGAAAACATCTCAAGGCCCTAGGCCTAGAGGAGGATGACGGATGCAGATTCTGTGGCTTAGCAGAGGAAGCCCGATGACAGATGTACCTTGGGGCTCACTGCTTGAACACAGATGAGCTGCAGGTCTTGAAACCCACCTAGATCCTGAAATTCCTAAAGGAATCAGGATTAGAGGAGCCGCTCTAAATGGGTAAGTACACCAACACTTGGAGGAGGAGGGTGGGGTACAATAGATCTATAAAGATCGCAGTAAAGTCGTCACCACCATATCTACAATCTAACAAATATCAAGAATAGAGTTGGTCCTATTAGAGAGCCTTGGGGTACCACCCACTTCTTTAAATCTCTTTCCGATTGTGAACCGTTTACGATCACTGTTCGTCCTCTTTGATGCAAAGAAGATTTTATCCAGTTCTTGGCGACTCCAATATCTTTAATTTTTTGTCGAAGGAGCTTGTGATCAAAAGATTCAAATGCTTTACTTAGGTCGTAAAATAAAGCAAGAACCTCCTGTTTACAATGTTGAAAAGTGATTATAAAATTAAAACTATCAAACAGAGCAGTATCAGTTGAGCTACTTTTTCAGAAACCGTTTTCCCGCATGTTATTACTTTCCAAGAAACTTGGCAATAGAGGCAGAAATGCTAAAATTTATGAAAATTGGCTTTGAATACAGATTGGACTGTAGTTAAAGGGATCCCTCTGTGACCCTTAATTTTTGTAAATCGGGATGGAATTTGATAATTTTAAATGTCGTATTCAAGCCGAATGGTATTCAGGCAAACATGGTAACTCAGGCAAAGTTATTGGGCACTTCAGCATTTCATAATGTGGAAACTTAAGAAAAATGGCACGCGGTCATAAAAAGGTTCTCCACCCCTGGTCTAGTATAAAAGCGATTTGCTTTCTTCTAGTAAATGTAAAAAGGATTGTTGCGATTATTACTACTTGTAATAAAAAGAAGTTATATAAATCACACACTTTACACGACTCGAGTTTCGGTCATTTTCAAGTGAAAATGGAAATTACCTTGAGCCGTCGAAACTCGAGTCGTGTAAAGTGTGTGTGATTTATATGACTTGACATATGTTATATAATATTTTCACAAAAATTAATGTTAAAAATATAGTGAATTTTTCAATTCAGATTAAAAAAGATTGTGTCGAAAGTTATTTCAGTACATAATTTGCATTAAAATCCAAGTTATTGAAAAGCATTTTTTTGCAAAAATTTAAATTTTACCTAGGTTGTAGATATGATGGTGACGACTTGTACTGCGACCTTTATAGATCTATTGTACCCCACCCTCCTCCTCCAAGTGTTGGTGTACTTACCCATTTAGAGCGCCTCCTCTAATCCTGATTCCTTTAGGAATCTCAGGATCTGGGTGGGATTCAAGGCCTGCAGCTCCTCTGTGTTCAAGCAGTGAGCCCCAAGGTACATCTCTTGCGGAGTAATGCTCCGCAGTCTTTGAACAGATGTATGGGGGTTTCCTCTGCTGAGCCACAGAATCTGCATCCATCATCCTCCTCTAGGCCTAGGGCCTTGAGATGTTTCCTCAGTCTGCAGTGTCCCGTCAGGGCTCCTGTCAGAATTCTGAGCTTGTTCCTGCTTAGTTTCAGGCAAGCTTTTGTTCTCTTCTGGTTAAAAGATCCCAGCATCACTTTGGATTGCCTTAGCCCTGGAAGTTCTTTCCAGGTTTTCATCTATTTTCCTCTTATTTCTTCATCTAAACTTTTCGGATGGTGTTCACGCTCATACCGCAAAAGGGTTCCGGACCTATAAAGGGGCTACTGGATCCCTTGTTTGCTAGGTGATCGACTTCTTCGTTTCCGTCTATACCAGTGTGTCCTGGTACCCAGTATAGCGTTACTTTATTATCCCTGCCAAGTTGTTCAGCTTCCCCACACAGTCCCATACCAGTTTGGATCTGATGGTGTATGAGCTAATGGCATTGATGGCTGCTTGGCTATCTGACAGGATAGCAATTCGTTTTTTGCGGTAATTCCTGTCGAGGTTAAACTGTGCACATCTTTCGATTGCGTGTACCTCTGCTTGGAAGATAGTTGGGGATGTTCCCATGGATTCGAAGTATCTGGTACGAGGTCCAAACACTCCTGCACCAGTGCCTTCCTTTGTCTTCGAACCATCTGTATACCACTTGATGGCATTTTGCTCTATGTGGTATGCTGAGGATTCGTCGCTCCAATCGGCTTTACTACTACACATTGCTGTGTAGTTTTTCTCGAAGTGGTATTTGCATACCATTTCGTCTTTTGGTACTTCCAGCCAGAGTTTCGTTTCGGAGTGAGTACCGTACGCACGTGTGTGTGTTAAATATAGTTTAACAAACGACCACTAACAAGTCGCTAGCGTCGTTTTTCTGGCGAAGCCCTAGAGGCCCCAAAATTTGCGAGAGGCATTCAGGCCCCCGTACTGGAAGTCGGTCGTCTAAATAAAGTATTAGGCGAGCAGAAATTGTGTGGGGATAACAAACGTAGAGTGTTTTGAATCTGTGCGCCGCTAATCAACACAGAGAGTAGGGGGTATAAAGATAAAGTCATGTCGTCTGATAGTGAAAGTCGGGAGCGCAACCCATTTATGGGCAAAAAACATGTAGCTCATTCGCCGCGATCAAAAAGAAAAAAGGAGGACAGCCCAATTAACAGTCTGTCTCAACGTTCAACGATGGAGGATATTTTTCAGGAATTGAACGCGGTGAGAAAACAACTAGAAGCTGTAAACGAGAGCCTAAAGGAGGAGAGGACGGAAAATAACAAATGGAAAAAGGAAGTGATGGAAAAACTAAATGAAATGAAAATGGAAAATGAGAAAACTAAAGAGCGGATGAATAAAATCGAAGAGGAGCTGGTATACATTAAAAACCAAGCTAAGGAGGATAAAGCCGCATGGGAGATAAAAGGTGTAGAGTTGCAGAAAACCATGGAGAAAATCGACAAAGCCGAAGAGGACAAGGATAAAAGGGAAAGAAAAAACAATATAGTAATTAAGGGAATCAAAGAAGGTGATAAATGGGAAGATGAAGTCAAAAGCTTAATTACTGAGAAGCTTAATGTAGTCCCAATATATAGGGAAATGTTTAGAATGGGGAAGGAGATAGGTGGAAGGGATAGAGCAATCATTGTCAAGTTCGAAAAATGGGAAGAAAAGAAACAATTAATGAAAATGAAACATAAACTACAGGGGACTACTATATATATCGATGATGATCTAACAAAAAAGGAAAGAGAAATGCAAACAATCTTAAGACAAAAAGCAGTTGATCTTAGGAAAGCAGGCAAGGTAGTAAAAGTCGCCTACAATAAGATCCTCATAGATAATAAATGGCACAGGTATAACCCAGTAACAAGTTCGCTGGAAGAGCTGTTTTTTCACTAAGCATTAAAGGAAGTACGGGGGAGCATAAAGGGGGAAGGGAAAACTTTAAAATAATAGCATGGAATATAGCAGGGCTAAAGAAAAGATTAAAAGGAGAGGAGTGCAAATCTATTAAGCAATACTTACAGAAATTCCACGTGATAGGGCTAACGGAAACATGGGTTGAAGAAAAGGACTGGAACGAAGTAAGAAACCTACTGCCAGCGGAATACAGATGGAAATGTCAATCTGCAAAGAGGATCTCCAACAGGGGAAGAGCAAAGGGAGGGATAATTACCGGTATAAAGCTTGTAGCGGAGAAAGAATACAATATGGATATGGAGAACATCGAAGGGGTACAAGAGAGAGCAGTACGAGTAGGCGCAGATAAGTGGAGAGTAATTACTGTCTATAACAACAACAATCTAGAGAGCATTATGAAATACATTGAGAAAAGCCTGGCAAGGGATTCAGGAGAGAAAGTACTGATCATCGGAGACTGGAATGTGAGGATCGGTGAACTCCAAGCTGGAAGTCTCGATGCAGAAGGGGTGGAAATAGCTAGACTTTCGAAAGACAAAACAGTTAACAAGGAGGGAAAAAAATGGTTAGACTGGGTTGAGAACCATAACTGGTATGTGCTAAATGGGTGCACAAATGGCGATTGGAAAGGGGAGTTAACGTATATTGGTGGAGGCGGTACCTCGGTCATTGACTTCGGGATCGCCAACGAAGACGCCATAAGATGTATCGATGTTTTCAAAATAGGAGAAAGGCTGGAATCGGACCATCTACCACTAGAAATTACCCTGTATGGTGAGATAGACAGCTGGGGGGAAAGCAAGGGTGTGGTTAAACAAACGGTGATGTGGAATGAGTCGGCTATTGCGCGATACCAGGAAAACTTAGACAGAATGGATGGAGTGGAATATGCGGAACTACCGAAACTCACTGCTATGATAAAGAAAGCACTAATTGTTAAAATATCACACCCAAAGAAAAATTGCGGAAATGCTTGGATAGACGAGGAACTAATAGGTATAAAGAAAAGAACTAGAGCCGAATTTAGAGCCTGGAGAGAAGGAAGAACAACACTCGAAAAGCTCAAAAGACAGAATAAAGAAATGAAAGAAGCAGAGACGAGAAAGAAACGAGAGTGGGAGGAATGCCAAATAAAGAAAATCAGCCAGCTGAGCAGAGAGTCGGATATTTGGAAACTGATTGCTGCAAGGAAACCAAAAAGAGAGATCTCATCAGTAATTAGCACAGAAAGGTGGAAAAATCACTTCTGTGAGTTGCTGGCCGGAGAGATAGAAATTAGGGAGCAAAGATGGAGAGATTTTAGACCAGTGGAATCGCAATCACAAGAGATTACAGAGGAAGAGGTTGAAACGGTTATGTCAGCACTCAAAAGAAAGAAAGCTCCAGGCCCAGACTCGGTGCCAAGTGAGGCGTGGTGTCTAGACACACCAATTGTGAAGGAGAGACTTCGTGGTGAACTTAACAGCTTTTTCAAAGGTAGCAAACAAATTACGGACAGTTGGAGGGAAGGAATTATTGTACCAGTTTTTAAGCAAGGTAACAAGGAGGAACTAGGAAGCTATAGGGGGATAACTCTAATGGACACGTCATACAAGATCTATGCAAAGATACTGGAAAAAAAGTTACAAGAAGAAGCAGAGAAAATGAATCTAATCCCAGAGGTACAAGCTGGCTTCAGAAAAGGACGCGGAACAACTGAACAGATATACATATTGAATTATATCATACAAAGAGAAATAGCTAAACCTAAGGGGAAATTGTACGCGGTATTTGTGGACCTCAAAGCTGCATATGACTCAGTAGTGAGAGAGAAAATGTGGGAATATATGAGGGAGAAAGGTATATCGCAACAGATCAGGGAGAGCATTGAGCATCTATATGAGAGAACATGGTGTAGAGTGAAGATAGGTGAAAGGCTATCTGAAAGATTTGAGGTTAGGAAAGGGTTAAAACAAGGGTGCCCGTTAAGTCCACTACTATTTAATCTATATACTGCGGACCTCGAGAGAACGCTAAGCTTGGGTCAAGCGGGAGGGGTAGTAATAGGGACGAAAAAGATTTGGAGTCTAGCTTATGCGGACGACGTCGTTGTCTTAGCAAGTTCGAAAGTGGAAATGAAAGAGGTGTTGGTACGAATGGAAAAGTTTTTTAAAAAACGAATGTTAAAGGTAAATGTGCTGAAAACAAAGTGGATGCTGTTTCGGAAGAGAAAGGGATCAAGGAAAGAGAGTTTTGAATGGGAAGCGAGTGAGATAGAACAAGTTAGCAGTTTTAAATACCTAGGCTTTATGTTCCAACAAAATGGGTCGTGCGCTGCACATATCAAGTATATAGTAAAAAAAGCGTGGGTGGCTGCTAACAGGCTCTGGGATACATGGAGAGTATACTTGAGGGAAAATTTTAGGGCGAAAATGATTGTATGGAAGGCGTGCGTACGTAGTATTATGATGTATGGGGCAGAAATTTGGGGTGTGAAAGAGGAAAACGACATAGAGAGAGTGCAGTTACAGTTCATAAAGAGGGCCCTGCAGCTAGAAAAGTCCACCCCCTGGTACATCGTTCAACAAGAAGCAAATTCTAACAAGGTGGCAAACACCGCGGTTATGAGAGTGGCTAAATTTGAAAGGAAAGTGAATAGTGCGGGAGAAGAAAGAATAGTGAAAGACGTTTTGAAAGCGGTAAGAAAGGAGGGTAAAGGGAGTAATAAGGAAACAAAATGGGGATGTCTGCGCAAGCGTATGTATGAAAGAGGGGGATGGAACCAAGAAGAGATCGAGAGAATGATGAATGAGGGAATGTTAGAGAAAGGATTCTGACAGATAGACTACTGGAGATAGAGCTGCAAGAGAGACAAAGACACATAGGTGAGAGTACCTATAATAGTGACTACAGCAAAATCCAAGTTTTTGGCAGATGTCCAGAGTATCTAGTTAATCCTAAAGCCCCACAGGTAGCGATTGCCCGGTTTAGGTGCGGTAGTGAGGAAAGAGGTAGAAGATATTGGATGGCTGCAACAGATAGGACTTGTCGAGTATGTGGAGAAGGGGAGGAGCTCTGGGAACATTGGGTGTTAAGCTGTAAGAAATGTGAATGGAGCGAAGAGGAAAAGTCAGTGGCGAAAAACTGGAAGAAGGTTATGGATGAGAGTGGCTCCGGTTTTGTGTACATGAAAAAAATATTGAAGTGCAAAGGACAGGGTTAAAGGCTTCCGTTTTTTTGTTTTGTTTTTTTTTTTTGATCTAAGAACTTTTGAACTGTTTATTTTTTGCTGTATTAATTTGGATATTTTTATTTTCCGTTTCATTCTGGTGTCTTTTTTTTTTGTTTTTTTTGTTTTTATTTTTTGTTCTATACTTGTCACAACACTAATGTACGAACGGTCGTGTATTTACATTTATGCCAATAAAGGAGTATTATATGTACTTCCAGCCAGGGGATCTTGGCAGCGAGGCTGTTTCGGTCTCTGCTCCCGATTATTTTACCTCTGCCCATTCCTTCCTTGCTGAATCTTACGATCGCCGATCTGGCGGCGCTCTCCATCACATGGTGCAGCGGAGTCAGATCCAGCAGCAGCTCCAATGCTGCTGTCGTACACGACCCCACCGCCCCCGTGATGCAGACACACGCCAGTCTTTGAATCTTCTCAAGCTGTTTCCTCATAGAGGCCAGCTTGATTCTACTTCCCCACGCAACTGCCCCATAAGTGATTGCAGGTCTCACTATCATGGTGTACATCCATCGCAGGATAGTGGGGTTACAACCCCACGTTTTTCCTGCCAGATTTCTGCACACCATTAGGGCGCGTTTAGCTTTACCTACCACTGCCTCAGCGTGTCTATTCCATAGGAGTTTGCTATCTAGTGTGATACCCAGATACCTTATCTCCTGTTGGTATTCTACTGCCTTCCCATCTATGAGTATGGGATGTAGGCAGTTAAGTTTTCTCCTTCTAGTAAATGGTATCACCGTGGTTTTGCTCCGGTTGAGTTTCAGTCACACTGTTTGGCACCATCTACTAGTTACGTTGGGGCCTCTCTGAACAATTTCACAGAGCGTTCCCTCAAATTTCCCTCTAGCCATTATGACTATGTCATCGGCGTAACCTTGTCATTTGATGTCTAGGTCGTTTAGCCTAACCACATCAACTATCAACTACCAGGCTCCACATTAGCGGCGATAGTATACCTCCCTGTGGGCACCCTCGAGTTGTGGAGATCTTAATGGTGTCTTTTCCCACTTGTGTCTCCGCCGTTCTAGTTCTCAGCATTTCTCCCATCCACTTTGAGATAGTGCTGTCGATATTCCTTCTTTCGAGGGCCGCCCTGACAGCCTCGTGTGAGGTGTTGTCAAAAGCTCCCTCTATATCCAAGAAGGCACATATCGCTACTTCCTTTGTCTCTAGTGCTGCTTCTATTTCGTTTGTCAGCTGATACAGGGCGGTTTCTGTGGATTTCCCTGCTCTGTAAACATGCTGACTCCTGTGTAGTGGTGTACCTACCAGCACTATAGTCCTAAGGTAATTATCAATCACCTTCTCCATTGTCTTTAACATAAAATATGTTAGACTAATGGGTCTTGACTTCGGTTGAGTGGTGTCTTTCTTCCCCACCTTCGGTATAAATACCAACTTAGCCCTTCTCCATAGCTCCAGTATATATCCGAGCGCTAAGCTACTTCTAAAGATATTTAGAAGATACGGCATTAGTTCTCTCTCCCCCTTTTGTAGGAAGGCAGGAAGTAGTCCGTTCACACCTGGGGCCTTAAAAGGCTGGAAAGTGCCGATAGCCCATCTGATTCGGTTTTCCGTACAGATGGACGCTGCCCTCTTCCAGTCGGCCCGACTTGGTTTCCGTGGTTGCATCAAGCCCTCGGTCTCCCTGTATCCTCTACATCCCGGAAAATGGGTTTCTAGTAGGAGGAGAGCTCTTTGCTCTTCATCCTCCGTGAAGGTCCCATCCGGTTTCTTGAGAGTGGTTGTCATTTCCACTCTATCCTTCGCTAGTGCTTTGTGCAGTCTAGCTGTCACCGGCGTCGATTCTATGTTTTCACAGAAGGTCCTAAAGTTTTCCCTTTTTGCCCTTCTGATCTCTTTGTTGTAGGTGGTAAGCACCTCAGAGTATTCTAGCCAATTTCCGTATTGCTTGGCTTTGTTAAAAAGCCTACGTACTTTTGCTCTTAATGTAGATACATTTTTGTTCCACCATTTTTCGTCCTTATGCTCCTTCACGGTTTTTACCGGGCAGCTGGATTCAAATGCCGTGGCGATTGCTACATTTATTTCTCCTACAGCCTGCTCCAGCACGGTGTAGTGTTTGATACTACCCCGCACTGCCACCTGCTCTAGGTTTTCTTTTAGTTGGGAACTAAACATAGGCCACACAGTTTGTCTGGGGTTTCGAATGGGGGTGTTTTCCTCACTCGCTCCTTCCAGCTCAAACTCTATGATCCTATGATCTGACATTGAGGGCTCACTTGAAACCCTCCACTTTTTAATTAGTTTACTTACGTTAGCGCTACCTACCGTAATATCCAGTACCTCATTTCTGACTTTAGTGACAAATGTTGGTGTGTTCCCAACGTTGTACACAATTAAGTTCTCTTTAATGAGGTATTCTAAAAGGTACTCACCCCTCTTATTAGTCTCCGTGCTGCCCCACATCTCATTGTGTGCGTTCGCGTCACATCCCAGGATGAGTGGCAGCCTTCTCCTAATACAGTGTTCCACCAGCTTTTGTACTTCAATGGGTGGTATGCTGTTACCATCGCCAGGGAAGTATGCTGATGCGATCACTACTTCGCGGTGGAGACCCTCGGTCTTGATGAGGGCCTGAATCGGTACTAAATCCCGCGTTAAAAATTCTGAAAGACATAAGTAATTTATGCCATTTCTTACCATAATGCAAGTTCTAGGGGAGACCTCACGGCTGTCCCATACCAACTTACATTCCCTGTTGCTAAGGCCTCTGATCTTACCTCCGTACGTCCAGGGTTCTTGAAGCAGCACTAGCCCTAGGTGCTGCTTGGTGAACATCCTAGCCATCACAGCTGAAGCTGCTTTGGCATGATGGATGTTCACTTGGGCTATTTTGGTGCGCCTGCTGGTCATTCTTGTTTTGTGACAGGAGGCGGCAAGTCTTCCTCTGTCCCTACAAGAACATCTACCTCTGCCTCTGTAGACATGGCTGGACTGCTCATGTCTACGAGTGTGAGGTCAAGGTCGTCTTCCCGGGAATCCGGGCTGACTTCCTTGTTCTCTGTGTCGGTTAGGTCCCGCACACATGGATTATTTTTACTTTTGGAATTCATATAAATCCCACGAGTAGCAAGGGAACTAAAGGTCCGCCACGTCAGAGCCCTGCTTGACATGGTAAGGCTTGATACCCTCTGAGGTCGCCAGGTATCAGAGGGGCTCCGTTAGCGATGGCCGGTTGCCCTTGGCCACCAACCAGTCCTTCCGGCACGGGTCGCATGACACCTTGGATTAAGGGTTTGGAAGTTCTTGGTTGTTCGCTCTCCGCTGACCGCTCCGACCGGAGCTGAACTCTGGTCGGTAACGTCTAACGGTTTGTTGCGAAACTAAGCCCTCACACCACGACAAGGTGACTTCCAGAGTGAGGGAAATTTGACCTAAAAAGGATTAAAGAAAATTTATTCGCGTGAAGTTTGCCCCCGAATTTTCCACGAACCCCGAGTTCTGGCACTATCTCAAATATTTCTTGCTTGAAAATTGCAATAGTTCCTGGGCATTACGGGTAGAAATTGAAAAAAACAATTTGGGGGCCAATTTCACCTAGCCCACTTTTTTTAAGAAAAAGAGTTCTGATGTAATATTTCATTTCCTCGGCGAAATACCTCTTAATTCCTCTCAGGATGATGCATGGGGTCACTATCATATCAGACAATTAGGAATAGATTGAGGGAATCTAATTTGAGGGCAAGACGACCCGTCCGAAAACCCTCTTTGACACGACGCCTCAAAATAGCAAGGATGAATTTTGCTCGTGAACATGTCGCATGGCAACTTCGACAATGGTAGTCTGTACTCTTCACGGATGAATCAAGATTCCATATTACTCGTTGCGATTGCCGAATTTATTGTTTTTATTTAACTGCCGAATTTATTAATTATTTCCTGTCCAGGAAGTCGAAAGATTTAGAGGTGGATCACTTATGGTTTGGGGTGGGATTAGTATTGACAGTAGAACCGACCACAATTTGCGCGGTAGAACACGTCATCCACAATGCAGAAAAGGAAATGTAACAAGACCAATGGAGTACCCTTGTCCTTATTGTCGTACAAAACGCCTTCAATTCTGCCCCGTGGCACATAATTCTATTTTAGTTAGTCAGATAACATCTAAGATGAAAAGAAAATCCTGGGAGGTGTACCGCAAGGTTCGGTCCTCGGGCCAACCCTATGGAACCTTTTGTATGACGATGTCATGTCTGTGGATACGGAGAAGGGAGTCGAACTTGTGTACTATGCGGACGACCTGGCCGTATTGGCGTCTGCAAAAAATCCCGAAGAGCTGGTACTCAAGGTGAATGTAACTTTGAACACTAATAGTGGGATGAATCGGAATGAATTGAAAGTGGCCGTGAATAAAACCGTGGCAATAGTCCTAAATAGGAAAAAAACTACCTTCTATAAAGTTTACCATGGCAGGAGATATCTATCCCGTGCGACAGATAAAATATCGACATGGTAATAGATAGGGGACGACATCCACTATGCGTGCGAGAAGGCGAAACGTAAGATGAAGGCCCTAGGCAGCATACTGGCTAATATTAGAGGTCCAGGACAACAGAAAAGGAAGGTGCTAGCGATAGCAATGGAATCTATAGTGATGTACGGGGCTCCGCTATGGGTCAGGGCAGCAAGACGTCAAATCTATTGGAAAAATTCACGTCCACCCAAAGATTAAAGCCTTGAGAGTATGCAGTGCATACCGCACAACATCTGCAAATTCCGCGCTCGTAGTGGCAGGCCTCGTACCGTTGCACCTCCTTGCCGAAAGCGACTATATGACCTACACAGGACCATAAAAATAAGAGACCGGAGGGAACAGAGGGAAATGACTTACCAGAAGTGGCAGACAGATCACAGGATGATACCGGACATCAAGAAATGGATAGAGAGGAAGCATGGGTCGGTAAATTTCCACATTATACAGTGCCTTACAGGACACGGAGTGTTCTGCTCCTACACGGAGAGAATTGGAAAGAGGGGCACAATGCCGATGCTGTTCAGAACAAGTAGATGATACTCCAGAACACACAATATTCCATTGAGGGAATTGGGTTAACGAAAGGGACAATATAAAAAGAAACCAACCTGCGGCAGTCATGTGCCCGGAAAGCATAATAGAGGAAATGATCGCGCACAAGGACAGCTGGGAAACTGCGAAGAATTTTGTAGAAGAAGTGATGCGGAAAAAGGCAAAAGATGAATTAGAAGAACAGAGCAGAGAAAGAGGCGACACCTGAGAAAAGGATATTCAGACCAAACCTGTAGGACGTAAGGCTAAAAGGCGGGAACACTACAGGAGAGAAATAAAGAGGAGATGGTTTTAGTGGGTATGACTGCCTTAGAGAGCTGGTGAGCCCCACACTCCCCAAATTTGAAACCATAGTTGGGGGTGCGTGAAAGCATTTCCTCTCCTCTGAAAAAAAAGTAGAACCGACTTGGTTGTAATTCCAGGAAATCTTAACGCTAATCTCTACGTTGACTTTGTGTTAGAACATGTCCTTGTGGCATATGGAATATGGCACGGTATAGCCCTTAGTGACCTTTAAGAGTCATCATAGACCAAGAAATCAGAAAGGGATGCCTGTTTGCTCTTTACATTCATTTGAAAGCTGTATATGACTCGGTGAATAGGAGGAGGACATTAGTAGATTGGTGTCATAACAATGAACTACAGTTGAACACTGAATAGTGTTACGTTATGTCATATTTTAGAATAAATAGGCCTGCTCTTTACAACTACACAATAAACAACTGAAGAGATGCGAAGTTTTCAGAGACTTAGGTGTTATAATGGACTCATCTTTGTCGTATGTGCCACATTATCTAGCCACACATTCAAAGGCTTTGTGTATGCTGGGCTTCGTGATGAGGAATACCAGGGAATTTGATAACACCGACTGCTTGATGCAACTCTATGGTTCGTATGTAAGGTCGGTGTTGGAATATTGCACAGTTGTCTGGTGCCCTCACTATGAAGTTCATGTTAAACTGTTCGGGAGCGTCCAAAGAAAATTTTGCAAATATTTATACCTGAAAAAATATGTAAGTAAATTATTAATTTATGAGGTTTAGTTTTTAATTGTAGGTAAAACTTTGTACGATACACGTATCGTAAACTACTCTTACATACATTAATTGTTATTTTTTAATGTGGTTTCGCATATTGAGAATTGGAACTCCCTAGACTAGGGCCATATAGTCACGTTTCGCCTAGGGCCACAAATAATGTAAACGCGCCCCTGGTTAGCCCCCAAATTGTGTTTCTCGATTTCTGCCCGAAATTCCCAGGAACTTTCAAGTAAGAACTATTCAAAATCTTGCCAGAACTTGCCAGAACAAAATTTATTCAAAAATCGCGGGGGAGTTTGGGGGGTTGGACAACTGCACACGAATAGAAAATTTGTTTATTTTTCCAACTTTTCTATTGAAAATTTATTGAAAAAACGGTACTTACTTATTTTTGGTACTTACGTATTAACGCCACCACCGCTATATATTGGATCGAGAGTTCGCGCTGCCGCGCATATGTTGTCTTGCTTTATCTAACTGGGGTTAAAAAATAAAGTATTTTGAGTTTTAAAAATGTTTTAATTTTAAATAAAATGTTTTATTTTACGATTTATCATAAACATTTTAGGGGTAGATTGGCGGCATTTAAAAATGTAGCGGTGGTGGCGTTAATACGTAAGTATCGAAAAAAACATAATAATTCAGTTTAAAATTTTTAATAACAGATTTTTTGAACATTCACAGGAGAATTATTATGTACTACTCAATAAGTTTCAATATCAATAGATAAATAAGATATATGATTGTTCTGGTAAAAATTATAACTTTACTAATCCAAACAATATGAAAGGAATTTTATTAGAATAGGAAATAAAGTTTAGAAATAGTGGAAGGAATGGAGCAAAAAGTTTCAATTACCACAAACATTTTATAAAAGTATAAAATTGGTAGATTCATATTTTCTCCTCAGTAAAAGTTATTGCTGTGATGCCGAAAGAAAAGGAAACAACTACAGAGCATTTTATTCCACAATCACATAATAAACTGAGGCTCTGGAACCGAGGCAGCAATATTTTTATGAGGCAAAACTTGTCTTCCATTTATATAAATCTCATCCTTAACAATAACATCTTCACCTAAAACTGTAGTGCCCTGCATCCTCACCCACTTCCCCACACATGACCTCCACCCAACTATACAATTTTCCAACCAGGAATGCGACTGAATCGTTGCATCCTTTAATATCGTACAACGCTTCACACAAACACCTAAAGGAACAATTATTAAAAATAGAACTAATAGCAATAGAAACTGAAATGAAATCAAACCATCTTCAAGCACAGCACCAGGTCCAATCGTTACATTAGGACCAATTTGGCAATCATCTCCTATTTTAGCTGTTGGATCTACCAAAACATTCCCAACCACACCTGGCCCACTATATAATCTCTCTGGTGTTTGTTGCCGTAACGCCTTTAAATACATACACATCCCTAAAAGATTTTTAATCGAAAAACCTATTAAAACCAATTTTTTTTTTAATTAAACCTGTAAGAAAATCTTTGGGTTGTCCAATATCCATCCAAGAACCTTGCAACTCAAATGCGTATAATTCTCCTCCACTAGCCATGCCAGGAAAGACTTCTTTTTCTATCGATGTAGGTTTAAGTTGAATTCTATTAATCATACTAGTGTTCAAGATATAAATGCCAGCATTAATTTTATTCGAAATAAATTCCTGTGGTTTTTCAACAAAGCTTTCAATCTGTCCATTTTCTTGATATACAACAACTCCATATTTGGAGGGTTCTTCAACTTTTGTAACAACAATTGTTCCTTCTTTCCCGTGGCTTTTGTGGAACTGTTCTAATTCTTTGAAAGGAAAGTCGCAAATGATATCTGAATTTAAGACGAAGAAAGGTTCAGAGCTTTTGTTTAATATTTTGCTAGCCAAAGCTATGGGACCTGCGGTACCAAGAGGTTCAGTTTCATGTGAAAAGACTATATTTATTCTTGGACGTTCAGCTTCGACTGATAGTTCTTTCTCCATATCTTCTGCATGGTAGGAAACGGCTAGGATAACTTCGCTTACGCCAGCGTCAACCAACGCTTCTATTTGGTGCAGTAAGATTGGTTTGTTGGCAAATTCTACTAGTGGCTTTGGTCCTAATAAAATCCTCGGTACCATCAAGTGAGGTATTTGCAGATAAGTACACCGTTTACAGATCATCAAATGGAAGGCGTGGTCGAGGATTAGCTACGGCTGTTCAATATGAATATTCTTCAGCTTTGTTGTTATGTGATGCACCGCTTCAGGAAGTAGATCTACTTATATTCCAAATTTGGTTTGGTGCCACTTCTATAAGTCTTATTAATGTATATTTTCCTCCAGCAAGCAGTATCGATAACTAAGAGGTTATCTTCGATCATATAGAAAACGCCTCTTCATTATCAGGAGCATGTATAATAGTGGGTGATTTTAACATAACAGAATTACAGGCATGCTTATTATTAAAGCATCAAAATCCTACTCCACTGTATACGTCTTTTCTCTCCTTTTTGCGTTTTAACAACCTCGCTCAGATTAACAATGTTCTAAATTCTAACCATAGAAGCCTGGATGTAATCTTAACATCAGAACAAATAGTCGGTTCCGTAAGTCATAATGAGATCCCTTTTGTCAGAGAAGACAACCATCATCCTTCATTAGAGATTGATCTATAGTTGAACGTAAAATCCTTCACAAAATTTGTGTCAGCCGAGAATTTTGTGTCCTTTAACTTTAAAAAGGCTAATATACCAGGATTGTATAACGCTCTAAATGATTGGAATTGGACAGAGATTCAATCCATCCAGAATGTCGACGATGCTTGTAATTATTTGAACAACACCATCATGTATTTGTCTGATCAGTACGTACCCAGGAAAGTGAATTTGACAAGTAATTATCCATGCTGGGTTTACGAGGGAAATCATTAAATCTATAGAATGCAAAAAGTATCATTGGAGCATATCTAAAAAATATGGCCTTCTCTCGCATAAAGAAAAGGCATGTAAAATATCACGGATCATCAAAAAAGAGATTCGAATAGCATTTCAAAGTTTTGTGAAGCGAGCGCAAGAAAGAGTTACAACAGATTCGTCCTATTTGTGGTCCTATATCAACGCTAAAAAAAGATCTTCAAGAATTCCTGGAACAATGACCTCTAGCAGTAACCGTGCTTGCAATTGTCAATAGTTTCGCATCCAACTTTAGTAGTGTCGTCAAAAAGAGTTGTGCTACCAGCTCCATCGTAGATTCATCGGTTCCTGCTAGCAGTGATGCCCGTGATAGTGTTAACTGTGATAACAACGCCTGTGATTTCAATCAAATATATGATAACTCTTCTGTGACAGATTTAGCAACATACCTACTCTCCACAGCTTTTCAATCGATGCCTGCGATATTTTGAGATGTGTACATAGAATAAAAGCAAATTTTACAGCAGGTGCTGACCAAATACCGGCATTCTTCGTTCAAGATTGTATATCTTGTTTAAGTAGTCCATTACATCATTTGTATAACTTAATAATGAGATTTTCTGTGTATCCAGAGTGTTGGAAAATTGCTAGAGTGTGTGCTATATACAAATCTGGTACGAAAACTAATATAAAGAATTACCGCCATGTAGCAATTATTCCAAACTTTGCTAAGTTGTTCCAAATTATTATGTACAAAAATGTTTACAGCCATGTTATACCACATCTGACAGATTGCCAGCATGGCTTCATAAAGGGAAAGTCGACATGTACAAATCTGACCGGATTTACTCAATTTGTATCGAACGCTCTGGACCGCAAGCAACAAGTAGATGTTGTATATACCGATTATTCCAAAGCGTTTGACACTGTTAACCATGACATCTTACTGAGTAAGTTAGGTTTTCATGGTTTTAGCGATAATGTGATCTTCTTAATGAAGTCAATGTTAGCGGGACAAAAACAATTTGTGGAGTATCAGGGAGTTAGATCTGACGTATACGAATGCTATTCTGGTGTCTGTCAAGGATCCAACCTAGGCCCCTTATTGTTTTTAATCTTCATTAATGATATTGTAGCAATTTTAGTCCTAGCTCTCATGTGTATTTGTATGCCGATGATCTAAAAATTGAGAAGGTTATTGACAGTGTTGATAGTTGTGACATGTTGCAGCAGGATATAGATGCATAAGTAGATTGGTGTCATAACAATGAACTACAGTTGAACACTGAATAGTGTTACGTTATGTCATATTTTAGAATAAATAGGCCTGTTCTTTACAACTACACAATAAACAACTGAAGAGATGCGAAGTTTTCAGAGACTTAGCTGTTATAATGGACTCATCTTTGTCGTATGTGCCACATTATCTAGCCACACATTCAAAGGCTTTGTGTATGCTGGGCTTCGTGATGAGGAATGCCAGGGAATTTGATAACACCGACTGCTTGATGCAACTCTATGGTTCGTATGTAAGGTCGGTGTTGGAATATTGCACAGTTGTCTGGTGCCCTCACTATGAAGTTCATGTTAAACTGTTCGGGAGTGTCCAAAGAAAATTTTGCAAATATTTATACCTGAAAAAATATGTAAGTAAATTATTAATTTATAAGGTTTAGTTTTTAATTGTAGGTAAAACTTTGTACGATACACGTATCGTAAACTACTCTTACATACATTAATTGTTATTTTTTAATGTGGTTTCGCATATTAAGAATTGGAACTCCCTAGACTAGGGCCATATAGTCACGTTTCGCCTAGGGCCACAAATAATGTAAACGCGCCCCTGGTTAGCCCCCAAATTGTGTTTCTCAATTTCTGCCCGAAATTCCCAGGAACTTTCAAGTAAGAACTATTCAAAATCTTGCCAGAACTTTAACAAAATTTATGCAAAAATCGGGGTGGGGCGTGGGAATGGCAACTGCACACGAATAGAAAATTTGTTTATTTTTCCAACTTTTCCAATGAAAATTTATTGAAAAAACGGTACTTACTTATTTTTGGTACTTACGTATTAACGCCACCACCGCTATATATTGGATCGAGAGTTCGCGCTTCCGCGCGTATGTTGTCTTGCTTTATCTAACCAGGGTTAAAAAATAAAGTATTTTGAGCTTTAAAAATGTTTTAATTTCAAATAAGATGTTTTATTTTATGATTTATCACAAACATTTTAGGTGTAGATTGGCGGCATTTAAAAATGTGGCGGTGGTGGCGTTAATACGTAAGTATCGAAAAAAACAATAATTCAGTTTGAAATTTTTAATAACAGATTTTTTGAACATTCACAGGAGAATTATTATGTACTACTCAATAAGTTTCAATATCAATAGATAAATAAGATATATGATTGTTCTGGTAAAAATTATAACTTTACTAATCCAAACAATATGAAAGGAATTTTATTAGAATAGGAAATAAAGTTTAGAAATAGTGGAAGGAATGGAGCAAAAAGTTTCAATTACCACAAACATTTTATAAAAGTATAAAATTGGTAGATTCATCTTTTCTCCTCTGTAAAAGTTATTGCTGTGATGCCGAAAGAAAAGGAAACAACTACAGAGCATTTTATTAGACAATCACATAATAATCTGAGGCTCTGGAACCGAGGCAGCAATATTTTTATGAGGCAAAACTTGTCCTCCATTTATATAAATCTCATCCTTAACAATAACATCTTCACCTAAAACTGTAGTGCCCTGCATCCTCACCCACTTCCCCACACATGACCTCCACCCCACTATACAATTTTCCAACCAAGAATGCGACTGAATCGTTGCATCCTTTAATATCGTACAACGCTTCACACAAACACCTAAAGAAACAATTATTAAAAATAAAACTAACAGCAATAAAAAGTGAAATGAAATCAAACCATCTTCAAGCACAGCACCAGGTCCAATCGTTACATTAGGACCAATTTGGCAATCATCTTCTATTTTAGCTGTTGGATCTACCAAAACATTCCCGACCACACCAGGCCCACTATATAATCTCTCTGGTGTTTGTTGCCGTAACGCCTTTAAATACATACACATCCCTAAAAACATTTTTAATCGAAAAACCTATTAAAACCAATTTTTTTTAAAAATTAAACCTGTAAGAAAATCTTTGGGTTGTCCAATATCCATCCAAAAACCTTGCAACTCAAATGCATATAATTCTCCTCCACTAGCCATGCCAGGAAACACTTCTTTTTCTATCGATGTAGGTTTAAGTTGAATCCTATTAATCATACTAGGGTTCAATATATAAATGCCAGCATTAATTTTATTCGAAATAAATTCCTGTGGTTTTTCAACGAAGCTTTCAATCTGTCCATTTTCTTGATATACAACGACTCCATATTTCGAGGGTTCTTCAACTTTCGTAACAACAATTGTTCCTTCTTTCCCGTGGCTTTTGTGGAACTGTTCTAATTCTTTGAAAGGAAAGTCGCAAATGATATCTGAATTTAAGACGAAGAAAGGTTCAGTGCTTTTGTTTAATATTTTGCTAGCCAAAGCTATGGGACCTGCGGTACCAAGAGGTTCAGTTTCATGTGAAAAGACTATACTTATTCCTAGGCGTTCAGCTTCGACTGATAGTTCTTTCTCCATATCTTCTGCATGGTAGGAAACGGCTAGGATAACTTCGCTTACGCCAGCGTCAACCAACGCTTCTATTTGGTGCAGTAGGATTGGTTTGTTGGCAAATTCTACTAGTGGCTTTGGTCCTAATAAAATCCTCGGTGCCATCAAGTGAGGTATTTGCAGATAAGTACACCGTTTACAGATCATCAAATGGAAGGCGTGTGGAATTAGCTACGGCTGTTCAATATGAATATTGTTCAGGTTTGTTATGTGATGCACCGCTTCAGGAAGTAGATCTACTTATAGTCCAAATTTGGTTTGGTGCCACTTCTATAAGTCTTATTAATGTATATTTTCCTCCAGCAAGCAGTATCGATAACTAAGAGGTTATCTTCGATCATATAGAAAACGCCTCTTCCTTATCAGGACCATGTATAATAGTGGGTGATTTTAACATAACAGAATTACAGGCATGCTTATTATTAAAGCATCAAAATCCTACTCTACTGTATACGTCTTTTCTCTCCTTTTTGAGTTTTAACTACCTCGCTCAAATTAACAATGTTCTAAATTCTAACCATAGAAGCCTGGATGTAATCTTAACATCAGAACAAATAGTCGGTTCCGTAAGCCATAATGAGATCCCTTTTGTCAGAGAAGACTTCCTTCTTTAGAGATCGATCTACAGTTGAACGTAAAATCCTTCACAAAATTTGTGTCAGCCGAGAATTTTGTGTCCTTTAACTTTAAAAAGGCTAATATACCAGGATTGTATAACGCTCTAAATGATTGGAATTGGACAGAGATTCAATCCATCCAGAATGTCGACGATGCTTGTAATTATTTGAACAACACCATCATGTATTTGTTTGATCAGTACGTACCCAGGAAAGTGAATTTGACAAGTAATTATCCATGCTGGGTTTACGAGGGAAATCATTAAATCCATAGAATGCAAAAAGTATCATTGGAGCATGTTTAAAAAATATGGCCTTCTCTCGCATAAAGAAAAGGCATGTAAAATATCACGGATCATCAAAAAAGAGATTCGTATAGCATTTCAAAGTTTTGTGAAGCGAGCGCAAGAAAGAGTTTCAACAGATTCGTCCTATTTGTGGTCCTATATCAACGCTAAAAAAGGATCTTCAAGAATTCCTGGAACAATGACCTCTAGCAGTAACCCTGATGTAATGTTGAAGGACCCGCTTGCAATTGTCAATAGTTTCGCATCCAACTTTAGTAGTGTCTTCAAAAAGAGTTGTGCTACCAGCTCCATCGTAGATTCATCGGTTCCTGCTAGCAGTGATGCCCGTGATAGTGTTAACTGTGATAACAACGCCTGTGATTCCAATCAAATATATGATAACTCTTCTGTGACAGATTTAGCAACATACCTACTCTCCACAGCTTTTCAATCGATGCCTGCGATATTTTGAGATGTGTACGTAGAATAAAAGCAAATTTTACAGCGGGTTCTGACCAAATACCGGCATTCTTCGTTCAAGATTGTATATCTTGTTTAAGTAGTGCATTACATCATTTGTATAACTTAATAATGAGATCTTCTGTGTATCCAGAGTGTTGGAAAATTGCTAGAGTGTGTGCTATATACAAATCTGGTACGAAAACTAATATAAAGAATTACCGCCCTGTAGCAATTATTCCAAACTTTGCTAAGTTGTTTCAAATTATTATGTACGAAAATGTTTACAGCCATGTTATACCACATCTGACAGATTGCCAGCATGGCTTCATAAAGGGAAAGTCGACATGTATAAATCTGACCGCATTTACTCAATTTGTGTCGAACGCTCTGGACCGCAAGCAACAAGTAGATGTTGTATATACCGATTTTTCCAAAGCGTTTGACACTGTTAACCATGACATCTTACTGAGTAAGTTAGGTTTTCATGGTTTTAGCGATAATGTGGTCTTCTTATTGAAGTCAATGTTAGTGAGACAAAAACAATTTGTGGAGTATCAGGGAGTTAGATCTGACGTATACGAATGCTATTCTGGTGTCTGTCAAGGATCCAACCTAGGCCACTTATTGTTTTTAATCTTCATTAATGATATTGTAGAAATTTTAGTCCTAGCTCTCATGTGTATTTGTATGCCGATGATCTAAAAATTGTGAAGGTTATTGACAGTGTTGATAGTTGTGACATGTTGCAGCAGGATATAGATGCATTAGTAGATTGGTGTCATAACAATGAACTACAGTTGAACACTGAAAAGTGTTACGTTATGTCATATTTTAGAATAAATAGGCCTGTTCTTCACAACTACACAATAAACAACTGAAGAGATGCGAAGTTTTCAGAGACTTAGGTGTCATAATGGACTCATCTTTGTCGTATGTGCCACATTATCTAGCCACACATTCAAAGGCCTTGTGTATGCTGGGCTTCGTGATGAGGAATACCAGGGAATTTGATAACACGGACTGCTTGATGCAACTCTATGGTTCGTATGTAAAGTCGGTGTTGGAATATTGCACAGTTGTCTGGTGCCCTCACTATGAAGTTCATGTTAATCTGTTCGGGAGTGTCCAAAGAAAATTTTGCAAATATTTATACCTGAAAAAATATGTAAGTAAATTATTAATTTATAAGGTTTAGTTTTTAATTGTAGGTAAAACTTTGTACGATACACGTATCGTAAACTACTCTTACATACATTAATTGTTATTTTTTAATGTGGTTTCGCATATTGAGAATTGGAACTCCCTAGACTAGGGCCATATAGTCACGTTTCGCCTAGGGCCACAAATAATGTAAACGCGCCCCTGGTTAGCCCCCAAATTGTGTTTCTCGATTTCTGCCCGAAATTCCCAGGAACTTTCAAGTAAGAACTATTCAAAATCTTGCCAGAACTTTAACAAAATTTATTCAAAAATCGGGGTGGGGCGTGGGAATGGCAACTGCACACGAATATAAAATTTGTTTATTTTTCCAACTTTTCCAATGAAAATTTATTGAAAAAACGGTACTTACTTATTTTTGGTACTTACGTATTAACGCCACCACCGCTATATATTGGATCGAGAGTTCGCGCTTCCGCGCGTATGTTGTCTTGCTTTATCTAACCAGGGTTAAAAAATAAAGTATTTTGAGCTTTAAAAATGTTTTAATTTCAAATAAAATGTTTTATTTTATGATTTATCACAAACATTTTAGGTGTAGATTGGCGGCATTTAAAAATGTGGCGGTGGTGGCGTTAATACGTAAGTATCGAAAAAAACATAATAATTCAGTTTGAAATTTTTAATAACAGATTTTTTGAACATTCACAGGAGAATTATTATGTACTACTCAATAAGTTTCAATATCAATAGATAAATAAGATATATGATTGTTCTGGTAAAAATTATAACTTTACTAATCCAAACAATATGAAAGGAATTTTATTAGAATAGGAAATAAAGTTTAGAAATAGTGGAAGGAATGGAGCAAAAAGTTTCAATTACCACAAACATTTTATAAAAGTATAAAATTGGTAGATTCATCTTTTCTCCTCTGTAAAAGTTATTGCTGTGATGCCGAAAGAAAAGGAAACAACTACAGAGCATTTTATTCCACAATCACATAATAATCTGAGGCTCTGGAACCGAGGCAGCAATATTTTTATGAGGCAAAACTTGTCCTCCATTTATATAAATCTCATCCTTAACAATAACATCTTCACCTAAAACTGTAGTGCCCTGCATCCTCACCCACTTCCCCACACATGACCTCCACCCCACTATACAATTTTCCAACCAAGAATGCGACTGAATCGTTGCATCCTTTAATATCGTACAACGCTTCACACAAACACCTAAAGAAACAATTATTAAAAATAAAACTAACAGCAATAAAAAGTGAAATGAAATCAAACCATCTTCAAGCACAGCACCAGGTCCAATCGTTACATTAGGACCAATTTGGCAATCATCTCCTATTTTAGCTGTTGGATCTACCAAAACATTCCCGACCACACCAGGCCCACTATATAATCTCTCTGGTGTTTGTTGCCGTAACGCCTTTAAATACATACACATCCCTAAAAACATTTTTAATCGAAAAACCTATTAAAACCAATTTTTTTTAAAAATTAAACCTGTAAGAAAATCTTTGGGTTGTCCAATATCCATCCAAAAACCTTGCAACTCAAATGCATATAATTCTCCTCCACTAGCCATGCCAGGAAACACTTCTTTTTCTATCGATGTTGGTTTAAGTTGAATCCTATTAATCATACTAGGGTTCAATATATAAATGCCAGCATTAATTTTATTCGAAATAAATTCCTGTGGTTTTTCAACGAAGCTTTCAATCTGTCCATTTTCTTGATATACAACGACTCCATATTTTGAGGGTTCTTCAACTTTCGTAACCACAATTGTTCCTTCTTTCCCGTGGCTTTTGTGGAACTGTTCTAATTCTTTGAAAGGAAAGTCGCAAATGATATCTGAATTTAAGACGAAGAAAGGTTCAGTGCTTTTGTTTAATATTTTGCTAGCCAAAGCTATGGGACCTGCGGTACCAAGAGGTTCAGTTTCATGTGAAAAGACTATACTTATTCCTAGGCGTTCAGCTTCGACTGACAGTTCTTTCTCCATATCTTCTGCATGGTAGGAAACGGCTAGGATAACTTCGCTTACGCCAGCATCAACCAACGCTTCTATTTGGTGGAGTAAGATTGGTTTGTTGGCAAATTCTACTAGTGGCTTTGGTCTGCTTAAGGTTAGTGGTCTCAGTCTTGTACCATATCCACCAACAAGGATTAAAGCTCGCATTCCTTTCTTTTCAACCATTTTCTGATGAAATAATTTTTGATATTAGACTTTGCTAACGATGCGCTTGAGTTGAACAAGTAGTTATTGCAACTTACATGATATTAAATTTGAAGACGTGTGCGTTGGCAGTTACACGTCACACGTTAAAATGCAGAATAAACAATTTTACTTATGTCTGGTGATAAGTGATAAAGAGTTGCCAGAAGAGGTTATTGTAACAATAACCCAATATAATTTGCTCGCCTTACTTCTGTTACTATCTACATTGCATTACCACAACCATTGTGTTGGTGTTTCATTTCCCTTCGCGTGTTTACAAAATGTAAACAATGTTTTCAAATGTGATTTAAATCGTATTTTTTGGGGCGTCTACTAATATGGTTACACCTGTCAAGATGACGTTTACACTGTCAAATATTTTTGGATTTGACAACAAACCAAAGCAAAGCACAGTATTGTATTCAGCCCTATTGCCCTAAATTCAAATATTTCATCGAATTTTTATTTATACAGTTTGCAAATTTATTGGATTTTGCAACATTTCTTTAAATTTTGAAACAATAAATTTGCAAATTTTACGAATCAATGTATCAATTTTACAAACCAAAGTTTTACAGGTAATTACAGGTTTGTCTGACTGATTTTGGGATGCTGAATCGATTGGATAAACTAGAAATTTCTGTGAAAAGCCGTTCAAAAGTTACGACGTCCTGAAATCGAGAAACCATACATCTTGTTTATTTGTAACTTTAGGACGAAATAAACTGGAAAACCGTTTTCAGCACTTCGATTTCCTTCGGGTAACCAAAAAAAATCACGAAAAAAATTTCCAAACAAATTTTCAACAAAAATTTTCCATCGTTTTGTTCGAAAAATATGTGCTTTTTCAGTTTTTTCCGATTTTCTCAAGAACTGTAAAAAACAACGAAATCATTTTCGGCACACAGAAACTACTCGACAAGACAAATAAACCGATGTGTAAATTGTCCGTAAAGATTCAATAATTCATCGTGAAATTTCTGAAATTTATCCGATTTTCGATTTGCTAAGTAGATATCTCGGAAACGGTTGTAGATAATCAACAACGGATTACGGCATCGTTTTCAGAAGGTCATTTTCCTGTTAATACACTAAGATTGTCTGCAAGAAATTCACGACTTTCCGAGATCTCAACTCGAGCGCCGAAATTTCATAAAAATTTCTTCAATTTTTGCAGGCGAAAATGAACCGAAAGAGCTAGCGAAATATAATTTGTATATCTGTAATCAGCAGCAAAAATGCTTTCAGGAACGTTTTTAAATTTTACTGTGACTCAAAAAATAACGATTTTCTAGCATTTCGTCGTTTCCGCGGTCTTAACTTTCCGAGTCAATGGCATTTCTTTACTGAAAGCTTCCCAGGGAATATTATATACGTTCTCCAACTAATTTTGCGACGATTAATCGATTGCTGAAGACTAGAAATCTCTGTGGTGAGCGGTTCAAAAGTTTTGACAGCGTCAAATCAGTAGGAAATGTGTGATTGTGTACAGCGAAAAATATATAAAATTTGTTTATTTGTAACTTTAGAGCGAAATAAACTGGACAACCGTTTTCAGCACTTCGATTTCCTTCCCGTAACAACAAAAAATCACGCAAAGAAATTCCAAAAAAAATTCAACAAAAATTTTCCAACATTTCCTTCGAAAAATATGTGCTTTTTCGATTTTTTTTCGATTTTCTAGAGAACGGTAAAAAGCAGCGAAATAATTTTTGGCACAAAGAAACTACACGATAAGAGGAAGAAGTCGATGTGTAAATTGTCCGTAAAGATTGAATAATTTGTCGAGGAATTTCAACTGAAATTTACCCGATTCTCGAATTTCTAAGTAGATGTCTCGGAAACGGTTGCAGATAATCAAAAACGGATTGCGGCATCGTTTTCAGAAGGTCACTTTCCTGATAATACACTTAGATTGTCCGCAAGAAATTCAGGACGAGATCTCCACTAGAGCGCCGAAATTTCATAAAAATTTCTTCAATGCTTGCAGGCGAAAGTGAACCGAAGGAGCTAGCGAAATATAATTTGCATATCTGTAATCAGCAGCAAAAATGCTTTCAGAAACGTGTTTAAATTTTGATGTGGCTAAAAAAATAACGATTTTGACAAAATCGATTTTCTGGCATTTCGTCGTTTTTCGACTCCCCGTGTGGATGGTATTTCTTAACTGAAAGCTTCCTATGGAATATTATATACGTTTTCTCTAATTTTGGGACGCTGAATCGATTGGTGAAGACTAGAAGTCTCTATGGTGAAAGGATCAAAAGTTATGACAGCGTGAAATCAGTCTGAAATGCGAGATGGTGTACAGCGAAAAAATATATAAAACTTGATTATTTGTAACTTTACAAGGAAAAAACTGGAAAACCTTTTTCAGCAGTTCGATTTCCTTCGCATAACAAAAAAAAATCACGCAAAAAATTTCCAAAAAAAAATTCAGCAAAAATTTTCCATCATTTCGTTCGAAAAATATGTGCTTTTTCGGATTTTTTCGATTTTCTCAAGAACGGTAAAAAGCAGCGAAATAATTTTTGGCACACAGAAACTACACGACAAGAAGAACAACTCGATGTGTAAATTGTCCGTAAAGATTCAATAATTCGTCGTGGAATTTCAAACTGAAATTTACCCGATTCTCGGTTTGCTAAGTAGATGTTTCGGAAACGGTTGCAGATAATCAAAAACGGATTGCGGCATTGTTTTCAGAAGATCATTTTCCTATTAATACACAAAGATTTTTCGCAAGAAATTCACGACTTTCCGAGATCTCTACTCGAGCGCCGAAGTTTCATAAAAATTTCTTCAATTGTTGCAGGCGATGGTGAACGGAAGGAGCTAGCGAAATATAATTAGCATATCTGTAATCAGCAGCAAAAATGCTTTCAGTAACGTTTTTAAATTTTGATGTGGCTAAAAAAATAACGATTTTGACAAAATCGATTTTCTCGCATTTCGTCGTTTCCGCGGTCTAGACTCCCCGTGTAGATGGTATTTCTTAACTGAAAGCTTCCTATGGAATATTATATACGTTTTCCCACTAATTTTAGGACGCTGAATCGATTGGTGAAGACTAGAAGTCTCTATGGTGAACGGATCAAAAGTTATGACCTCGTGAAATCTTAGAAAAGTGCGAGAAAATGTATTTCATTAAAATCACTATTTATCAAGGGAATGAAAAAGTGCGTCTGAAAGTATTTTCCCTGCTGGTTGTAAATATACAAATTGCATTTTGCCAACTGAAAAAAACTGAAATATACAAATTGCATTTTGCCAACTGCCTCAGTACGCTAGATAAGACTTGGTGAAATGATAGCGAAATTTTGTAAAGTAACAAGTTTAACAAAAGGAGTTTATTTTATTGGGGTGAGAACTCATTTGTGATACAGCGTGGAACTAGCCAAACACCTTAATGTACGGTTGCTCATTACCTTGCCTCCTTATTTGCCTCCTTCCTTGCACGTGCATTCAAACGTTCTAATGCTCCCATAAAGATGGTTCTTCTATAGATATCTCTCATCTTTGCGTCTGTCTCCGTAGTGGAGTGACCTAGCCAGTAAAGCTATTAAAAATACAGCAAATAATTCAAAATTCACTGAAATTTTATTATAAGTATAATAAGTAAGCAATATAGCATAGACAAAATAAACAAAGGTTTAAAAAGTTGTCACATAAACATCTTCGCCTCGCCTAACTTTAACCGATATAATTTTTTTTATAATTTCGTCTAAATTTAATTTATTATTTTATAATTTATTATTAAAGTATCTCTTTCTATTGAAAGTAATGCCAAAACAGAAGTTCTAACTTGATTCATTGTGCTCCTTAAGTGTGTTTTTAGTCTACGCAATACACTAAAAGATCACTTAGCACTCAGCTATACTATGGGCAGCGTTACAAACAATCGAAAAACTAATTCAACATTGGCGAAAATATCATAAATTTTCTGATCAACTAAATATTCTAGATAACCCTCTATCACAACAAGGGTTATAACATGAAAAATATATGTCCTGAAATTGTATCATTTCTTCTATCAAAATAGGGTAAATAAATTATATATATATATATATATATATATATATATATATATATATATATATATATTATAGGGTAAATAATGTACAACTTTTTTCCAAATCTGATTTTGCACAGTTTTTCATGAAGATTGCTTTTAGAAAACCAAATCATTCTGTAACATCTTCTAGACCAGGGGTCTCCAAACTTTCCAGCCTTAGGGCCATACTGATTACTCCAGTAAGTTCCGAGGGCCAAAACCATATTATCATTGTTGCCGGTGGGAAAAAGTGAAATAGTCTACTGATGAAAAAAAAAGTCCGAAAAAGTAAGCAACGTTTAAAAAGGCTGCAAATCGGACTAAAGTCCGCAAAACGGCAACACTGCATATTATTAATTTTCCTGTCATTATCTGTAATTTCTAGATTAGTCGTAGAGTACGAGCCATGAGGAGTAACGTGACACGACATCTGGTGGACACAAGCGGAAATAGGTAGTACCTTCTATCGCTAACAGATGGCGCTAATAGCACGTACAGAATAATCTCGTTGGTTCGAGAAAGTTCTGGTGTCTTCCATTCACTTCTAGATGGCAGTAATTGGAATATATAAGAAGGCTAGTGGCGCAACCACAAGTCAGTTCCTATGACACTGTTGTGAAATAAAATAGTGCGTACCTCCTTAAAACGTGTTTGTGCGTGTTTAAGTTTAAGCATCTTTGTAACAGTATTTTGACTTGAATTGTTGCTTTTGTGTGTGATTTAGTAGTATGGAAAAGAAGCGAAAAATTGATAGTGAATGCAGAAAATTCAAAGATCAGTGGAACATTCAGTATTTCGTAATTGAGTCCAGTAACAAGGCGCTATGTTTGATTTGTAATGAAAGCATAGCCGTTCTCAAGGAATATAACATTAAACGTCATTATGAAACAAAACATTTTCAAAATTACTCAAAATATACAGGAAGTTTGCGAACAGAAAAATTCGAAGCTATAAATCGCGGATTGACATCGCAGCAATCTTCATTTACAAAACTCAAAACTGAACAAGAGGCTGCAACTCGTGCCAGCTTTTGTCTGGCTCCTGAAATTGCAAAACGTGGAAAACCATTCACCGATGGAGAAATGATCAAAGAATGCATAATTGCAGTAGCCGAAGAAATGTGCCCTGAAAAGGTAAATTTATAAAAAACTGTCAGTATGTCAGCAAACACTGCGGCTCGAAGGGTAGAAAACATCGCTGAAAATATATCCTCTCAACTGTTCGACAAAAATGGACATGTTGAGTGGTTTTCTTTGGCCTTGGATGAGTCAACGGATGTGTCAGATACTGCTCATGTGTTGATTTATATTCGAGGAGTAGATAAAAGCTATGAAGTGCATGAAGAACTTCTTGATATGTATAGTATTCATGGCACAACTACTTAGACATTTTTAAAGGAGTTGAAATGGCCATCAATCAAAAGAACCTTCGTTGGAAAAACTTGAAATGTATTACAACTGATGGAGGCAAAACATGAGTGGGAAAGATAAAGGAGTGGTCGCTCTTGTGTCAAAGGCTGTAGAAAATGACGGTGGTTCAAAACCATTAGTCTTACATTGTATCATTCATAAACAGTCTTTGTGCTGAAAATGTTTGGATATGTCTGAAGTTCTGAAACCAGTCATATCAACTATTAATTTTATCAGATCTTTTGGGCTGAATCACCGACAATTCCGACAATTTATTGAAGAGATTGGAGAAAATGACTTACCTTATCATACTGCCGTACGTTGGCTTAGTTGTGGGAAAGTCCTTCAGCGCTTTTTTGAACTTCGAGCAGTGATCGAAATTTTTTTGAATGAAAAGCATCGCCCTCTTACTGAATTACAAAACAACGCATGGCTGTGGAAGTTCTATGTTGCATTCTATGTTGATTTGACAAAACATGTGAACGAACTGAATTTGAGATTGCTAGGAGAAACCCAGAATCTTCCTGATTTATACACTAATATCAAATCATTCCAGAAGAAATTGATACTGTTTCAATCACAACTACGAAGAAAATGTTTTTCACATTTTAAAACATGTGAAATATTCAGCCACGCCACCGACACTGAGTTTCCTATCGATTTTGCAATCGAAACTTTGAGTGCTTTGAAAATAAATTTTGATACTCGTTTCTCGGACTTTGATGCCATTGCGAATCAAATTAAGATTTTTCAGAATCCTTTTGATACTGACATTGAAACCCTAGCCCCGGAACTTCAAATGGAAATGATTGATCTACAGTGCAGTGATATAATTAAGAACAAATATCAAAACTCATCTTTGTTGGAATTTTATAAGAGTCTTCCACTGACACAATTTGATAATTTGCATAAATTTGCTTGTGGGCTGTTTTCTGTTTTTGGTACTACTTATTTGTGTGAGAAGACCCAAAATGAAGTACACAAAAAATGTTTACAGATCTAAATTAACTGATGAGCATCTTAAATCTCTTTTAATAATTGGTACAAGTAAAATTAGTCCACAACTACAAACTATTGTCAGTGGAAAATCTCAATTACATAAATCTCATTAGTATTTCATATGTCATTATGCTTGTTATAAGTTATGTTTTTATTTAAAATGTATAAAATGTTAGTTGGATTCATTTCAATAATTTGTTAGTTATTATATACTGAAGGTAAAATTTTCGGCATATTATACATGTCTTTACTCACTACAATTATGTGTTTCTTTATCCAACTTATCACAAAAACAGTAACAATAAGCCTACAACAATGTTATGAGTAGTTAGCCCATGACCATATCAATGTAGATGTCATATTAATAATTATTCAACATAAAATTAGAATACTTCAGTAAACTAAATTTAATTTGCTATAAAAAATATGTTTTCTAAAAGGAGTTTTCAAGTATGCTAGCTCTCCGCGGGCCGGACAAAATCTGTCCGCGGGCCGGATGTGGCCCTCGGGCCGTAGTTTGGAGACCCCTGTTCTAGACCCTTAATTCTGTCAGACATTTCGTTTACCATTGCATCTAGAGTTATATTTCTTACATTAGTTTTAAAATCGATAACAGGATGTATAACAGGATCGTCTCTGGTACCTTCATCGTGAATTTTTTTTTTAAATTCTTCGAATTCTTTTTCTTTTTAGATGCATGTGTTCTTCCTCCATATCACATTGAAGCCATTTCCACTTGGAGAATTCCAAAATTTGGTTGAAATAAGCGTTAGTTCTTAGTGATGCAAGTTCATCTTTAGATTTTTTCTTGCACAAAACGACTTGAAATAAATCAATGTGTTTTTTTTCTGCTATATTTTTGATGTAACATCGATAGTTTGCAGAACATCATTCCAAAAAGTTAAAATCATCAAAAAATCAAATGTGAAACTATTTAGTCCTGAGGCCCTAGCCACTTCATGATGGTCGTGCCTTATCTCTACAATTGTTTCTAAACACGAAAGAACTGATTTAAAATTTTGTAATATAGCACTTGTTGCCTTTGCTCTTGCAGACCACCTTGTGTTGGACAGATCACAGTGTGTGTTGTTTTTCCTTTCTTGAAAATACTTCTTCTTCTTCATTTTTTTATGTTCCGTTTCCATATCAGAAAAGTTTCTAGCATCTTTACAAGCTGCCTTTAGCATAGCCCATCGGAGTTGGGGTGAGTCAGCAAAAAATATGTAACATTTTTGGGCATTAAAAAAAAAATCAGTATTTTATGATTTTAAAGCTTTATGATTTTCCCGACTCATAGCTTTACGCAATAGGCTATGGACACCTTTTTCACCACCCATCAGACTAGCTCCATCAAACGCTTGCCCAACCATATTATCCGTATTTAAATTATGACGTTTAAATGCATCTAACAACAACGAAACGTATCCAGGAGCATGGTGGTTGTCCAAATTCAAATATTTTAGAAATTCTTCTTTTACTGACACATTATTATTTAGAATACCTAAATGTACATAACGAATCCATGAAGCCACTTGGTCTGTTTTCGAAATGTCAGTGGTACTATCAACAATGATAGTCCAAAATATAGCCTTATGAACTTCTTCCAACAATGTAGTCCTAGTAGCAGCTGCCTAAAGTCGAATTTGTTCTTCCATTAATGAAGCACTAAAATATTTTATTTTTGTCTCACTTTCTAAATGATACTGTAATTATGGACAGTATCTTGAAAGAAATTTTATAAACGTTAGGTATACCTACACCACAGTCGGCACGATTCAAGTCACTAGAATGAAATCGTAAGGGTAAAGTTAGTGATGTAATTATCCGCAGGAGATCCAATTGCAACGTGAGAACTTCTTTCAATCTTTTCTGCTCTGCGTCATACTGTCTTTTAAGGTATGCATAAATTGACTTTTCCTCCAAATATGCCCGTATTCCAGTTGTAGCAATTAGATGATATTTACTTCGGGAATGTTCATGAATTCTGGTGGATAGATGTCCCCAATCATTCCAAAATAACCAACATGTATGGCAATAAGCTAGATACGTTTGAGGTGAATATGAAAGCCACCATCTGCTACATTTTCACCTAAGCTATTCTTAAAGTTGAAGTATTTCTCTGAAAAACTGCTATTTTTGGTTTTAGGGTAGGTAATACCTCGTGGTTGACAAGCCCCTACATGCACTAAATCTAGTTTTTTACTTTCGGAAAGTGTTTCACTTTTAAATAAGGCGTGGTCCGAAGGAAATTTCGTTTTAAAAGTTTCATCCTCGGCTTCCTCCGTATTATTCGTTCCTCCCTCACTAATTTCAGTGTTTTCTGCTTTTGTAGTAAACTTATCTAAAGATTCTAAAGACTCGAACTCAGCGCTAGGTGATAAATTCAACGATGATGTAGGTGACAGAACAACAGGCATTCATTTTATGACCCTGTGTGTGTTCGGTCGGAGTTTGACAAAACTGACTCATTTGAAACAGCAGCAGAAGTAGAAGGTAAATGTGAAAACATTTTTATACGACATCAAACGACATGTTATAGGTTAGGTTAGGTTAGGTTTAAGTGGCAGCTAATGCTCACATAGGCCTCAGATGGGCCCGTTGTGTTACCACGGTACTTGCAGTACAACCCTCCTCAGGGGATTTTGTCAAACCATTTCGAGCCGTGGATGAACCTCATGAGAGTCTGCGCATCTAGTGATGCGAGGTCAGAGAGATCATCCAAGAAAGGTCGGCCTAAGAAGAGCAATCGTGTTGCGGTCAGAGAGGGGCATTGGCATAGGTAATGCTGAACACTCTCCTCTTCCTCCTCGTCCTGGCAGCCTCTGCAGTAGTCCCGCTTCGCTATGCCCAGTCTCTCAGCGTGCTTGCCAATGGGACAGTGTCCCGTGATGACTCCCACTGCCAGTCTGATATCGTTTCTTTTTAGAGAGACGATGTTGGTGCTTCTTTTCCTGTTTCGGTGAGGCCATATTTGCCTGGTTACCTTGCAGGTGTCTTCAACCCTCCACCTTCGCTCCGCTAGGTTCGAGGTTATTTCGGCTATAGTCTCCTTGCACGAGGCAAATGGAATACCAATATCCTGTAATATTTCGGTTGAGTGCAGGCTTGTGCCGTTCTTTGCAAGCTCATGCGCTTTTGCGTTACCTGGGATCCCGCTGTGGCTTGGTACCCACGTGAGTCTCACGTTTGTGTGTGCTGCGAGCTCATTCAGATTTCTCCGACAGCCAGAGACCACTGCTGAGTTGGTGCACACGCTAGTAACCGCCCGGAGAGCAGCTTGGCGATCGGTGTAAATGTGGATCTGTTCACCAGGGTCCCCATTTACCATCAGCCACTCTGCTGCCCCTTTTATGGCGGTTACCTCCGCCTGTAGAACGCTGCAGTAGTCTGGCAGACGTAAGCTAATTCTGAGGTTGAGGTCGAAAACTCCGCTGCCCACTTTGTCCTCCCTCCGTGAGCCGTCTGTAAAGACCTGCGTGTGTCCTGCTGGTACCTCTTTCTTTTCCATCCACTCCTCTTTAGAGGGTATGTGGTATGAGAAGTTGTTACCAAAAGCAGGTGTTGCTAGACATCCGTCTATGTTTTTGGGCACCCCTTTAAATGCATAGATTATTCCGGCGTGTCCACGATAGTCCGATGTCAACATTCGCACTGACTTTAGTCTAAGTGCTGTGGTAATGGCAAGTTGCTTGCCCATTAAATCGACCGGGGCTATGTCCAGGATTGTCTCCAAGGCTTTCGTAAGCGTCGTTCTCATGGCTCCCGTTATCATGAATTCTCTGCACTTTTGTAAGCGCCATTTGATGGACTCTTTTATTAAGTGCCGGCCACCATATGAAAACGCCGTAGTAGAGTATTGGTGTAACTACGGCTCTGTATAGCCAGAAGGTAATCTTGGGGTTGAGGCCCCAAGATTTCCCCACCGCTCTCTTGCAAGAGTACAGCGCCACCGTTGCATTCCGTACTCTTTCGTTTATGTTGAGCTTCCAAGATAACTTTCGGTCTAGTATGAGACCTAAGTACTTGGCGCTCTCCTTGATCGCCAGTTCAGTGCCCTTTAGCATTGGGGGCCTGAATTCTGGGATGTTGTGTTTCCTTGTGAAAACGACTAGCTCGGTTTTCGCCGGGTTGACATCTACGCCACACCTTTTGCACCATTGCGCTAGTTTCGATAGGGCCCCTTCAACAAGTTGCGACATTGTATTGAGGTGTTTCCCTGAGGCCGCTATTGCTACGTCATCCGCATAGGCGACGACCCTGCAGCCGGATTTCCTAAGTTGGAGGAGCAGCTCATTTAGCGTGATGTTCCAAAGCAATGGTGAGAGGACGCCTCCTTGTGGGGTTCCCCTACTCACCTTCCTTCTTATGTGGGATTCTCCCATTGTGGCCCTAATGTTCCTTTCACGGAGCATTTTTCCGATCAGGTGACATAGAGCATTGTCCATAGCTAGACCAGTTAAGGCTTATTCTATGGCTTCAGGCTTCACGTTGTTAAATGCCCCTTCTATATCGAGGAAGACAACCATCGTGAACTCCTTATGCCTCATCGAGCTCTCTATCTGGTTTACCAAGGCGTGGAGTGCTGTTTCAACGGATTTCCCCTTTGTGTATGCGTGCTGAGACATTGACAGCATTTCAGGGTGTAATGCCTCCTTCATGTGCAAGTCAATCAGTCTTTCAAGTGTCTTTAGCAGGAACGATGATAAGCTGATTGGTCTCAGGTCTTTGGGGGAGGTGTGTGAGGCCTTTCCTTCCTTTTGGGATGAAGACCGCTTCGACCTCTCTCCATATTTTTGGGATGTATGAGAGGTTTATACATGCCTTAAACATAGTCTCCAACCAAGGTGTAACTATATCTATGGCCTCTTGCAGCTCAACTGGACTGATCCCGTCAGGTCCAGGTGACTTAAAGGGTTTGAAGCTTTTGATGCTCCAGGTTAGCTTATCTCCACCTACAATTCTGTCAGCCAGATACCGAGGTGGAGCAGTTATGGTGGAGTCCACTACACTTATTCCATTGTTTGGAAAGTGTGTATCCATGAGTAGCTCCAGCGTTTTTGTACATGAGGTTGTCCAGTTTCCATCTTGCTTCTGTATGAAGCTTTGGACTGCCGGATCCTTAGATAAAATTTTACGCAGTCGGCTGGCTTCTGAGGTTTCCTCTATTTGCTCGCAGAGCCGAGCAAAGGATGACCTTTTGGCCTTCCTAACCTCCGTTTTGAAATTCCGTAGGCTGTTCTTATAGGCAGTCCACTCATTGGTGCTTTTTGCCTCGTTGAACAGCCTCCTGCTTTCCTTTCTTAGGGAGCTTATTAACGGCGTCCACCACCGTGGTTTGCTCTTACCTATCCTGCTCACGACTTTGCATGATGTGCGCATGGCCTTGTTACAGGCACCTGTGAACTGTTTTACAGTTCTGTCTAGCTCATCCCCTGTTTTTGGTGTTGGGGGCGGCTCTTCCGATAGAAGACCCGATAGGGTAGTTTTGTACTTACCCCAGTCAGTCTTCCGTTTGTCTACAAACTTAGGCCTTGTTTGCATCTGTATGCCTACCTTAAATTCAATAAACCTATGATCAGAAAAGGAGTGTTCTTTTGACACTTTCCAATTGCTTACAAGGTTAGGCGTTTTAGTGGAAACGAGTGTAATATCAAGTACCTCCTCTCTCACGGCTGTGGTGAAGGTGGGAGTGTTACCTATATTACATATTTCTAGGTCGGAGGTTAGTATAAATTCTAGTAAAGACTCACCTCTGTTGTTCGTGTCCGAGCTGTCCCATATGGTATGGTGGGCATTGGCATCGGCTCCAATAATCACGTCCGCCCCTACTCGGTTGGCTTCTGTGATTATACCATGGAAACCCTCTGGGGGACTTTCCTTCTCATGGGCAAAGTATCCTGAGATCATCCATAACCTACGATTAGAAAGTCCCATTGATATAGTGACAGTGTCGCAATCGCTGTGGTTAGGCATCATAAAAGCGTTGATGCTTTTATCCGCCAGGACGCACCAGCGTGGCTTACCTGCGTTTTTTACGTACAGTAACCTGTACTTGTCAGAGCCCAGTCAACAGATCTTGGTACCCACGACCCAGGGTTCTTGGATTAGGGCGATGTCGACTCCTCCCTTTGACAGTTGGAGGAGCAGAGCAGCCGAGGCTGCTTTGGAGTGGTGGAGCTTACATTGTATTAACCCCACCATCGCTAAGAGAGTTTTCTGGCACCGCGACGATCGTTACGTCGTTGTCGTCTTCGGTGTCAGAGATTAGCGCCAGATTCTCCTCTGCTTCGCTAATCTCATCTAGATGGAGAGGTCCGAACATATTCGTGACCCCCATATCTGACATCTCACTGTCTGAATGTGACCGAGGCTCCCCTTCCCTCGAGGGGATTGGGGTTCTCTGGTCACTCTTGTAAACATTCAGGGTAGTGGAGCCGAAGCCGTAGCTGATCACTCCCTTACTTTCTGCCAGTGGCGCTAGAGATGCTTCGTTTAAGATGACAATTACTTGCCTTCTCATACCCGCTGCCTCGCTAACTTTGATAACGCTCCAATCCTCAGTTGGAAGCGTGGGGTTGCTGGTCTGAATTATCTTCAGAATTGTCCTCAGGTCAGAGGGTTCCGTCGGGATCCAGGCTCTCGATCTCGGTCTGCTCGGGATCTTGTCCCTTGAGACAGCCTCGATTCGGGCGCCTGGCCAGACTTCCCCCACTTCCCCGATGGCTTGCTTGTACAAGTCCGCTGATCGTTGATTTGCACAAGCCACCAGCTTGATATGTCCTTGATGCTAACCTGCGTCTCTGCAGCAAGGAGCTGGGCCTGGATTCTTCTGGAGAATGTCCAGGTATTTGCCCAAGAGAGCCGCTTCCACCAGTCCCCATTTGGCTGGCGCGATACTCCCATCCCGGTGACCTCTGTCAATGACCGCCCATACCAGATGATCTTTCATGATCTCACTGTATGAGCGCTTCGGGAGTCCCTTTTTATTGGACTGTGGCGAAGGACCCAGTCGTGCCCTTTTTTTCCCTATGAGCGGGGATTCATCCATCGATCTGTCCTTTCTTTTGGACGATCCCTGGGTTGCCGCCGACTCATGTTCTTTCGTAACTTTAAGGGCCCACTCGAGTTTCGCCTTGTCTTGATCAGACCGCTTTTCCTCCGGGATGCCCTTACATTTGTCGAGGAGTTTGTAAGCCGCCCTTCTATCCCTGTAGGCTCTGACGGAGGGTTTCACCTCTTTTTTGCTAGATGTCGCTTTATTCAGCTCTGCATCATTACTAGTGCTAGGCCCGGGTTTCGTTAGCCTGCCACTTGTGTTGTCCTTAGAGGACGGGAGTCTCCCTTTACGGGTGGACTTTTTGGGGAACTCACGTTCCGGGAATGGATTGTTGCCCACACCAGATCCGATTGGGCGGCCTGCTTGCGCAGGGTGGGATTCCGAGCTGTTGCCCGTACCCACCTGGTGGTTGTTACCTCGGTTTGCACTATCCATTGAGGGGGGGTGCAATTTATACCTTTTGCCAGGTTTCCTTTCGTTAGGGACCAGACTGACCTCCTTCTGGCCATGCATCCTTTTGGCACGGGTAAGGTCCACCACCGTAGGATTAGGAGTAATAGTCTGAAGAAGAAAGAAGTTTAACTCCCTAGCCCTCGATACCTACTAGCATCAGGAGTTGAAAGGTGGTCTTGAGTAGACCGAAGAGTTGACCAAGGGAGGTCGAAAAATCAAAGAAGGAAAGATAAGAGGAAACTGGTAATCTCGTGTCGAAGCATGGTTACCGTGCAATGGTGTTGGTCCGCGTGTGCAATCCCCTATCCGTCACCCAGGGACGCGCCTGGTAGGGGTTACACCTTCCCCCGCAGGAACGACATGTTATACTTTGATTTATCCTTAAAAACAAAACAAAAAAAATAATACAATTAGATAAATGGAATTAAAAAGAAAAGTGTTTTTACCATTAAAAAATTTTAAAATGTCAGAAAACTTGTAACAAACTCAAACTTCAATTACTGCACACTGCACTTGGATAATGTAATATAATACATTATAGGAACAAGGAACATAAGCTCATAAACAATGTTAATAGTGTAGAGACTTTAGAAGTTACTTTTTAGAAGAAACGAACTGAAATGATTCCAGGAATAAATAAAGCTGACAGAATATTTTTTTAACATAATTTTATGTAATATTCTCAGAATTATTTGTCTGCAGTTTTTAGACTGCACGTGCAATACAGGTTTTTTTGCGAGGGCCCTTTCCAAGAAATGCCTTTTCCGATGAGTTTATCATTATTCTAATTAATTATTTATATTAATAATATTGTTGGGTCAGTTATTGTGATTGCTTGATCGCCTTATTAATAAAATATGCTGTATTACAAATTATATTTCCATGTAAGGTACTATTTTGAAAGTACAAATTATATTTTTATACTTAAAAGAATGGTTTTCACCCTTGTTGAAAATAAATATATATTTTTTTACTTTTATTATGGACAAACAGGTGTATTGTAACGTATTGTCAAAGGGGCCCGACGGTGCTACCTGGGTGCTACGCACCGATTGCACCTACGTTAAGGACGTTCCCAAGAAAATTAGTTTTCTTTAAATTCTTCTGTAATTTTGAATACATATAGTTAAAAGTACCCTTTACCCGTAGAAATTTGTTTAAATAGTCCTTGCGGTGGAAAATATTGACGGTTAAAATTTGCATGTTTAACATGTAAACCATACCCGGATTGATGTTCTCACACACGTTTTATTAAATATCAATAGTAATTTTCTTGAGTCGTGTGAAGTTGGCCCCCAAATTTTTGAAAAATTATTTTTTTTTAGAGTTCTGGCAAGAATTCGAATAGTTCAAGAGTTCTTGCTTGAAAATTGCAATAGTTCCGGGGAATTTCGGGCAGAAATCGAGAAAAACAATTTGGGGGACAACTTCACGCAGGCCCTCTTTTTCAGGAAAAAGAGTTCTGATGTAATATTCCAGTTCTTTATATAGAGTTCTAGAGTTCTCAATCGACAATGCATATAGTTCTACTTTTTTTTTCAAATTTTTTTAATTTTTGAAAAATTAAAAAAAAATCTGTTAACGGTTTTTTGATTGTACTAAGGCAGATAAACAAAAAATGCTTATTAGACATTTTTGTAAAATCAATATTTATAAATTTATTTATAAAAAACTTTCGACGAAGATAAAAAATAAAAAAATACAAGAGTTCTGATAAGAGTTCTGAGTAGCCCCCGAAGAGTTCTAAACAAATAACCAATACAATTTCTTTGTCAAACCAATATTAAAGAAGTTATAAGCAAAAACAAGGCGCTAAATTTTTTGAAAATTACAGAATTCGAAAAAAAAATTCCATGAGTTCTATTAAGAGTTCTGGGTAGCCCCTCGAGAGTTCTGAACAAATCTCTTTTATAATTACCATGTCCGATCAATATCAAAGAAGTTATAAGCAAAAAAGAGACGCAAAATTATTGAAAATTACCGAATTCGAAACAATTTTTTTTCCATGAGTTCTGGGTAGCCCCTCGAGAGTTCTGAACAAATCTCTTTTATAATCTCCATGTCCGACCAATATTAAAGAAGTTATAAGCAAAAACGAGGCGCAAAATTAAAAAAAAATTACAGAATTAAAAAAAAAAAATGTTTTTTATGAGTTTTGATATGAGTTCTGAGTAGCCCCCGGAGAGTTCTGAACAAATAACCTATACAATTTCTATGTCAAACCAATATTAAAGTAGTTATAAGCAAAAGCGAGGCGCTAATTTTTTGAAAATTTCAGAATTTTCATTTTTTTTTCAAAATTTGTTTTTTCCATGAGTTCTGTTATGAGTTCTGGGTTGCCCCTCGAGAGTTCTGAACAAATCTCTTTTATAACTTCTTTTAAAAAATTTCGAATTCTGAAATTTTCAAAAAATTAGCGCCACGCTTTTGCTTATAACTACTTTAATATTGGTTTGACACAGAAATTGTATAGGTTATTTGTTTAGAACTCTGCGGGGGCTACTCAGAACTCATAACAAAACTCATGAAAAACATTTTTTTTTTTTTGAATTCTGTAATTTTTTTAAATTTTGCGCCTCGTTTTTGCTTATAACTTCTGTAATATTGGTCGGACATGGAAATTATAAAAGAGATTTGTTCAGAACTCTCGAAGGGCCACCCAGAACTCTTAACAGAACTCATGGAAAAAAATTTTTTTCGAATTCTGTAATTTTCAAAAATTTAGCGCCTCGTTTTTGCTTATAACTTCTTTAATATTGGTTTGACAAAGAAATTGTATTGGTTATTTGTTTAGAACTCTTCGGGGGCTACTCAGAACTCTTATCAGAACTCTTGTATTTTTTTATTTTTTATCTTCGTCGAAAGTTTTTTATAAATAAATTTATAAATATTGATTTTACAAAAATGTCTAATAAGCATTTTTTGTTTATCTGCCTTAGTACAATCGAAAACCGTTATCTGATTTTTTTTTCATTTTTCAAAAATTAAAAATTTTGAAAAAAAAAAGTAGAACTATATGCATTATCGATTGAGAACTCTAGAACTCTTTATAAAGAACTGGAATATTACACCAGAACTCTTTTTCCTGAAAAAGAGGGGGCGGCGTGAAGTTGGCCCCCAAATTGTTTTTCTCGATTTCTGCCCGAAATTCCCCGGAACTATTGCAATTTTCAAGCAAGAACTCTAGAACTATTCGAAATCTTGCCAGAACTCTAAAAAAATTTTAATTTTTCAAAAATTGGGGGCCAACTTCACACGACTATTTTCTTGACATTCTTTTGATAAACTGAGAATCAGTAAATGAAGATATAACAAATATCTTTCTGTAAAAATAACACTATCAAGCGGTATTCATTTTGTTATAATATTGTTAAAAGCCAAGCACTTTTGATGGTTTTCATATTTCCTTCTATAACTTGAAGAGTGGGAGATGGCGACTTGGCAACGTTACACTGCGCGGGAGTTTAAGAAACAAGTCTCCAATCATTGAACTGTATAGTCATTGTCTCCAAAAAATGCGAGTAATTTACGGATATAGGTTAACTGTAGGTTTTGTAAATAAAAAATGTGAAATATAATTTTCATAAACACTTTTATTAACATCAAATGAACATACAATCCTAACAATATATTATTTTTTCTTAGAAACTAGTAATTTCTTAATACTTATTTTGGCTTTGAGCTCTTGAGCTTTGGCTGATTTATATTTTTCAAAAAGTCTAATACTTTTGTAATAATATTTTTATTTTTTGTTATTCGCGCCTTGTTATCATCTAATTTTTCCGAAAATAATTTAACAATAGCATTTTCACCTTTTTCATAATATATCTTTTTTAAATTATCACATAAAATATCATTTAGTGCTAGTTTTTTGCACATGTTGATAGAAATAATATCTTTTAATCTTTTCAGCCAACATTCGTAAATTTACTCTAATTTTATCTGACATAGATAGATATAGACTTGTAAATAATAATCACTTCGTTTGTACGAATTTAATAAATTACTTTGTAATTTTAATTTGTTTATCAAATTTTGTAGTATCACAACATCATAAACGGCATCGTGAAATTGCTGATTATCATCACTAGGTTCTAAAAAATCATTACTTAAAGTTTCTAATTTATATTGACCAGCACCTTTTCTATCAACTAAGACGGTTCGGAATAAAGTCAAAGTATCCGCAAACCCTGAAATCAAATCCAAAATTCTAGGTACTTTTGCATTCGTTATAGCTCGTAAAAGTCGTGGAACGTCAACCGGGCATTATGAGCAACTAACAAACAATTTTTTTGCCCATTGCATAAATTAAATAAAAATTGTTCGAAAGATTCCAAAGCATAGGAACTTTTGTGGGTTTCAACTTTTTTATCTTTATAGAATAAGTTTCCATGTTTTTGGTAAAGTTGAGTAACAGCGCTTGCTGATGGTGAAATCTTGGTCTTAGTATTTACGCAGATGTTAAAAATTTTACCATCAGAGATAGCTGCAATTTGTAAAATATGCGCATTTGCAGCAAATCCCGTGGTTTGGATGTCAAAATACACAACTTTTGTATTATCTTGTAGTGTAATACTTATATTATTATATTATTATACTTATATTATTGTAATTATCGCAGTCATTTGGTATAGGATTAATTAATTTGTTCATTCCACAATTACTTTGATAAGTAATACCTTCATATCTTTCGGTATTTTTCCTCAACAGCTCCCTTTTTTTTCTTACTTCAATCCAGTCGTGTGAAGTTGGCCCCCAAATTTTTGAAAAATTAAAATTTTTTTAGAGTTCTGGCAAGATTTCGAATAGTTCTAGAGTTCTTGCTTGAAAATTGCAATAGTTCCGGAAAATTTCGGGCAGAAATCGAGAAAAACAATTTGGGGGCCAACTTCAGGCAGCCCCCTCTTTTTCAGGAAAAAGAGTTCTGATGTAATATTCCAGTTCTTTATATAGAGTTCTAGAGTTCTCAATCGATAATGCATATAGTTCTACTTTTTTTTTTTTTTTTCAAAATTTTGTAATTTTTGAAAAATTTAAAAAAAATCTGATAACGGTTTTCGATTGTACTAAGGCAGATAAACAAAAAATGCTTATTAGACATTTTTGTAAAATCAATATTTATAAATTTATTTATAAAAAACTTTCGACGAAGATAAAAAAAAAATACAAGAGTTCTGATAACAGTTCTGAGTAGTCCCCGAAGAGTTCTAAACAAATAACCAATACAATTTCTTTGTCAAACCAATATTAAAGAAGTTATAAGCAAAAACGAGGCGCAAAATTTTTTAAAACTACAAAATTCCAAAAAAAAAAAAACCTTGACTTCTGTTAAGAGTTCTAGGTAGCCCCTCGAGAGTTCTGAACAAATCTCTTTTATAATCTCCATGTCCGACCAATATTAAAGAAGTTATAAGCAAAAACGAGCCGAGACGCAAAATTTTTGAAAATTACAGACTTCGAAACAATTTTTTTTCTATGAGTTCTGTTCAGAGTTCTGGGTAGCCCCTCGAGAGTTCTGAACAAATCTCTTTAATAATTACCATGCCCGACCAATATTAAAGAAGTTATAAGCAAAAACGAGGCGCAAAATTTAAAAAAATTACAGAATTCCAAAAAAAAATGTTTCATGAGTTTTGATATGAGTTCTGAGTAGCCCCCGGAGAGTTCTGAACAAATAACCTATACAATTTCTGTGTCAAACCAATATTAAAGTAGTTATAAGCAAAAGCGAGGCGCTAATTTTTTTTAAATTTCAGAATTTTGAATTTTTTTTTTCAAAATTTGTTTTTTCCATGAGTTCTGTTAAGAGTTTCTTTGGCAAAGAAATTGTATTGGTTATTTGTTCATAACTCTCCGGGGGCTACTCAGAACTCTTATCAAAACTCATGAATTTTTAATTTTTTTATTTTTTAATGTTCAAAAAACTATATTTTGTTTATAACTTCTTTAATATTGGTCGGACGTGGTAATTATAAAAGAGATTTGTTCAGAACTCTCGAGGGGCTACCCAGAACTCTTAACAGAACTTACGGATTTTTTTTTTTTTAAATTCTGTAATTTTCAAAAATTTAGCACCTCGTTTTTGCTTATAACTTCTTTAATATTGGTTTGACAAAGAAATGTTATTAGTTGTTTGTTCAGAACTCTCCGGGGGCTACTCAGAACTCTTATCAGAACTCTTGTATTTTTTTATTTTTTATCTTCGTCGAAAGTTTTTTATCAATAAATTTATAAATATTGATTTTACAAAAATGTCTGATAATCATTTTTTGTTTATCTGTCTTAGTACAATCGTAAACCGTTATCAGATTTTTTTTTAATTTTTCAAAAATTAAAAATTTTTGAAAAAAAAAAAAAGTAGAACTATATTCATTATCGATTGAGAACTCTAGAACTCTATGTAAAGAACTGGAATATTACATCAGAACTCTTTTTCCTGAAAAATAGGGGGCTGCGTGAAGTTGGCCCCCAATTTGTTTTTCTCGATTTCTGCCCGAAATTCCCCGGAACTATTGCAATTTTCAAGCAAGAACTCTAGAACTATTCGAAATCTTGCCAGAACTCTAATAACTATATAAATAGAAATTTAAATTTTTCAAAATTTCGGGGGCGAACTTCACACGACTCTTCAATCCGTCTCAGTTTTTTGGCTTTAGACTGACTTACTAATGCTAGTTTTCTACACTTCAAATCACTACGATGAACATAATCGACTGTGCGGGATCCAATAGAAATATTTAATCTTTTTTTAATATTTAAAATACTTGCTTCACCGTCATTTTTAGTACAAACAGCTTCAGCTACTCTAATATCACAAACACTACTTGTACTTAGACATTTATTTGTGGGATTTATTTGCCACAATATTATTAAAACTTTCGTTACTTTGACTTGAAGCTGCAATGGAAAATTTATGAGAATTTGATGCGTATTTCTGAAATAAGCGTACTAATTCTTCATACAAAGCTTCATCACGTAAGTTCAGCGTGTGTTTTTTGTTTGGATTGCACCAATTACCACAATTTTCATGTCTTCTAAAAATGTGATCAGGTATTTGAATTACATTTATCGGTAAATTTCGAGAATTTCCCTTATTTTGTGACACAGCGTAGGAGAAGCATTTTTTTATATGAGGAATAACATCTTTTTTACTTAATTCTTTAAATCTATCCCTCATTTTATATAATTTACCGGCAAAGTTCTTCGATAAGTGATTTTTATCAGCTAATTTATGAAATCTTACTGTAGGATTATCTGCTCGTACTGCAGCAATCATAGAGCTAACCTCATCTCCTATAATGACTCGTACTTGTAACCCAGCTTCTTTCAGGATGTTGCTATGATTAACAAGTTGAACCCCCGCATCAGCTTCCATAGCCTTAGCACTTCCATGGAAGTTCAATCGGCAGTCATGGTCTTCTTTTGCATGTCCCATATAGCATTTCTTGCATTTTCGGTTTCTTGTCGCATAATCTAAAATTTTACCGGATAAAAAACCTATAATTGTGCTATAGCCGTTCAAGCTATCGTAGCTGCGTCCATTGCCTCGTTTTGACCAACCCATATCAAATGAAACTATGATATTAATTATTTCACCTAATGCATTATCGAATAAACAATCAATATTATTCGAAGAAAGAGTAAGGATGTCGAACTGAGGGAAAATATCTTTGGTAATTTCCGCAGGTCTGAAATGAAAATTTAAAAATTATACAAGACTTTTCAATTATCTTTTCTAATTTCAATTATCTTTTGTAATACAAAACTTTTCAATTTTAGTTTTGAATAAATTAGGGCTTACAACGTATCACGTAATTTCTTGATATTTTCTATCACCAATTGTTTTTCTTTAGAAGCAGCTCGCTTGCAACTTTCCCTTGCTTCTGATTCGATTGCTTTACCAAGTATATCCTCATACTTTTTATAAACGTAATCACTTATTCGAGGTAAATTAGCACAAGCAAGAATTTTATTCAAGCCAGTATTTCCTACACCAAGCATGTATAGCTCCTGGAGCATGAAAATAATAACTATTATTACAATTTCGATACGTTAGAGCAGGGGTCGGCAACTTTTTTCTGAGGGAGGGTCATTTTCAGCGGGCACAGTCAGATGTTTTGTAATGTAATATGTCGCTTAAATAGTTTTTTTTTTAATCGAATAGGTATAAATATTATTATTATAATCAATATAAAAGAAGGAAGAAAAAATAGTAACAATTTTACTGACATGCTATTATAACATCGGAAAACAAAAGTGGAGAGACACTTCTTACAAAAGAAAATAAAACTCCAAATATACAAAAATCTACTTATTTTACTTAATACAAATAACATTAAAATCGGCAAAAGTCGGCCGACGCATGGCCGCGCATTGTCGACCCTTGCGTTAGTGTATACCTACATATATTTAAATATAATACCAAACTCGCAATAACAAAAAAGCTGGTAAATAAAAAATAAGCTGGGAAATTGGCAAACCTCACACGAGAAATGAACAGACTTGAACTAGATGTCCTGGGCGTTGCTGAGACCTGGTGGCCTGGCGTCGGAGAGTGCAATGTGGATAACGGAGTATTTTTCTACTCTGGTAATGAAGATCCAAAACATAGGAAGGGTGTAGGAATCGTTATAACTAAAGAACTATTGAAATCTGTGGTGGACTTTGTCCCATACTCGGACCGCACTGCTTTATTGAAGCTCAGAGCCAAGCCAAACGATCTTAATATAATACAGGTATATGCACCAACTGCGGAATCGCCGGACCATGATGTAGAAAATCTTTATGATGTAGTCAAAGAATTGCTTAAATTGACTAAAAAACACGACGTCAACATAATTATGGGTGACTTCAATGCCAAAATAGGTAAGGGTAGAGTTGAGGAGTTGGTCGGACCATATGGTCTTGGAGAAAGGAACGAGAGAGGCGATCGACTTTTGCAATTCTGCCAAGAGGAAAGCATGAGAATAACAAATACATGGTTTCAACTACACCCTCGCCGACTTTATACCTGGAAGTCCCCAGCGGACCGACTACACAATTTAGTGCGAAACCAAATAGATTTCATCCTAATTAACCAAAGATTCAGCTCGACCATCAAGAGGGCCGTCACATATCCTGGGGCGGATGTACCTTCTGACCATGTGCTGTTGATGGCCGTCTTGAAAATTTCCTTGTCAAGGCAAAGAAAGTCAACCACACAGCGACGGGTGGCGTTGGAAAAATTGAGGGATCCAATAATAAAATCTGAGATGTGTAATGAGATAAACACACAAATTCAAACAATAACATCGAATATTGGAGATGAGCCAACGCAATCTTGGACAAAGATAATGGACATTGCAACAAACTCAATGCAAAACAGATTAGGATATAGGACAAAGAACAAAAAGCAAAAATGGATGACGGATGAGATTTTGTTGTTAATGGACGAACGTCGAAAACACAAGAACAAGGCGGACAGCAGCAGGTACAAAGAAATTCAAAGACTAATAAGATCAAAGATTAGAATAGCAAAAAACGAATGGCTTAAACGTGAATGCTCAGAAATAGAACAGCTGCAAAATCAACACGACGATTTAAATCTGCACAAAAAGCTAAAGGAGACTGCTGGCATATATAAAAAAATGAGATCAACTATAACAGTAAATATTAGCAACCAGATAGTCCTCGACAACAAAGAAAAGAACAATGTCTGGGAAAGGTATATTGAAGAACTTTTTGACGACGACAGACCCCCAGCTGGCACCAATAACTCTCTGACCGGCCCATCGATCACTAAGGGCGAGATTAAAAACGCTATACGTAATTCAAAAAATAACAAAGCGGCTGGCCCAGATGAAATTCCGTCAGAAATACTTAAACTCCTAGATGAAAGAGGCATCACAGCACTACATAAAGTATTTAACACCATATATGAGACAGGTCACTACCCCAAACAGTGGTTGTGCTCTACCTTTATCCCCCTGCCTAAGAAGACCAATGCAAGAAAATGTGAAGATCATAGACTTATTAGCCTGATGAGCCACACTTTAAAAATATTCCTCAAAATCATACACCAGAGAATTTACAAGAAATGTGAAAGAGACATAGGCGACTCGCAGTTTGGGTTTAGACAGGGTTTAGGTACACGAGAAGCGATAGTTGCAACACAAGTGCTTGTCCAAAACTGCTATAATCAGAGAAATGTGTGTCTATGTTTCATAGACTATGAAAAGGCATTTGATCGCGTACAACACCACAAATTAATGCAGCTCCTCAATAGGCTTGATATAGACCAAAAGGACATTAGATGCATTGAAAACCTATATTGGAACCAAGCAGCGCAAATCAAATTAGGCAATAATATGTCCAAAGCCATACAGATTAGAAGGGGGGTACGACAGGGATGTGTGCTGTCTCCACTCCTATTCAACTTATATTCGAAAACAATATTCCAAGAGGCTTTGGAAGACGTGGAAATGGGAGTCAAAGTTAATGGAGTGTGGATTAACAATATCCGCTATGCTGACGATACGGTCTTAATCGCGGATAACATACATAACCTACAACAACTGGTCAACAAGGTAGGAGAACAGAGCAAATCAATGGGCTTAAATATCAACATCAAAAAAACAAAGTTTATGATTATCTCTAGAAACCTAAATATGTTTGAAAACTCCACCATAACATTTAACGCAGGGCCCATAGAAGGAGTAGAAAAATTTAAATGCTTGGGCATCTGGCTTATCGAAGACTGGACATCAGACAAGGAAATAAAATGTCGCATTGAACAAGCTCGACAGGCATTCCTGAGGTTTCGAAGAGTGCTGACCTGTTCCGATTTTGACCTCAACCTAAGACTCAGATTCATTAAATGCTACGTCTGGTCGGTGCTTCTTTACGGTATGGAAGGTTGGACATTAAAGACGGCTGCAATTAACAAATTAGAGGCTTTCGAGATGTGGCTGTATCGCAGAATCCTGAAGATACCTTGGACGGCTAGATTAACAAACGAAGAAGTTCTAAGACGTGTCAACAGACAACGTGAACTGTTTGAATTGATTAAGAAAAGAAAAACGGCATATCTAGGGCATATAATGCGGAACACGAAATATCAATTCTTGCATCTATTGATCGAAGGCCGGAGAGGGATCGGAAGGAAAAAAATGTCCTGGCTGTGAAATATCAGACAGTGGACAGGGCTACGCCATATACAGTCGTTGATACACACCGCAAGGAATAAGGAAGCAATGTAAAATGTTATCGCAAACATCCATTAATGGATACGCATTGGAAGAAGAAGAATAACAAAAACTTTATCAATAATTATATTTATTATTTGATTTCATTATTCAAAAAAAGTCCAATAATACAAACTTACCTAGAATTACGGATAAGTTAATATCAGAAACTTCATTACTGGTTAGTCCAGTATTAACTAAATTACATTTAGCACAAGTTTCACATGTTATTTTTATTCTCCTGAAATCTCTTAATTTTTATATGTCTAAGAGACTTTTGCAGCTGGCACATTTGAGGTTCTGGGGTTCAAAGGGTAGTGCATGCGCAACCGCACGACAATCGCACAGGAAGAGATTGGAGCATAGCCTCTCCTAACCAAGTCCGACTCTCACCTCCACGTGGTGAACCCTGGTAACCTGAGCAACCAAGCTGGAGATGCGGTAACCAATCCGTATGGAAAGCGCGGTCAGGGCCAACGAGAGCGGGTGAAATGGTCCTCCGAAAAGGGGGTTTTGCGATGGGCCAACAACTCATCCATAGAAAAAAAAAGAAACCGTTACGAAACCACCAAACGTGCCTCGGACTGGACTGACTACTCGGCAACGACCACAGCAATGCACAAGGAAAGCGAAAGAAATTACGATGGGAACATGGAATGTAAGGAGCCTCTACCAGATAGGTGCACTAAAAGCCTTAACAAACGAAATGGAGAGATACAAACTCGACATAGTGGCACTACAGGAGACCAACTGCAGCGATAGCGGCATCATGGATATAGGAAAATATAGGATATGTTAAAGCAGTAATAATGGGAAGGCGCACAAGTTAGGAACAGGCTTCATACTCAAGAAAAGTGTAGGGAAGGATATTATGGACTTCCAAGCAGTAGACGACAGACTCTGCATGATCCGAATAAGAATGAAGCTCTTCAATCTGACAATAATTAACGTACATGCACCGAGCGAAGAGAAAACAGACGACGAAAAAGAGATCTTCTACGCAAAACTAGAAAGGCTATTCGATTCGACACACAACAACGACGTAAAGATGATCTTGGGGGATTTCAATGCTAAGATAGGGAAAGAAGACGTATACAGACCCACGATTGGAAAACACAGCCTACACGAAAATACTAACGACAATGGACAGAGACTAGTGGACCTAGCAGCATCTAGAAACCTTGTAGTCAGCAGTACGCTATTCCCACATAAAGACATCCACAAGATGACATGGAGATCACCAGACGGAAGGACACTCAATCAAATAGACCATGTCTTAATAAACACAAGATTTATGTCCAGCATACAGGACGTCAGAAGCTGCAAAGGGGCAGACTGCAACTCGGACCATTACCTGGTGAGGATTAAATTAAAACAAAGGCTAGCCAACTCGAAAAACCCAGCAAACAGCGGAATAGAAAAATGGGATGTGGAAAAACTGAACTTAACCAGGGTAAGGCAACGGTACGAAGAAAAGATCGCCGAAAAACTAGGAGTGTTGACGGAAAGTCATAGTATTGAAGAACAATGGACGGAAATTGCAAAGGGGATTAAGGAATCGGCAGAGGAGGCGCTCGGGAAAGTCCATAGGAAAAAACGAAAACAATGGTACGATGCAGAGTGTGAAGAAGCACGCGAGAAACAACAGAAAGCTAGGGCAGAGAATTTGCAGAGACCCACGAGAGCCAAACAAGCTGAATACAACAAGCAAAGAAAGAAAGCATCCAAATTATTTCGGAAGAAGAAACGGGCCCATTTTAACGACCAGGTGGCACAGATAGGGCACCACCAAGCGAAACACGAAATTAGAGAATGCTACAAGATAGAGAACAACCTGCGAAATGGATTTCAGCCCAGAGCAACAATAATCAACAGTAAAGAGGGCACCTTACTGGCTGAAGAAAGTAAAGTGGTAGGTAGATGGGCGGAATATTTTAACGAACTCCTGAATACCTCACTACGAGTGGAATTAACCGGACAAACAGCTGAAGACGACCCAATTCACACACCAGAAGTAAGAGATCTGAGAGAAGATAACGAACCATCACAAAGAGAAATAAGCGAGGCGATAAAGGCACTAAAAAACCACAAAGCACCGGGACCGGACATGATAACATCTGAAATGATCAAAATGGGAGGAGACGCTCTGAACTGTGCTTTACACCAGCTGATAGGAAGAATCTGGAGGACAGAAGAGATACCCCAGGAATGGCGGGAGGGGAAGATATGCCCTATCTACAAGAAAGGAAACAAACTGGAGTGCAAGAACTATCGTGGTATAACTCTTCTTAACACGGCCTACAAGGTGCTGTCATGGATAATCGGACGAAGACTCCAACCGTACGCAGAGAGCATTATAGGACAGTATCAGACAGGTTTCCGGAAAGGAAAGTCGACGACTGATCAAATGTTTACCCTCAGACAAATACTAGAAAAGTCCTGGGAAATGAACATCAGCACATACCAGGTCTTCGTAGACTTTAAACAAGCGTATGATACTATCGATAGAAGAACACTCATGAAGACAATGGAAGAATTCGAGATACCACAAAAGATTATTAAATTGGTAAATTGTACGTTAAAAAAGACTTGGAACCAAGTCGGTATCCAAAAAACGACATCGCACAAGTTTGAAACCATTACAGGTCTGAGACAAGGAGACAGTCTATCACCCATATTATTTAACATCGCGCTCGAAAAAGCTATAAGGAAAGCTCAGATAGAATGCAACGGTACCATCTACAATAAATCCACGCAACTTTTGGGCTATGCTGACGACCTAAACATCATCGGTAGATCGCTAACGGCAATGAAAGATGCTTACGGTAAAATGGAGAAGAGAGCCAAGGAGATAGGTCTGTCAATAAACAAGGATAAAACAAAAGTAATGATGGTAAGACCGGGAGCGCCAGCACACGCAGTAAATAATCTGGATATGGGAGAGTATACTGTAGAAGTCGTCAACAACTTTAAATATCTGGGATCAACCGTCACGGATCAGAACGACGAAGGGGTGGAAGTACAACATAGAATCATGCAAGCCAACAGGGCATACTTCACTCTTAAATCCATCCTTAACTCGAAGCTAGCTAGCAGACAAACGAAGTGTAATATATATAAAGCAATCATACGACCCATGCTCACATATGGAAGCGAAGCATGGACGCTGACCCAGAAATCGGAAAAGATGCTGGAGATTTTTGAGCGAAAGATCCTGAGGAAAATTTATGGGGCAATTAACAGCGACGAGGGCTGGAGAATTAGGATGAACTTCGAACTATATCAGTTATACAAAAGCCCAGATGTGGTATCCCACATAAAACTAAGCAGGCTAAGATGGGCGGGACATGTGTGCCGGATGGCTCCAACAGCAGTGCCGAGACAAATACTCAGAGTACCGGAAGGTAGAAGGAAAGCGGGCAGGCCAAGGGCGAGATGGGAGGAAAGTGTGAAAAGGGATGCGAGAGAGATGCTGGGGTGCGGAACTGGCGGGCGGCGGCAGAGGAAAGGGAACGCTGGAGACAACGTTTGGTGGAGGCCAGGGCTCGCTTCGGGCTGTAGTGCCATTGGAGAGAGAGATGTCCAAAGCCATACACATTAGAAGGGGGGTACGACAGGGATGTGTGCTGTCTCCACTCCTATTCAACTTATATTCGAAAACAATATTCCAAGAGGCTTTGGAAGACGTGGAAATGGGAGTCAAAGTTAATGGAGTGTGGATTAACAATATCCGCTATGCTGACGATACGGTCTTAATCGCGGATAACATACACGACCTACAACAACTGGTCAACAAGGTAGGAGAACAGAGCAAATCAATGGGCTTAAATATCAACATCAAAAAAACAAAGTTTATGATTATCTCTAGAAACCTAAATATGTTTGAAAACTCCACCATAACATTTAACGCAGGGCCCATAGAAGGAGTAGAAAAATTTAAATACTTGGGCATCTGGCTTATCGACGACTGGACATCAGACAAGGAAATAAAATGTCGCATTGAACAAGCTCGACAGGCATTCCTGAGGTTTCGAAGAGTGTTGACCTGTTCCGATTTTGACCTCAACCTAAGACTCAGATTCATTAAATGCTACGTCTGGTCGGTGCTTCTTTACGGTATGGAAGGTTGGACATTAAAGACGGCTGCAATTAACAAATTAGAGGCTTTCGAGATGTGGCTGTATCGCAGAATCCCGAAGATACCTTGGACAGCTAGATTAACAAACGAAGAAGTTCTAAGACGTGTCAACAGACAACGTGAACTGTTTGAATTGATTAAGAGAAGAAAAACGGCATATCTAGGGCATATAATGCGGAACACGAAATATCAATTCTTGCATCTATTGATCGAAGGCAAGATCGAAGGCCGGAGAGGGATCGGAAGGCAAAAAATGTCCTGGCTGCGAAATATCAGACAGTGGACAGGGCTACGCCATATACAGTCGTTGATACACACCGCAAGGAATAAGGAAGCAATGGAAAATGTTATCGCAAACATCCATTAATGGATACGCATTGGAAGAAGAAGAATAACAAAAACTTTATCAATAATTATATTTATTATTTGATTTCATTATTCAAAAATTTAAGTCCAATAATACAAACTTACCTAGAATTACGGATAAGTTAATATTAGAAACTTCATTACTGGTTAGTCCAGTATTAACCCTTAAGAGCTAGTCATATTTTCGGCACCTTCTGAAACCAGTCATGGGTCGTTTTCGTCTTTGCGTTATTTGGATCAGTAAAAACGCTTTAAAAAATCTGAAAAAATTCATGGAGCTTCTTTCAACCTTCAACTTAAAGCCCCAATAGGAATATTTTGAAAAAAACAATTTGTTATACTTTTGTTATTGAAAATCTGGAGGTATCTCACGAAAAATCATTTGTTTACTTAAAAAATCATAACTTAAAGCCAAATAAAGATATCGACACAAATAAAAAAAGAAATTGAAGGTGAAGACCCTACCTTTCATTAAAAAAATAGTCCAAAAAATTTTCTTGAAAAAAAATGCTTAATTTTTGAACCTGAAAATAGCAAAAATTTGGGTACTAAAATTGCGTGTAAAAATGACTAAAATCGCGTGTAAAAATGATTTTAATGAATAAATTTGTTGTAAAGTGGATATAAACTAATAACGTAACAATGTTTTAGTGTGTGTTAGGTCAATATTTTATTTAAGCATGGTGGCAAGGTATACAGCAAGAAATACGGTGTTCGTCGCAAGTGGGTTTACCGCATTTCGCGCAACAAATGTTGGTTTTGCGGTCTTTTTCTGTTTTACAATAAAAACATCGTTTTCTCTTGTTCATTTTTTGGAGCCCAACATTCGCGGTTATATTTTCTTCGACTCCTAGCAATCTTTGAATGGATTGCTTAGTAGATGTATGAATTTGTGGGTATTCAAGGCGTTTACGGAGCTGTGGCGCTATCAGATCGAATGCAAACTCTTTCAAGAAATCGGCTCGCGAACGCGGCTCATTTGTAGAAGCTAAATTGTACAAAATGGAGGCATTCACAGTGGCCTGATCCACCATACCGAGAAAGAAACGCATAGTCCATCTACGAGTCCTTCGAGCGCATGAGTAATTGCCGCATAGCTGATCAAACACATCAGTGCCGCACTTCGTTGAGTTATAAAACTCAATGATCTCAGGTTTATCAGTATCTGCGGACTTTTTCCCTGTTTTGTGTTTCGATGACAACAGCAATACCTTATTTTTTTTCGGGCAAAAAGACAATAAAATATTGCTCCCGTCGTAGCCGTATCGGACCGTGCCCATCGTCGCATTTTGACGGAATGATTCCGGAATCTGCCGCTTATTTTTGCGAATCGTTCCGACCATGGTGATCCCGTGATCTTTTTTCATTGTATTGAAAATTTCAATAGAAGTGAACCAATTGTCACAAGTGATCGTTCGGTTAGTACCATGAATAGGTTGGCTTAGAACGCGAACATAGTACGATGGTACACTTTCGTTTCGTTCCGAGGGGACTTTTCCGGTGTACGGTATCGCTGACAACATATATGATGTTTTTGCATCGTTCATCGATACAATTTTTATACCGTAACGCGCAGGTTTTGATTTTATATAAACTCTCGCCGAAAATTTGCCGCGAAATGCTAATAACTGCTCGTCGATTGTCAAGAACTCGCTAGGAGAATAATTTAATTCACAATTTTTTATAAACGTGTCCCAAATTTCGCGGACCGGCGATAATACGTCTGTAGCGCGTCTTTCTGCTCGAGTTGTCTTATCATCGAATCGTATTCTGCAGCTCAGAAACTGGAACCGAGTTCGTCCCATCGCGGCTTTACATAACGGGACGCCAAATTGTTCACCCCACAATTCTCTCAGGTTCACTCGGTTGCTTTTACACGCGCCGAAAAGATACAATATGCCGAGGAACGCTTTTATTTCAGTAACACACGTCGATTGATATACCCTGTCAGCTGCCCAGTCAGCGTCATCAACGTTACGCATGAACCGTGCGATTTCTTCGTTCGTATGTAACACGATAACGTCCAAAACATCGTCGGTGAATAAGGTGCTCCAATATGGTAACGGAGTACTCGCCGAAGCAGCCGCGTTTTTAGCACGAGGTAAAATAACTGTAATACTGCTTCGCCGACCGCGACTTTCGGGAGCATTTACGCACCACTTATATTTATCCCTCCCGTACACATACTTCCTACGTCGAGTACCTGTCGGTATCTCTTCTTCTTGTTCTGGTTCTTGTTCTGGTTCACTGACGTCGTCATCATCGCGGTCGTCTAAATCTGAGACCTCATACTCCGTTTCATCGCTGTCATGGTCTTCCAACAGATCAGATTCCTCCTCGGAGTCGTCTGATCCAAAATATATTATGTTATCTCGAGACCAAAGAATACTCAAAACTTCTTCCGCCGATCGTGATGACATTTTTAGTGAAACTACAGAAAAAAAATTACAATTTTTTTTTTTTTTAAAAACTTACCTGTACTTTTGAGCAACGTAAAGTCTAGTCATGGGTCGTTTTCGTCCGCGGCGAAGTTCATGTGCTCACTACGATGGCCTGAGGGAGACTAGCGCACTGCCGCCTCGTAGGTAGGTCCTCGGGGGACATAACTTTTTTTAGGGAGGGGATATAGCATGCTCCGGACCCGTTTTCAAAAGTTACAGCACTTTAAAATTTCGCTTGGGTCGAAAACGACCCATGACTAGCTCTTAAGGGTTAACTAAATTACATTTAGCACAAGTTTCACATGTTATTTTTATTCTTCTGAAATCTCTTAATTTTTATATGTCTAAGAGACTTTTGCAGCTGGTACATTTGAGGTTCTTAGCTAATTCCCTCATTGAAATAATACAATTCTCATCGGGGATTTCACATTGAGCTGTTTCATTCAGTATGGATTGAAATTTTCGTTTTTTAGCCTCAGACATACCCGCGAGAGATTTAGCTATTGCATCACTTGTCTTTTTTTTAACAAATCTACCATTCTTCAATCGAGAGATCATCATTAATAATATATTATTTGCAATATCCAATTTTTTTTTTCAAAATATCGAAACGCTACGCATGTCAACAACATAAAAATATAGAGTTAGGCCGAGGCCGCACTACGGTTTTTTGCCGCGAGCGATAACCGATACAACCGCGAAACCGCTCGAGAAACACACAGTACGCTACGAGAAAAATCAGTTGCGGGAAAAAGCCGCAAGTGAGGCCGCTTGTATTAATTTACTTGAGTCATAAAATCACGCGGTTGAAAACCGCGGCGGTTTAGCAGTAGTGCGGTCTAGGCCTTAGCTGCCATGTTGTCGGATCGGAGAAACGACGCAACGAAAGTATTTTGGAACTTCTACGCAGATAATCGGCACCCAAAGGAACACTGTCCCTCAACTATATTTTATAAAGCGGCACGACTGCTGCTTGGGAACTTCTTTAAATACGCCTCTGTAGATATATACGATAGATATTCATAGATCCATGCAACATGAAAATTGTACAGAATGATCGTTCAATGCGCCATCTAGACGACTTTAGATTCTAAAATGATTCCAACGGTAAAACGAGATAGCGCACGTTACAAACTAGCAGAGTTCCCTGTAACGGTAAAAGTGCGCATGTGAAGTAAATGGATTGACAAGTTGCACTTTGCCCTCGCCCGTCTCCTCTCTAGTCAGCTCTGACTTCACTCTCCACAAAATTGTAATTATATTAGATGTTGGCGCAACTAGCGTAGTTCTCATTAAAAGCGGATTTCTAGCACGAAATCGAAAACAAAACGAATCTGAAATGGCCGCGACTACCAGAATGTTTACTAGACTAGGTAAGCGACCAATTATATAATATTGCATTATCCCGAGAAAATATTACGTTTGAATGTATTGTTAGAACACAATCTATTTAGAAACAACTTATTGAATATACTCAAACAACATAAATTATTATTCAAATTTGAATTCAAATTAAATTGTAATTAGAGTAAACAAATTCAATAATACTAGTTTTTCCCCTTTAGCTACAATTTTATTAATTTTTCAAACATTTATTATACAAATTGTATGTCACTTATCACTAACTGCCATTTGAACTTGTTTTATCTTGTTATTGGTCCAAAGTTCGAATTATTACACCTTGTTTATTCCTTCTAGGTTTGACATTGTGCCAAGGGATTAGGTTTAACAGTTACAATGCGACCAGGCCCAACCTGAAACTCACTTCAAACACCAAAGTGATCTGCCAAGGCTTCACTGGCAAACAAGGCACTTTCCATAGCAAACAGGCCATTGAATATGGAACTAACATGGTTGGAGGAGTATCCCCAGGGAAAGGTGGTAAAACACACCTTGACCTTCCAGTATTCAATAGTGTCAAAGAAGTATGATTTTTGATTACTTAACATCTTTCATTACCTTAAGTTTCACTACAATTTTCTATTTTCCTGGAGTAGCTACTAAAAGTTTAAACTTGGCAGCAAATTGAAAGCTTCATGTTTTTAACAATCATTAATTTAGATCATATCTTTGTCTATTGGTTACTCCTGTGGAAAGTATAAGGTCGTAAAAAGTCTGTAGAGCTAAATTTATTATCTATTTGTTAGATAACTACATATTAGTGGTATATTGATTTTATTGATAAAAGTGAAAGTAAAAGTTATTGACATATCCATTTTTTTTAAGAATGCAGTACTGGGAAAATAGGCCACAATATTGAAAAATTGAAAGTAAAATTTATTGACCTATAGTCCATTTTTTTAAGAATGCAGTACAGGGAAAATAGGGCTATGAAGTTATTGACCTATCCATTTTTTTTAAGAATGCAGTACTGGGAAAATAGGGCTAAATATTGGAAAATTGAAAGTAAAATTTTTTGACATATAGTTCAATTTTTTTAAGAATGCAGTCCAGGGAAAATAGGGCTAAATATTGTAAAATTGAAAGTAAAAGTTTTTGACCTATAGTCCATTTTTTTAAGAATGCAGTAGTAGGAAAATAGGGCTAAATATTGGAAAATTGAAAGGAAAAGTTATTCACCTATAGACCATTTTTTTTTAGAATGCAGTACAGGGAAAAAGGGCTAAATATTGGAAAATTGAAAGTAAAAGTTATTGACCTATAGTCCATTTTTTTTAAGAATGCAGTACAGGGAAAATAGGGCTAAATATTGGAAAATTGAAAATAAAAGTTATTGACCTATAGTCCATTTTTTTAAGAATGCAGTAGTAGAAAAATAGGGCTAAATATTGGAAAATTGAAAGTAGAAGTTATTGACCTATAGTCCCTTTTTTTTATAATGCAGTACAGGGAAAATTGGGCTAAATATTGGAAAATTGAAAGGAAAAGTTATTGACCTATAGTCCATTTTTTTTAGAATGCAGTACAGGGAAAATAGGGCTATGAAGTTATTGACCTATCCATTTTTTTTAAGAATGCAGTACTGGGAAAATAGGGCTAAATATTGGAAAATTGAAAGTAAAAGTTATTGACCTATAGTCCATTTTTTTTAGAATGCAGTACAGGGAAAATAGGGCTATGAAGTTATTGAACTATCCATTTTTTTTAAGAATGCAGTACTGGGAAAATAGGGCTAAATATTGGAAAATTGAAAGTAAAATTTATTGACATATAGTTCATTTTTTTTAAGAATGCAGTACAGGGAAAATAGGGCTAAATATTGTAAAATTGAAAGTAAAAGTTATTGACCTATAGTCCCTTTTTTTTATAATGCAGTACAGGGAAAATAGGGCTAAATATTGGAAAATTTAAAGTGAAAGTTATTGACCTATAGTTCATTTTTTTAAAGAATGCGGTACATGGAAAATAGGGCTAAATATTGGAAAATTGAAAGTAAAAGTTATTGACCTATAGTCCATTTTTTTTAACAATGCAGTACAGGGAAAATAGGGTTAAATATTGGAAAATTGAAAGTAAAAGTTATTGACCAGTTCATTTTTTTAAGAATGCAGTACAGGGAAAATAGGACTAAATATTGTAAAATTGAAAGTAAAAGTTATTGACCTATAGTCCATTTTTTTAAGAATGCAGTAGTAGGAAAATAGGGCTAAATATTGGAAAATTGAAAGTAAAAGTTATTGACCTATAGTCCCTTTTTTTATAATGCAGTACAGGGAAAATAGGGCTAAATATTGAAAAATTGAAAGGAAAAGTTATTGACCTATAGTCCATTTTTTTTAAGAATGCAGTACAGGGAAAATAGGGCTAAATATTGGAAAATTTAAAGTAAAAGTTGTTGACCTATAGTCCATTTTTTTTAAGAATGCAGTACAGGGAAAATAGGGCTAAATATTGGAAAATTGAAAGTAAAAGTTATTGACCTATAGTCCATTTTTTTAAGAATGCAGTACAGGGAAAATAGGGATAAATATTGGAAAATTTAAAGTAAAAGTTATTGACCTATAGTCCATTTTTTTTAAGAATGCAGTACAGGGAAAATAGGGATAAATATTGGAAAATTTAAAGTAAAAGTTATTGACCTATAGTCCATTTTTTTTAAGAATGCAGTACAGGGAAAATAGGGCTAAATATTGGAAAAGTTAAAGTAAAAGTTATTGACCTATAGTCCATTTTTTTAAGAATGCAGTACAGGGAAAATAGGGCTAAATATTGGAAAATTTAAAGTAAAAGTTATTGACCTATAGTCCATTTTTTTAAGAATGCAGTACAGGGAAAATAGGGCTAAATATTGGAAAATTTAAAGTAAAAGTTATTGACCTATAGTCCATTTTTTTTAAGAATGCAGTACAGGGAAAATAGGGCTAAATATTGGAAAAGTTAAAGTAAAAGTTATTGACCTATAGTCCATTTTTTTAAGAATGCAGTACAGGGAAAATAGGGCTAAATATTGGAAAATTTAAAGTAAAAGTTATTGACCTATAGTCCATTTTTTTAAGAATGCAGTACAGGAAAAATAGGGCTAAATATTGGAAAATTTAAAGTAAAAGTTATTGACCTACAATCAACTTTTTTAAAAATGCAGTACAGGGAAAATAGGGCTAAATATTGGAAAATTGAAAGTAAAAGTTATTGACCTACAATCAACTTTTTTAAAAATGCAGTACAGGGAAAATAGGGCTAAATATTGGAAAATTGAAAGTAAAAGTTATTGACCTATAGTCCATTTTTTTAAAGAATACAGTCCAAGGAAAATAGGGCTAAATATTGGAAAATTGGAAGTAAAAGTTATTGACCTATAGTTCATTTTTTTTAAGAATGCGGTACATGGAAAATAGGGCTAAATATTGGAAAATTGAAAGTAAAAGTTATTGACCTATAGTCCATTTTTTTAACAATGCAGTACAGGGAAAATAGGGTTAAATATTGGAAAATTGAAAGTAAAAGTTATTGACCTATAGTCCATTTTTTTTAAATGCAGTACAGGGAAAATAGGGCTAAATATTGGAAAATTGAAAGTAAAAGTTATTGACCAGTTCATTTTTTTTAAGAATGCAGTACAGGGAAAATAGGACTAAATATTGGAAAATTGAAAGTAAAAGTTATTGACCTATAGTCCATTTTTTTAAGAATGCAGTACAGGTAAAATAGGGCTAAATATTGGAAAATTGAAAGTAAAAGTTATTGACCTTTAGTGCATTTTTTAGGGTTCTGTACCGAAAGCGGAACCCTTATAGGATCACTTTGTTGTCCGTCTGTCTGTCTGTCAAGACTATTTTTCTCAGGAACGCGTAGAGGTAACAAGTTGAAATTTGTATCAAATACTGGGGTCTGCGGTCTCTTTCAGCTGTGAAAAAAATCTAACTTGTAAGTCAACGCGATAAAAAGATATCACCGTTTATGTCGCATATTTTGCGATTTCACAAGGGAATCAAAACCTATAGGGTACTTCCCGTTGACCTAGTATCATGAAATTTGGCAAGAAGCGGTGCCTTACAGCACATGTAAAGGGAAAAATCTGAAAACCGTAAATATGTAGTTTAATTACAAGAAAAATGCGAATTTACTATTAGAAACTTATGAAAATACACTAATGTATTGTCAGGCACCAGAAGCATATAGGTTGTGTGGTGTATTGTCAGGCACCAGAAGCATATGGGTTGCATACAGTTAGGTCCTCCTAAAGATACCTTACTTACAAGTTTGTACGGAACCCTCGGTTCGCGAGTCACAACTCGCACTTGGCCGGTTTTTTTTTAAATGCAGTACAGGGAAAATAGAGCTAAATATTGGAAAATTGAAAGTAAAAGTTATTTACCTATAGTCCATTTTTTTTAAGAATGCAGTACAGGGAAAATAGGGCTAAATATTGGAAAATTGAAAGTAAAACTTATTGACCTATAGTCCATTTTTTTAAGAATGCAGTACAGGGAAAATAGGGCTAGATATTGGAAAATTGAAAGTTATTTTGAGACCTTTAAAAGACTCATAGTCCATTTTTTTAAGAATGCAGTACAGGGAAGATAGGGCTTATTTGACCTTGTTCTCTGATTGGCTTAAATCGAGGAGAAGTTCACACCGACGATATTTACTTCTCCATCTCTCTCTTTTCACATACATTTGCAGTCACTGGCGTAGAATTTGGTGATATGTAATTAAAGGAATTAGGTAGTGGGTAGGTACTCTCTGTGGTCCCGGCAGGGATAGACCTATTTCAGGGATGCGACTCTGTCTACGCGAGCCATGGTTTTTTTCCAGGAGGGTGCCATGTCCTAACCTAATCCTACCAAAAACTCAAATTTATCCTTGCCATACCCTTCCTATAGGAACCCAAGGTGGTATTCTATTGCTACAGTTAAAGAAAGCTTGGGTTGCTCACATAGTCAAATGTGGGATCATGCTCAGAGTATGGTAGCAGAGGATCTTAATATATAGACAATGGTAGCATACACAGTCTTAGTTAGATAGACAACCACTAACTCACCAACACGCAGGGCGAGCGCGGTGTTTCAATAGCCAAAAACACCCTTCTATGAAAAGTTGAATTTAAACAGAAATTTACTCCAGGTGAGCTATAAATCTCACGCTGATACATCAGCCCGCCTCAAGGATTCTGGGGGAGGCATAAATTCGACACCAAAATTCAAACCATTCCATGCTAACATTGCTACGTACAATGCAAAATCTCTTGCCTCAGAAGAGCGCATTCTAGAACTTGAACATGAATTTCAGAAGATGGGATATAGTAGGTCCATCCAAGATAAGACGGAAAGGAGAAAAAAATTAAAAGAATATAATACTACGAATAATTTCTAAATGTAATAGAACGTTAAATTATACTAAGGCTAATAAGTACTATATTATACAATAATGTTTCATATATAATTTAATATTCAATTTTTAATTTAAAGATAAACAAAATAATTAACTCCAAGTATATTTCTTTCGTACGCCAATGCTTATTGAGCTGTTAGTTGTCAATGGCTGCCGTTTCAATTCACAATTGTCATCTGATCTGTTTGTATCATTTAGATTTTTTGCGTTTTTCTCCATTTATTTGTTTATATTTTCTTACTGTTGAAATGAATACTGATGAAACCATTAATAAATTGCCAATTTTATATTCAAATATTTGAATTTAGCGCCAAATTTTGTAACTAGATTGAACATTTGTCATAGTGTAAATCAGGTTTCTAGTTACTGCATTCTTAAAAAATGGACTATAGTAAATTGTTTCAAACACTAAATTTCAATCAAACACTTGATGTTGATTAAATCTTACAAGTCCAAGTTCATATTTGTTTTTAAGCTATCTATCTATAGTCCATTTTTTTTTTAAGAATGCAGTAACTAGAAACCTGATTTACACTATAACAAATGTTCCATCTAGTTACAAAATTTGGCGCTAAATTTAAATATAGTTACTTGTGATGGGTGGCTCAATTAGTCAATCACTTGGCTCTCGAGTCAGATAGCGTGGGTTCGAATGCCACGCAGAACTAAAGCAGTTTAATTAAAAACTAATGGCTGCAACCCATCACTCAATTCCCCAACCCGGCTTAGGCAACCGTGGGGTTTCAACTGCTTAAACCCTTCTCTGGTAAAAATGTTGTCGTTTGGATTCGACGTGAAACCGCTTATTACCGCTTAGGTTCCCCATATTCAATCCTTAGTGTTGAGATTGGATATGTGGCAGAGAAGAGGCCGGTGCTCCAGCAGTGGGGACATTAAAGGCTGATGACGTGACGTGAATTTATTATTGATTTCATTGAATATCTTATTATTATTGATTAAATACACCAAATGGCAACAGTAGTAATAAAATACAAACAAATAAATGGAGAAAAACGCAAAAAATCTAAATGATACAAACAGATCAGATGATAATTGTGAATTGACATGTCAGCCATTGACGACTAACAGCTGCAAATGTACTTGAAAAGAAAGAGAGAAAAGAGGTTGAGATGGAGAAGTAAATATCGTCGGTGTGAACTTCTCCTCGATTTAAGCCAATCAGAGAACCAGGTCAAATAAGCCCTATCTTCCCTGTACTGCATTCTTAAAAAAAATAGACTATAGTTACTGCATTCTTAAAAAAATGGACTATAGTAAATTGTTCCATCTAAATCAATCACTTGATGTTGATTAAAACTTTCAAGTCCAAGTTCATATTTGTGTTTAATTCTGAAAGTTATTTTTATCTAAAGCTATGAACTTTATCTGAAATAAATGATCTGAAATGAAGAGTAAAGGTTAATTTACATTTGAAATATGTATTGTGTTTTAGGCACGTGATGCAACTGGTTGTGAAGCAACAGTAATTTATGTGCCACCTCCTGGTGCTGCCCAAGCCATCCTTGAAGCAATTGATGCCGAAGTTCCATTGATTGTATGTATTACTGAGGGAATTCCCCAACAAGACATGGTCAAAGTGAAGCACAGACTCCTTAGGCAAAACAAATCTCGCTTGGTTGGACCTAACTGCCCTGGAATTATTGCCCCAGAACAAGTAAATACACATATTATCATCCTGTTTGTTTTTTAAGGGTTTATATAGTATTTGGGCAAGGTTTGGCATGTTGAATTGCAAACGGTGCTTTTTTGGAAAATTTTTGGTGCTTTTCAGGAATTTTGTAGTGGTTTTTCAGGAAATGTGTGGTGCTTTTTCAGTAAATTTGAGGTGCTTTTGCAGGAAATTTGTGGTGCTGGGTGCTTGCAAAATTGGGGTGTTTGATGTTCAAAAATCTGTTAGGATACAAGTGAGGCAATGAGGAAAATAATTACAACAAAACAAATTCGCTCAAATTGCTTTTTTTAAATAAAAACTAATGAGTGGATCTTCTTCCTTGGAAGAATCTGATGGAATCTCTTGGAAGAGTTTGATGCTAATCGAACCTTTCAAACTGAAAGAATCCCTTGTTTCTTCTCTACAAACATTTCATCATCTAAAACAAAATCATCTAAAAAATGAGTGGATCTTCTTCTTGGATGAATCTGATGGAATCTCTTGGAAGAGTTTGATGCTAATCGAACCTTTCAAACTGAAAGAATCCCTTGTTTCTTCTCTACAAACATTTCATCATCTAAAACAAAATCATCTAAAAAATGAGTGGATCTTCTTCTTGGATGAATCTGATGGAATCTCTTGGAAGAGTTTGATGCGAATCAAACCTTTCAAACTGAAGGAATCCCTTGTTTCTTCTCTACAAACATTTCATCATCTAAAACAAAATCATCTAAAAAATGGGTGGATCTTCTTCCTTGGAAGAATCTGATGGAATCTCTTGGAAGAGTGTGATGCGAGTCAAACCTTTCAAACTGAAGGAATCCCTTGTTTCTTCTCTACAAACATTTCATCATCTAAAACAAAATCATCTAAAAAATGAGTGGATCTTCTTCCTTGGAAGAATCTGATGGAATCTCTTGGAAGAGTTTGATGCGGATCAAACCTTTCAAACTGAAAGAATCTTATTTCTTCTCTACAAACATTTCATCATCTAAAACAAAAAAACAAACCCATGGCACTACAGCCCAGGACGGGCCTTGGCCTCCTCCCACAGCCTACACTTGTGCTTGGTGTCTTGATCTTAGACACAAGTGTAGGGGAACCCTTACAGTTTTTAACGTGGTTGGCGAGCTACTAATCGAGGGGGGGTTTTGAGGCAGATTTTTACTGCAATGACTTTGCCAGAGCCATCTGCAGGAGAACGGTGGCTTATTTTTCAGGATTTGGACCCGGGACTTGCGGCTTAGTCGAAGACACCTTGACTACTAGGTCACCACCGTCTCCATTTCATCATCTTCCTAGCATTAATCCCGATTTATTGCAGGGTCTGCTTTTCTGTTCTCTTTCTTCCATTCTTCTTCTTCTAGCCAGTGCATCGAGATACAACAGGAGTTGTTTTACCAACCAGCTTGTCTTATCAGTTGGATAGTTCTTTTCTGGATCTTCCGGATCTCTTCTCTGGATGTTAGGAGTTGTTTTATCAACCTGCCATCGAACCCTCCTCCTTTCTCATCCCAGACTTGGGACCAGGCACTGGAAGAGTTCTTTCTTCCAGTTTGTAGAGTTCTTTCTTGTAGAGAAGAGAATGTTCGACAGCTCCAGGAAAAAGTGAGGGAGCAGCATTCTTCTATGTTTGCTATTTTTGAGGATCTACGGAAGGCATTCTACATGGTGAACAGGCAAGCCCTGTGGCAAATACTCTTAATATTTTCTGTCCTGCAAAGCTAGTGAAGATTAGATTAGAGATTAGTGAATATAAATGCCGATCTTCAAATGGACAACGAGGCACAAGTTATTACAGGTGGCGATATCACCGGCTCTTTCAAAATTTCTAATGGCGTAAGGCAAGGCTGCGTACTTGCCTTACGCCACTAGCTTTGCAGGACAGAAAATCTTAAGCACCTTAGCACCTTTTCTTTTCAATATTTTCTTGACTGCGTTTCTCTTATGCTTGGATCGAGTGCATCAAGAGCGTGGTATTGACATACGATATCGCTATGACAATGGATAACCTTTCACGTCTTAAAGTCCAGAAAAATGTACGCAAGAGATCCCTCACTGAGCTGCAGTATGCAGATGACCTTGTTATTTTGGCCAACACAGCAGAAGAAGCGCAACGTATGACGGACACATTCTCAAGTGTATAAGGCTCTCTTGGGATGGAGGTAGACACATCTAAAACCAAACTCCTTACTATGAGCTTTCATCCCCCAGCAGCATCAGCCACACGTAGATATATACATCTATAGATGGAACCTCTATTGAGACTGTTGAACAATTCAACTACCAGTGGAGTCTAGTCACAGCGAATTGCGACCTGGATGCCGAAATTAACCACCATCTACGGTGTGTACTCGCATGCCTTCTTTAAAGAGTCTTTAAAGACTCTTTAAAGACTTTAAAGACCGGGAGAGAGTCTTTGGCTGTAGTGACCTGACCAATCTCTACAAACATTTACATTACGTAAAATTCTTTATGTAAAGTGGAACCAGGAAGACTATTTTGTAATTGCTCCATCCCCTGCTTTATTTCTTCTTCTTTATATAAGTCCAGCAAACAAAATCATTCTCCACTACCAAATCTGTAAAACAATTTTATATTTTGTTATTAGTGTAAAATTGGAATTATGCCTGGGCATATCCATCAGAAGGGAGTTGTAGGCGTAGTATCACGCTCCGGCACTTTAACTTATGAAGCTGTTCACCAAACGACCCAAGTCGGTTTAGGGCAGACCCTCTGCGTGGGCATTGGAGGAGATCCGTTCAACGGCACAGACTTCATCGACTGCCTGGAAGTTTTCCTCGGCGATCCAGGCACTAAGGGCATCATCCTCATCGGCGAAATCGGAGGCGTTGCCGAAGAAAACGCCGCCGAATATCTCCTGAAAAACAACACTGTAAATATTTCAGTTAATTGTGTCTGTTTACTTAAAAATTGAGTTTGGTTTAAGGGGCCAAATGCTAAGCCTGTAGTATCATTCATTGCTGGTTTGTCAGCTCCTCCTGGTCGTAGGATGGGACATGCTGGTGCTATTATCTCTGGAGGAAAAGGAGGTGCCCAAGACAAAATCAATGCTTTAGAAAAGGTAATGTTATTTAATTAATACGTTTTCCAGTTTAAGCGTTAAATAGTAAACGTATTTTACGTATTAAGTAACGTATTTTAAATGTTACATATATGTAACATTCGTCCGATAAAGGTTAACCAGTTTTGTAATAGACCTTTTTAAGGTTAGTTAAGCGCATGCGTGTTTTTCCGCCCTGTTTAAAAGGCGGGAATTTGAAAATTTCGGGCACTTTTTGTTATTTTCAATGGTTATACCGTTCAGGCACTTTTTGGCCGAAATTGACGCATGCGCATAAAAAAATTTCAACTGAAATGGTCTATTAATGACATTGATATAATGCATAGGAAATAAACTAATGTTTTTGTTGTTTGTTCTAGGCTGGAGTTATTGTTACAAAGTCACCAGCTCAAATGGGAAATGAATTATTAAAGGAAATGCGCCGCCTTAATAAAGCTTAATTCCTTCCATTTTAATCACAAAAAAACGACAAAACTCGGCTAAGGATTTAGCTGGCATCATGTTTATGTAATTAATTTAAACTCATCCAAATATACTGATTGCACTTTGTATGTGCTTATAGTCATTACGTCTGCTTTATAATTATGTGTTGAGGACAACTGAGAAAATTGTTAGAGAAAAATAAAGTGTTGTGTCTTAAATATGAAAGTTTTTCTTGTTTCCTCAAAGACAAACTATTCCAGCAGTTTGAAAAGTTTTTAATTCAATTAAAGCTCCTTTCTTTTATTTAAAGAAAAACGAGGAAATCAAAGTTCTCATAAAACTTGCACGAGAGCTAAACTATAAATAAGTTCGTTACTTACGTAACTCTTGGCTAAACCCAGAACAATTTTCGCGGCGAGCAGAAACTATTAGATTATTCACTTTCAACCCACCCAATCGCCACAAAACATTCCGTTTCTGGGGTAGTTTATGTAATAATATGTATGTTCGGTTGTATAACACACAAAGGGGATGAATCGCCTAAGCCCACAAACCGATTTGTATTTCCGGTTGCATACCATATTCCTAACGTTAAGAAAATTACGCTTAAATCCACCAAGGCTAGTTGTGAATATTGAATCAGTTGAACTCTCACCCTTCTTAATTAAGGCTTCATATACAGCTGTTACCTTTTCTTGCATGAGATTAAGACGTAACCATCTCTTATAATCAAACCGATTTAGAGGTTGAACCATCTCTTTTACTGTGGATTCTAAGAGAAGGGAAAAAAATATTCAACAAAGTATTTAAGATTGATATTAAGTATCAAACTTAAAAGATTTGCGATGACTGTGTCCATAATTTTGCTTGAGTAGGACTTAGGGTTTAGGTTTCTTGCAATGTAATCCATGTCAGATTTGGAGGTAGAACCATCTCTTTTACTGTGGTTTCTAAGAGAAGAGCAAAAATTATTGAGGAAATGCTACATCTGGTGACCATTTGGATGGAAAGTCAACCCATCCAAATGGTCACCAGATGTAGCATTTCCTCAATAATTGTTCCTCTTCTCTTAGAATCCACAGTAAAATAGATGGTTCAACCTCTAAATCGGACATGGATTACATAGCAAGAAACTTAAACCCTAAGTCCTACTCAAGCAAAATTATGGACACAGTCATCGCATATCATTTAAGTTTGATACTTAACATCAATCTTAAATACTTTGTTGAAAATAATGCAGTACTCTATAGATATTGTTTGGACCGTGTCTCACGAAAATTAATTTCTTTTCTAATTTCAATTGGGATGATCCCGTCACTTACCTTTAGGGTTGCTCGCGTCTCCGCCCCGTGTGGACCGTCCTTCCGTCGCCTATTTCAAGGGAGGAAAATGGGAAAACAATAAATATCGGGATATATGTGGGGAGGGATACCCTTAACATGGGTCAGTCCGGACGTTGAATGCCGCTGCAACCCTTCGGCTCGTGATCACACCACCCTGGTTAAACATAACTTGAAACTATAAACTTAAGAATGCGTGCACGTATCGGTCGAGCTTGGTTCGCGCTTCGATTTTTGTCTTTACGCTTCTCACACTCGAAGCATACTACCCGAGATGTAGAAATTCGCGACATAAATTGATAAATCGCGCGATATCGGCACAGGTCGATACACCTTTCCCCTTCTGTTAATCGGTGCCGAAATCGATTCAAATGTTGAATTAAAATACAGATTCATTAAAATTGGCGCAGATATGTTACCGTGAATGACAGAAATTGGAGAATGTCGACTTTCACCGGTGAATGTCAACACATACTAAATACGTCGGTCAAAGATCGAATTCATTACTTTGTTGTATTCGGACCCTCACCGGTGTATGTCGACAATCACAGATACGCTCTGGTGGAGGTCCAAAATGGAGATGCTGACTGGCTCTCTCCCGCCAAATCCTTTGTTCTGCTGGGAGTCAATCAGCGTTATCAGTCTTATATTGCAATAAATAAGATTTGAATCACATAATTAAGTAATTTTGCTATTACCATTATTTTCGTTTCTCATTAAGAATGTACTGTGGGTTTTAAATCATAGGTCACTCCTCTCAGAAGGAGCGGCGAAAAAGCTACGTCACCCTTGTGACAGCGAATTACGGAGAATTACGGAGAAGAAAATATAAATCTCCGACATGTTCAACATTCACCATTAGTGCATGGTGAATGTCGATATTCACCGGTATTTGGACCGTGCCACACAAAAATCAAAATTTTACAGTTTTAAAACAGGGCTGGTCTAATCACTTACCTGTTAGGGCTGCTCGCGTCTCCGCCACTTGTGATCGTCCTTCCGGCGCCTTTTTTTAGGAAGGAAATGGGGATAGTAAGTGGAGGGATTCCCTTCGTTCTTCCAGACGTTGGATGCCGCTCCAGCCCTTTGGGCTCGTGATTACACCCCTGGTTAATTTGACATAAAACGAGAAACTTAAAGATGCGTGCACGTGTCGGTCGAGCTTCGTTCGCGCTTCGATTCACGCACTCGAAGCATACTACTCGAATAGTATAAATTCGCGAAGTAAAATGACAAGTAAATCGCGCGATTTCGGCCCAGGTCGATACACCTTTCCCCTTCTGTTAATCGGTGCCGAAATCGATTCAAATGTTGAATTAAAAATACAGATTTATTCAAATTGGCGCGAACAACCGGTGTAAGTCAGAAATAAGGGTATTTAGCAAATATTTGGGACATACACTAAGCGAGTATATGAAGTTGACATTCACCGGTGAAAGTCGACATTCCCCAAATTTCGGTCTTTCACGGTAACAGAGATCACGGAGACTGGCAGTAGATGCTTGTCTCCAGAAAACCTTCTAAAACTGCGTTAATTACTAATTGAAACAGACTTCGCATTAATTTTAGAAGGTGATCTTCACCAAGCAAATCACTTCCTTCTGAAACCTTGGTTGCTGCTCTTGACCTTACACGTCTTGTCGAGTTAATTAAAATAAAGCAAAAAACATAAATGGATTACCCGAGATAGTACAGGAAGGTATTCAGCTAAGCAATTTTTATTGAACGTGCTGTAGGTTAGGGGATTGGAATTATACCTGGGCATATCCATCAGGAGGGAGTTGTAGGTGTAGTATCACGCTCCGGCATTTGCTCCGATAGTATTTGATTGAAACCTACATGTTGATATGGCGTCATCATGCTCAGAACATGATTGATAGTAAACAGTCGCACTATCCCAAAATTATTGAGGCATCGAAAAGCAAACCTAAAGCAACCAGCAGGGGGCCGGAGATTATTAGCCTTTGGCTAATCGCTCTACTATTTCCACAACCAGTATCTCATCAATCGACGTCCAAAAACTGCTGCAAACATAAAACTGGAGAAGGACAGCAAATGACCGCGAAAGTTGGAGGCAGGGACAGCAGAAGGTCAAGGCTCGATTTGGGCAGTAGCTACATTCAAGAAGAAGTGTCTCATCTTCATTCTTTGTTTCCCTCATAGAATGTAATCTGTGGGATGGTATCTAAAAACTCGTCCGCAATTGATGGATTTGCTTTGTTTCCCCCATAGAATTGCTATCCCAAGTATCAACAAAATTGAACGCTTCTTTCGAAAAATTATCGTAAACCTAATATACCTAACCTAACCTAAATCCCAAGTATCTACAAAATTTAACGCTTTTTTCGAAAAATTATCCTAATCCTAATATACCTAACCTAACCTAAATCTCAAGTATCTACAAAATTTAATGCTTTTTTCGAAAAATTATCCTAAACCTAATATACCTATCCTAACCTAACCTAAATCCCAAGTATCAACAAACTTAAACGCTTTTTTCGAAAAATTATCCGCCATTTTGAATTTCGAAATTTTGAATTCAGTTTCTTGATCGGCGACCTCAAAAACGCGAGGAGACGAAAAATCACAATATTTGAACTATTCCTTCATATTTTGACCAGCTTTTCAAACCACCAGGGATTTCAAACCACTGGCCAGCTTTTGGCTAAATGAAAGAACGCCGCTGGGGAAGAGTTCTCCGAAGCCTACGACACGGTTCTGTTCGAAATCTTTGACCTGGGAATTTCACGCGGACAAGCTTTCCGGCGATGCCGAAAAAATGGATGCTCGACCAACGTTCCTCAGATTTACGCCATCGGAGACGTTCTTTATAAAAATCCAGAATTAACACCAGTTGCAATTCATGCCGGAAAACTATTTCCTCGTCGTGTTTTTGGTAATTCAAGAGTCGCAATGGACTACACATGTCCAAAGATGTGCGGGACGAACGCTGCCCCAACCCGCTGGAAAACGACCGCTGGAAAGGCCGCGAATGAGATGGCGTGATAACGTAATCAACGACCTACGTACCATGGGATTGAACTACGACCCTCAGATGTTGATGGACCGACAGGCGTGGAGACGCATTGTGCAGTCAGCCAGAACCCACATAGGGCTATAGAGCTACGGAAAGAAAAAGAAGAAGAATGGACTACACAGGTGTAGTGGTGGCTCAGATAGCTAAGCACTTTCAGTCAGACAGCCCCACCGAACCAAGGCACCAAATGGCTGCAACCCATCACACTCATTTCCCCAATCCGGCTTAGGCAACCGTAGGCTCTCAATTGATGCAAGTAATCTACGAAGCCACTTTTAACACCTTTGGCTAATAGCTGTACTATTTCCACAACCAGTATCTCATCAATCGACGCCTAAGGACAGCTGCAAACATAAAACTGGAGAAGGGCAGCAAACGACCGCGAAAGTTGGAGGCAGCGACTGCAGAAGGCCAAGGCTCAATTTGGGCTGTAGCTCCATTCAAGAAGAAGTGTCTCGTCTTCATTCTTTGTTTCCCCCATATAATTGCTACAATTGATGAAAGTCATCTACAAATCCAACACCTTTGGGTAATCGCTGTACTATTTTCACAACCAGTATCTCATCAATAACTGAGCCTCAATAATTGTTCGATTTAGACGCCCAAGAACAAAACTGGAGCAGGGCAGCAAACTACAGTGAAAGTCTTAGGCAGGGACTAAGACTTTCCAAGAGGTGGAGGCCAAGGCTCGATTTGGGCTGTAGCGCCAAACAAAAAGAAGTTTCTCATCTTCATTGTTTCTGTCCCCCATAGAATGTGTACACCTTCATAATCTAATCTGTGCCATGGTATCTAAAAACTAGTCTGGAATTGATGGATTTTCTATAAAATTTACTTACGATATCATGGAAGCACCACTACTTCATTTATATAATAAGTCACTAGAACTTGGCATTTATCGACATTAAAAGTAGCTTTGGTTGTACCACTGCATGAAAAGTCTGATCCAACTGACATCACCAGCAGGGCCGGCGCTACATTTTGCGGGGCCCTGTGCAAAATAGTGAAGCGGGGCCCTGCGCAAAATAATGAAACGGAGCCTTCTCTCATGTGAAAGATGCCTTTGACCACCCGGCACTACATTTTGCGAGGCCCTGTGCAAAATAGTGAAGCGGGACCCTGCGCAAAATAATGAAACGGAGCCTTTTCTCAAGTGAAAGATGACTTTCACGGCTAGACATTCTGGGGTTATATCGGAATGAAGAGCATTTTTCTGTTAAATTTTCGTCCGTTTCTGTAGAAAATTTCGAGGATTATTGGAATGAAAATCCTTTCCGTCGCGAAGATGCGCTAATCTTGATCCTCTCGCTAATCTAAATCCTCTCTTGATCTAGTCCCTCGGATTCTTCCGGCCAATCCGTGTCTGCTTCTGTGGAAAAACTGAAGGATTATCTCGGAATGAAGGGAATTTTCCTATTAAAACCTTGTCAGCTTCTGTGGAAAACTTCGAGGATTACCGAAATGAAAATCCTTTCCGTCGCGAAGTTGCGCTCGTCTTGATCCTCCTCAAATTCCTCTCGTGATCTAGTTCCTCGGATTCTTCCGGTTAATCCATGTCTGCTTCTGTGGAAAACTTGAAGGATTATCTCGGAATGAAGAGCATTTTCCTGTTAAATTCTTGTCCGTTTTTCCACAGAGAAAACTTCGAGGATTACCGGAATGAAAGTCCTTTCCGTAGCGAAGTTTCGCTCGTCAAGTTGTGTCCGTCGCCGCAGACGCGGCGCAGGCGGCTGCGCGCGCCAATAGATGCCGATCCCAGACCTACAGACAAAATATTAACTCAACTCTCTGAATGCGCGAGGCCCCTGTCTAGCGCGGGGCCCTGTGCCGTCGCACAGTTCGCCCACCCTTCACGCCGGCCCTGATCACCAGCATAGACCAATTTCCATTCTATCCACCTTTACGACTTATTGCCAACTACCATCACCAACTATCGACCAATTTAAATTCTCTCCACCTTTTCAAAAATATCTGAACGACTTATTGCCAATAAAATGATGGATTATATAAAAAACATAATATTTTATCAGAATGTCATCATGGGTTTGGCGCTAAAAAATCAGTTGAATCAGCTACTTGTGATTTTTATAAACATGGACAAGAACTGGATAAAGGTAACCATGTTTTGGGTGTGTTTTTCGATTTTTCGAAAGCTGTTGATAGACATAATGCAAAGTTAATGCAAGTTTTATTTAGGGAACTATATCGGATCTGATTTATTCTTTTCTAACAGGACGCTCCTTAATTGACGTAATTGATCATAAATCTGACGAGAATGATCGAAAATTTTGGGGGTTCCGCAGGGGTCAGTTTTGGGTCCACTACTTTTCTTGCTATTTGTAAATGATTTGCCGCAATGGATACATGGAAAAATCATCATGTTTGCAGATGACACTATTAAGGCTTTATCTAGAGAAAATTTAGATCATGTAAGATCGAAAGATATTAATGACATGGTAATTTGTTGCAAAAATAATGATAATAATATTGTATATACTTCTCCAAAATATGGGGAATTACCACCTGACTACTGTTTAAAGGTTAACAATGAAAATCTACTACTGTCTTCCTATACGAACTTTCTTGGACTATATCTTAAGAAGGCTTCTTCCTCGAGAAGGCATTCGTCAAAGTCCAACTTCGACTTCTGCTGCACAAGCTGGAGCACTATGGAGTGAGGGGTTCGTTGCTGCGCTGGATAACTGGCTTTCTCTTCCAACGCAGATTTCAAGTCTGAGTTGGTGGATATTGTCAAATATCGGAGCAGTTAAGAGCATAGTGCCGCAGGGTTCCATCATCGCCCCGTGCTATTCCTGGTCTATATCAGCGGCATGTCAGTCAACATCAAGTCAAATATTTGTTTTTTTTGCTGACGACACGAAATTATACTGCAATCCGCTGGAAAGTGCTGGAACACTTCAGGAACATCTTACTTCAATCGAGAAGTAGACTGACATGTGGCTCATGTCTCTGAATGTGGTTAAGTGCACCGTACTGCACATTATGAACTTTGCGATATCCAAGACATAGTGAGATAGTCCCGAAACAGACGTCGCGAATAGAGAGATCATGTTGAACGGATGGACGACAACATATTGCCGAAAATTGCAAGGGATGGTCTCCCAAGATCCAGGAGACCATCAGGACGTCCACCCATACGTTGGTATAAAAGCTGGAATTCATCATCCCAGCTACAACTCTAAAAGATTAGAGAACAAGGCAGATGCCTTACAAAAAGGAAGAAGAAGAAGAAGAAGAGTACTGCACATTGGACCCAATAACCCCAACCAAATCTACACCCTAAATGGTAGCCCACTCACTGCTGCAAAGCATCAAACAGATCTGGGTGTTACAATGACCCAGGACCTCAAATGGAAGTGCCACATTGCCAAACTAGTAAAAAGGGGAAATTCCTTGATTTACCTTACCCAAAGAGCCACAAGACCACTCTGCTGGTACTATACTTCGCCTATACAAAGCCTTCATAAGGCCGGTGCTGGAGTTCGCGCTTATATATTCATTAAAATTGGCGCAGATATGTTACCCTGAATCACATAAATTAGAGAATGTCGACTTCCACCGGTGAAATCAACACATACCAAATATGTCGGTGAAAGATCGAATATTTCATTACTTTGTTGTATTCGGACCCTCACCGGTGTATGTCGACAATCACAGATACGTTCTGGTGGAGGTCCAAAATGGAGATGCCGACTGGCTCTCTCCCGCCAAATCCTTTGTTCTGCTGGGAGTCAATCAGCGTTATCAGTCATATGTTGCAATAAATAAGATTTGAATCACATAATTAAGTAATTTTTTTATTAACATTATTTTCGTTTCTCATTAAGAATGTGCTGTGGATTTTAAATTGTAGGTCACTCCTCTCAGAAGGAGCGGCGAAAAAGTTACGTCACCCCTGTGACGTGTTATAGCGACTGAATTACGGAGAAGAAAATATAATTCTTCGACATGTTCAACATTCACCATTATTTTCATTCACCATGCATGATGAATGTCGATATTCACCGGTATTTGGACCGTGTCTCACGAAAATCAAAATTTTCCAGTTTTAAAACAGGGCTGGTCTAATCACTTACCTGTTAGGGCTGCTCGCGTCTTCGCCACTTGTGATCGTCCTTCCGGCGCCTTTTTTTAGGAAGGAAGTGGGGATAGTAAGTGGAGGGATTCCCTTAAAATTGTTGTCTTCCAGACGTTGGATGCCGCTCCAGCCCTTTGGGCTCGTGATTACACCCCTGGTTAATTTGACTTAAAACGAGAAACTTAAAGATGCGTGCACGTGTCGGTCGAGCTTCGTTCGCGCTTCGATTCACGCACTCGAAGCATACTACTCGAATAATATAAATTCGCGAAGTAAAATGATAAGTAAATCGCGCGATTTCGGCCCAGGTCGATACACCTTTCCCCTTCTGTTAATCGGTGCGAAATCGATTCAAATGTTGAATTAAAAATACAGATTTATTAAAATTGGCGCGAACAACCGGTGTAAGTCAGAAATAAGGGTATTTAGCAAATATTTCGGACATACACTAAGCGAGTATATGAAGTTGACATTCACCGGTGAAAGTCGACATTCCCCAAATTTCGGTCTTTCACGGTAACTGAGATCACGGAGACTGGCAGTAGATGCTTGTCTCCAGAAAATCTTCTAAAACTGCGTTAATTACTAATTGAAACAGACTTCGCATTAATTTTAGAAGGTGATCTTCGCCAAGCAAATCACTTCCTTCTGAAACCTTGGTTGCTGCTCTTGACCTTACACGTCTTTTCGAGTTAATTAAAAAAAAGCAAAAAACATAAATGGATTACCCGAGATAGTACAGGAAGGTATTCAGCTAAGCAATTTTTATTGAACGTGCTGTAAGTTAGGGGATTGGAATTATGTCTGGGCATATCCATCAGGAGGGAGTTGTAGGTGTAGTATCACGCTCCGACATTTGCTCCGATAGTACTTGATTGAAACCTACATGTTGATATGGCGTCATCATTCTCAGAACACGATTGATAGTAAACAGTCGCACTATCCCAAAATTATTGAGGAATCAAAAAGCAAACCTAAAGCAACCAGCAGGCGGACAGAGATTATTAGCCTTTGGCTAATCACTCAACTATTTCCACAACCAGTATCTCATCAATCGACGTCCAAAAACTGCTGCAAACATAAAACTGGAGAAGGACAGCAAATGACCGCGAAAGTAGGAGGCAGGGACAGCAGAAGGTCAAGGCTCGATTTGGGCAGTAGCTCCATTCAAGAACAAATGTCTCATCTTCATTCTTTGTTCCCTTATAGAATGTACACCTTCATAATGTAATCTGCGGCATGGTATCTAAAAACTCGCCCGCAATTGATGGATTTGCTTTGTTTCCCCTATAGAATTGCTATCCCAAGTATCAACAAAATTGAACGCTTCTTTCGAAAAATTATTGTAAACCTAATATACCTAACCTAACCTAAATACCAAGTATCTACAAAATTGAACGCTTTTTTCGAAAAATTAACTTTAACCTAATATACCTATCCTAACCTAACCTAAATCCCAAGTATCTACAAAATTGAACGCTTTTTTCGTAAAATTAACCTAAACCTAATATACCTATCCTAACCTAACCTAAATCCCAAGTATCAATAAAATTAAACGTTTTCTTTTCGAAAAATTATACGCCATTTTGAATTTCGAAATTTTGAATTCAGTTTCATGATCGGCGACCTCAAAAACGTGAGGAGACGAAAAATCACAATATTTGAACAATTCCTTCATATTTTGACCAGCTTTTTGGGATTCCAAACCACTGGCCAGCTTTTGGCCAAATGGAAGAATTACGCCGCTGGGGAAGAGTTTTCCGAAGCGTACGACACGGTTCTGTTCGCAAGCGGTCGCCGAGCCTTGACCTGGGAGTTTCACGCGGACAAGGCCGGTATGAAGCTTTCCGGCGATGCCGAAAAAATCGATGCTCGACCAACGTTCCTCACATTTACGCCATCGGAGACGTTCTTTATAAAAATCCAGAATTAACACCAGTTGCAATTCATGCCGGGAAACTATTTCCTCGTCGTGTTTTTGGAAATTCAACAGTCGCAATAGACTACACATATCTAAAGATGTGCGGAACATCTATTCCAAAAATTTCCGAACGAACGCTGCCCTAACCCGCTGGAAAACCACCGCTGGCAAGGCCGCGAATGAGATGGCGCGATAACGTAATCAGCGACCTACGTACCATGGGATTGAACTACGATCCTCAGATGTTGATGGACCGACAGGAGTGGAGACGCATTGTGCAGTCAGCCAGAACCCACATAGGGCTATAGAGCTACCGAAAGAAAAAGAAGAAGAATGGACTACACAGGTGTGGTGGTGACTCAGATAGCCAAGCACTTTGAGTCAGACAGTCGGGGTTCAAATCTCCACCGAACCAAAGCACCAAATGGCTGCAACCCATCACACTCATTTCCCCAATCCGGCTTAGGCAACCGTAGGCTCTCAATTGATGCAAGTAATCTACGAAGGCACTTTCAACACCTTTGGCTAATGGCTGTACTATTTCCAAAACCAGTATATCATCAATCGGCGCCTAAGAACAGCAGCAAACGTAAAACTGGAGAAGGGCAGCAAACCACCGCGAAAGTTGGAGGCAGCAACTGCAGAAGGCCAAGGCTCAATTTGGGCAGTAGATCCATTCAAGAAGAAGTGTCTCATCGTCATTCTTTGTTTCCCCCATGTAATTGCTACAATTGATGGAAGTAATCTACGAAGCCAGTTTTCAACACGTTTGGCTAATCGCTGTACTATTTCCACAACCAGTATCTCATCAATCGACGCCCAAGAATTGCCGCAGACACAAAACTGGAGAAGGGCAGCAAACGACAGTGAAAGTCTTAGGCAGGGACTAAGACTTTCCAAGAGGTGGAGGCCAAGGCTCGATTTGGGCTGTAGCGCCATACAAAAAGAAGTTTCTCATCTTCATTGTTTCTGTCCCCCATATAATGTGTAAACCTGTTAATCTAATCTGTGCCATGGTATCTAAAAACTAGTCTGGAATTGATGGATTTTCTATAAAATTTACTTACGATATCATGGAAGCACCACTACTTCATTTATATAATAAGTCACTAGAACTTGGCATTTATCGACGTTAAAAGTAGCTTTGGTTGTACCACTGCATGAAAAGTCTGATCCAACTAACATCACCAGCAGGGCCGGCGCTACATTTTGCGGGGCCCTGTGCAAAATTGTGAAGCGGGGCACTGCGCAAAATAATGAAACGGAGCCTTCTCTCATGTGAAAGATGCCTTTGACCACCCGGCACTACATTTTGCGAGGCCCTGTGCAAAATAGTGAAGCGGGACCCTGCGCAAAATAATGAAACGGAGCCTTTTCTTATGTGAAAGATGACTTTCACGGCTAGACATTCTGGGGTTATATCGGAATGAAGAGCATTTTTCTGTTCAATTTTCGTCCGTTTCTGTAAAAAATTTCGAGGATTATTGGAATGAAAATCCTTTCCGTCGCGAAGATGCGCTAATCTTGATCCTCTCGCTAATCTAAATCCTCTCTTGATCTAGTCCCTCGGATTCTTCCGGTCAATCCGTGTCTGCTTCTGTGGAAAAACTGAAGGATTATCTCGGAATGAAGGGAATTTTCCTATTAAAACCTTGTCAGCTTCAGTGGAAAACTTCGAGGATTACCGAAATGAAAATCCTTTCCGTCGCGAAGTTGCGCTCGTCTTGATCCTCCTCAAATTCCTCTCGTGATCTAGTTCCTCGGATTCTTCCGGTTAATCCATGTCTGCTTCTGTGGAAAACTTGAAGGATTATCCCGGAATGAAGAGCATTTTCCTGTTAAATTCTTGTCCGTTTTTCCACAGAGAAAACTTCGAGGATTACCGGAATGAAAGTCCTTTCCGTAGCGAAGTTTCGCTCGTCAAGTTGTGTCCGTCGCAGCAGACGCAGCGCAGGCGGCTGCGCGCGCCAATAGATGCCGATCCCAGACCTACAGACAAAATATCAACTTAACTCTCTGAATGCGCGAGGCCTCTGTCTAGCGCGGGGCCCTGTGCCGTCACACAGTTCGCCCACCCTTCACGCCGGCCCTGATCACCAGCATAGACCAATTTCCATTCTATCCACCTTTTCAAAAATATTTGAACGACTTATTGCCAACTACCATCACCAACTATCGACCAATTTAAATTCTCTCCACCTTTTCAAAAATATTTGAACGACTTATTGCCAATAAAATGATGGATTATATAAAAAACATAATATTTTATCAGAATGTCAACATGGGTTTGGCGCTAAAAAATCAGTTGAATCAGCTACTTGTGATTTTTATAAACATGGACAAGAACTGGATAAAGGTTACCATGTTTTGGGTTTTAAAGGTAACCATGTTTTTCGATTTTTCGAAAGCTGTTGATAGACATAATGCAAAGTTAATGCAAGTATTATTTAGGGAACTTTATCGGATCTGATTCATTCTATTCTAACAGGATGCTCCTTAATTGACGTAATTGGTCATAAATCTGACGAGAATGATCGAAAATTTTGGGGGTTCCGCAGGGGTCAGTTTTGGGTCCACTACTTTTCTTGCTATTTGTAAATGATTTGCCGCAATGGATACATGGAAAAATCATCATGTTTGCAGATGACACTATTAAGGCTTTATCTAGAGAAAATTTAGATCATGTAAGATCGAAAGATATTAATGACATGGTAATTTGTTGCAAAAATAATGATAATAATATTGTATATACTTCTCCAAAATATGGGGAATTACCACCTGACTACTGTTTAAAGGTTAACAATGAAAATCTACTACTGTCTTCCTATACGAACTGTCTTGGACTATGTCTTAAGAAGGCTTCTTCCTCGAGAAGGCATTCGTCAAAGTCCAACTTCGACTTCTGCTGCACAAGCTGGAGCACTATGGAGTGAGGGGTTCGTTGCTGCGCTGGATAACTGGCTTTCTCTTCTAATGCAGATTTCAATTCTGAGTTGGTGGATATTGTCAAATATCGGAGCAGTTAAGAGCAGAGTGCCGCAGGGTTCCATTATCGCCCCGTGCTATTCCTGGTCTACATCAGCGGCATGTCAGTCAACATCAAGTCAAATATTTGTTTTTTTTGCTGACGACACGAAATTATACTGCAATCCGCTGGAAAGTGCTGGAACACTTCAGGAAGATCTTACTTCAATCGAGAAGTGGACTGACATGTGGCTCATGTCTCTGAATGTGGTTAAGTACACCGTACTGCACATTAAGAACTTTGCGATATCCAAGACATAGTGAGATAGTCCCGAAACAGACGTCGCGAATAGAGAGATCATGTTGAACGGATGGAAGACAACATATTGCCGAAAATTGCAAGGGATGGTCTCCCAAGATCCAGGAGACCATCAGGACGTCCACCCATTAGTTGGTATAAAAGTTGGAATTCATCATCCCAGCTACAACTCTAAAAGATTAGAGAACAAGGCAGATGCCTTACAAAAAGGAAGAAGAAGAAGAAGAAGAAGAGTACTGCACATTGGACCCGGAGTTATTGGGTCCAATGTGCAGTACTCTACCCAACCAAATCTACACCCTAAATGGTAGCCCACTCACTGCTGCAAAGCATCAAACAGATCTGGGTGTTACAATGACCCAGGACCTCAAATGGAAGTGCCACATTGCCAAACTAGTAAAAAGGGGAAATTCCTTGATTTACCTTACCCAAAGAGCCACAAGACCACTCTGCTGGTACTATACTTCGCCTATACAAAGCCTTCATTAGGCCGGTGCTGGAGTTCGCGCTTAGCTGCTGGAATCCCTATTTTGCTAAAGACACTTTGTTAGGACCGTGTCTCACGAAAATTAATTTCTTTTCTCTTTTAAATTGGGATGGTCCCGTCACTTACCTTTAGGGTTGCTCGCGTCTCCGCCTCGTGTGGACCGTCCTACCGTCGCCTATTTCAAGGGAGGAAAATGGGAAAACAGTAAATATCAGGATATATGTGGGGAGGGATAACCTTAACTTGGGTCAGTCCGGACGTTGAATGCCGCTGCAACCCTTCGGCTCGTGATCACACCACCCTGGTTAAACTTAACTTGAAACGATAAACTTAAGAATGCGTGCACGTATCGGTCGAGCTTGGTTCGCGCTTCGTTTTTTGTCTTTACGCTTCTCACACTCGAAGCATACTACCCGAGATATAGAAATTCGCGACATAAATTGATAAATCGCGCGATTTCGGCCCAGGTCGATACACCTTTCCCCTTCTGTTAATCGGTGCCGAAATCGATTCAAATATTGAATTAAAATACAGATTCATTAAAATTGGCGCAGATATGTTACCGTGAATGACAGAAATTGGAGAATGTTGGACTTTCACCGGTGAATGTACACATACCAAATACGTCGGTCAAAGATCGAATTAATTCCTTTGTTGTATTCGGACCCTCACCGGTGTATGTCGACAATCACAGATACGCTCTGGTGGAGGTCCAAAATGGAGATGCCGACTGGCTCTCTCCCGCCAAATCCTTTGTTCTGCTGGGAGTCAATCAGCGTTATCAGTCATATGTTGCAATAAATAAGATTTGAATCACATAATTATGTAATTTTTTTATTACCATTATTTTCGTTTCTCATTAAGAATGTGCTGTGGGTTTTAAATTGTTGGTCACTCCTCTCAGAAGGAGCGGCGAAAAAGTTACGTCACCCCTGTGACGTGTTATAGCGACTGAATTACGGAGAAGAAAATATAATTCTTCGACATGTTCAACATTTACCATTAGTGCATGGTGAATGTCGATATTCACCGGTGTAAGTCAGAAATATGGGTGTTTAGCAAATATTTCGGACATACACCAAGCGACTATGTGAATTTTGACATTCACCGGCGAAAGTCGACATTCCACAAATTTTGGTCTTTCTCGGTAACAGATATAGTAGATGATTCTCTCTCTCTCTCTTAGTTCCTGTTTCCCCCATTGGGGCATAGGGCTTCTACCAATTGTCGCCATCTGACTCTATTTCGAGCCACGACCTTCAACTCATTCCACGATTTTCCGCTGGAGGTGATTTCGGCTTCAATTGTGCGTCGCCATGTTGTTTTTGGCCTTCCTCTCTTTCGCTTACTACCTTAGAGATGCCAGTCCAATGCTTGTTTTGCAATGTTTTGTGGATTGCGCCGTAGGGTGTGTCCAATCCAGTTCCACTTTCTTCTCTTTATTTCAACGTCTACTGGAAGTTGGTTTGTAGAACGAAGCAGATCGTGGTTCGATATCACTTCAGGCCATCGGATTCTAAGGATCCGTCTCAAACACGAGTTTGCGAAAACTTGCAGTTTGTTTGTTCTGCTTTTAGTTACTTTCCACGTCTCACTGCCGTAGAACAGGATGGATTTGACGTTACTATTATATAGTTTGAGTTTCGTTTTACGGGAAAGTATTGGAGAGCTCCAAACGTTATTCAGTTGGGCGAACGCTCCCTTCGCTTTGTTGATTCTTCTGGTGATGTCTATGATGCTGCCCAAGTAGCAGAACTGTTCGTATCTTTTTACTGTTACGCCGGTTACTTGTATGTTCCTGCTAGTGGTAGCGCCATTTTTTGGTGTTTATGTTCCTATCTCTTCAGTTTCTTGTTGTAGCTTAGCTGATTTGTCCATCATGTCGGTGAGTGTATGGGACATGAGGCAGAATAGTAGGTGATTGTCTCCAGACCTTCTAAAACTGCGTTAATTACTAATTGAAATAGACTTCGCATGAATTTTAGAAGGTGATCCTCACCAAGTAAATCACTACCTTTCTGAAACCTTGGTTGTTGCTCTTGACCTTACACGTCCTTGGAGTTAATGAAAATAAAGCCAAAAAAACGAAATGGATTTACCAGAGATAGTACAGGAAGGTATTCAGATGAGAATTTTTTATTGGACGTGCTGTACGTTAGGAGATAGTAGGTTGATTGAAACCTATATGTTGAGATAGCGCCATCATTTTCAGAACATCATTGATAGTAAACGGTCGCACTATTGTAAAGTTATTGAGGAATCGAAAAGCAAACCTAAAGCAAACAGCACGCGGCCGAAGAATTTGCCGCATACGAAACCACTTTTCAACACCTTTGGCTAATCGATGTACTACATCCACAACCAGTATCTCAACAATCGACGCCCAAGAACTGCTGCAAACGACCGCAAATGTTGGAGGCAGGAACTGCAGGAGGCCAAGGCTCGATTTGCCCAGTGCCCGCTGCCTAGGCTTACAAGGCCCGGGCCTAGGGGCCCCGGTGGCGGAATCTTTAAATAAGCTCAAAAGCCTGCCTCTTGTCCAAAATGGCGTGAAACAGAATATTGATGCCGACTTTTCTTCTTGCTGTTGACTATCGCTGTCACTTTTTAGCCGAACATTAAGCAATGGTGAAATACGACCTCGAACTTGGCTCATATTTTCGAAGAGCAAGGGTGCAGTGTATTGTGCCCCTTGTTGGATGTTTGGCAAATTGGGGTCGCTAGCTAATGAAGGGTACAACGACTGGAAAAACGCAGTTCAAAGAATGAAGGAACATGATAATTCGGACGAACACAGGTCAGCACTTGGGACACTATTAGCTAGGAAGAATGCTGGCGGTAGAGTTGACAAGAGTCTTGTTCTTCAAACGGAAGAAGAAACAAAATACTGGCGTGAGGTTTTGAGGCGCATTGTGGCTGTTGTGAAGTCACTTTCTGCACGCGGATTGCCGTTTAGAGGTTCCCATGAGAGATTTGGATAAAAAAAAAATAGTGGGAACTATGTTATGACCCTAGAACTTTTGGTTGAGTTCTTTTTTTCTTTTTTGGCTGAGTTTTCTGGACTTACAGTTAAACCGACACGTTAACAAAGGAAGTGGCACAACATCATATCTTTCCTCAAAAATATGCGATGAAATGATCAATATCATGTCAGAAAAGGTGATAAATACATTTGTGACTGAGATAAAGAATATTTCCAAATATTTCTGTGGACTCTACTCCGGACATTTCTCATGTAGATCAACTTTCTTTCATATTTCTGAAGGCGGATGTCCTGTCGAACGATTTGTGAAATTCATTCCAAATTGTGGCCATAAAGCGGAAGACCTGGCTAAAGTCGTCCTAGAGACATTGAAAAATCACGACTTGGATATCGCCGATTGCCGGGGGCATTCTTACGACAATGCTAGCAATATGTCGGGTGTATATTCTGGTCTTCAAGCGAGAATAAAACAAGTGAACCCTCTGATAGATTTCGTTCCTTGTTCGACTCACTCACTGAATCTTGTTGAATTCTGTGCGGACGAGTCTTGTCAAGCTGCTGTATCTTTCTTCGGTATTTTGCAGTCATTGTATAATGGTATTCAACAGTCCTGAAGAGTCTTTCTCAGACAAGATGGTCTGCTCGAGCTGACGCCTGCCGAAGTCTATGTTGCTCCTGGGATGAGATCATGGCAGCTCTCCAGATAATTTCCAATGATGCAAATGAAAAACCATCTACGCGCTCTGAGGCTTCAGGTCTTCTGAATTCATTAGACTCGATGGAAACTTGCTTTCTGTCACTTCTCTGGACTGACATCTTGGAAAGGTTCAACAAAGTAAGCAAATATCTCCAATCTATTAACATCGTCCTGGGTACGATCGTTGAACTGTACCAATCTTTGGTAATACACCTAGAACACTTAAGGAAACGCAGTACCTGTACCTTTGATCATTACGAGTCGAAAGTTATTGAACAATTTGACATGCAGAGGATACGTAAGCGTAAAGTCCAGTTCGACGAAGTAAAAGGAAACGAGACCGAACTCTCTGGCAGGGACAGATTCAGAGTTACTGTTTCTAACGTCATTATGGATAGACTAATTTCAGAACTACGAAGATGCGGATCTGCTTATGAGGAGTTAAGTAAAAAGTTTGACTTTCTTACGAAACTACATCGTTTGGAATCTGAAAACATCCGTGAAGGAGCCAGAAACCTTATAACTTTTTATCCTGGGGATTTGGATAGGATTTTGGAAAACGCGTGCCTGACAGCTTATTTGTCATCGAATGATGAAGTTATGGAGTTATCGTCACTGAAGCTATGCATATACTTATCGTAAAAAGGCTTTTAAGACATTTATCGGAATTGTGCTCCGAATGCTGTTGTCTACACCCGCGTCAAACTGCTCAACAGAACGGTCATTTTCAGCGCTAAAGAGAGTTACTTAATATCTAACATAGGACAGAAAAGGCTCAATTCACTCTCTGTAATGTACATAGAGTCAGAAATAATGCAGTCAATTGACTATGGCGACGTCATTCCTTCTTTTGCACAGAAGAAAGTTCGTCGTATGATTCTATAAATTTTATAGAATAACGTAACTAACTATAGTAACATAGACTCTATTATTCTAATGTTTATCAGTTATTAAACTCGATTAAAAATTATATGTTCTATACTAGTGCATTTAATTTACTAAATTTCCAAAATAGTTTCGAGATGATGGGGTCGGGGGCCCAAATGTAAAAAGTGCCTAGGGGCCCTGGGTCTCTAAGTCCGGGCCTGGATTTGCCTAAAGTTGCCTGATTTCGCCTAAAGTTATGATAACCTTTTTTGCGTGAGAGCATTTCTAAGCTGTCCATACAACTCTTTTTCATGTTCATTCCTCTTTTTCATGTTCATAGCTCTCGGATGTCGGTGCATATGACTGTATGATGTTAAGGTCAAATGGTTTAGCCTTGATCTTGACCAGCGCGATGTGATCAAAGTAGTGGAGAGGTGAACGCATCCGCTTGTCATGCATGAGATCCCGGGTTCAAGTTCCGACCAAGCCGTGAAGATTTTTCACGGAAAGCAATGTCAAACTACCACTTGGAGTAATTCTGCGAAGTAAAACCTACCAACTAGTGCCGTTCTAAACCGGCGATAAACTGAAGGTCCCATATATTTATGGATGATTCGTTCCATAAGTATGCGCGAGAGGTTGCCTACGTTCTCGGAGAGAGTACGGCACTTCAAAACTTGGTATATTCTTGGCACAATCCACGTGCTAATTCTCCTTTTTTGCTTAATTTTGGTTCATCATTGGGACACCGGGGGATTCTTAGCATCCTTTCCCTATTCAAGGGGTGTCCGGGACTGGGAGCCGTTGCTTGATTTTGAGTATCCATAGTGATGTCTTGGGGAATATATGAGGCGTTGCGAAGACGAAGGGCGAACTCCACAAATAGTGGTTTCGAGAAAAACGTATTTGATTTTTTTTTTATTCATTGCGGATAAAGGGCGAACTCAACAAAGACTGATGTCGATTTTGATGAACTTATGGCGAGCTCAATATGAAACCTATACCTGCGGATCATGGGCGTAGCCAAGGGGGGGGGGAGGTTTGGGGGTTCAAACCCTCCCCGAAATATCCAAAATATATACATAAATGTTATATTGAAATAAAGAGACGAGTACAGACGACCTTCTTCAAGACAGCATGGTATATGTGAAGTTTAGGAACCCTTGTGTGTCAGTTAAGAAGGTATATTGGTGCATTTCTGTTACTGTATTTTCTTAAAACCCCCTCCCCGAAACAAAATCCTGGTCTTAAAACCCCCCCCCGAAACTAAATCCTGGCTATGCTCATGCTGCGGATTCTCGAGAGGGTTCTGATTCCATCCGTGAAAAAAAAAATGACCCAATGTTGAGTTCGCCCTTCGTATTCGCAACGCCTCCTATGTAAGTCGGGTAGTTTCCCGTTGCTTTCCTGAATATATTTTCAGCCGCTTCTACGTAGAGAACAGACGCTGTCGGATTACCGCTCCTAACATGGAGGCCGTTGTGTCCTAGGTGCTAGTTTTGGTCCGCTCCGAGTATTTGAATTCCTCGGTACTACCCTTATATCTGGGAGGCATTACCCTATCCGCCACTTGGGGACGTGCCCGATGGGGGACTAGCAACCCCTCACGGGTCTACGTGGTCTCTTAGAAAAGTATCCGACCTTTAGCCGGTAAAAAAAACTGGCATACCTGGAGCGTTGGAAACCTAATCACCCTCAAAGTAGTCTCCTTGGAACTCCACACACTTCTCCCAGCGGTGCCGCCATTGTTGGAAGCATTCCGAAAAGCCTCTTTCGGAATCGACTTTAGCTCGGCTGTCGTTGCAGCCGTAATGTCCTCTTTTGTCTGAAATTGCGTTCCTTTCAATGGCCTTTTGACTTTGGGGAATAGCCAGAAGTCGCAGGGGGCCATATCAGTAAGGAGCCTGTCGAACCAGAGATCTGGTTTTTCGCCAAAAAATTGTTAACCAATTGCGAAGAATGTGCTGCAGCATTGTCGTGATGGAGTCGCCATTTTCCTGATGACCACAACTCCAGTCGCTTACGTAGGACATCCCTACAGTACTCCCTATAGTCGTTCCGTCATTTTATTTGCATTGAAGACGTCATACGTCATTCGAACACTGCACTAACTGACGCTATCTAAAGGCGGGAAAAAATTCACGCATGCGCACGTAGGTTCAAGGTCGGCTCATGCAAGTGCGCTTGATTCAAATCCATCAGGTTTTCCAAATAGAAAATAAGGTCGGATACTTTTCTAACAGACCACGCATAACTGTTACTCGACATTATTTAACTTGATAGAAATGAAAAGAAATGCATTCTTAATGGTTACATACCTCATTTTTAGTACTTATTTGTAGATTTCGTTAGATTTAAACGTGAAAAAACGAAATGAATGACAGCTTCTATGTGAATACGTTCAACGCCCCCCGTGCCACAATTAAAACTAACGGAAATTGACATAGAACCTCAAGTGGCGCGTAAAAAACGCCACCGTAGCTACAGACTTGAACAAAATGGATGGTTAGATTAGGTTATGTTAGACGCATATAAATCAAGACAACATATCGCGAGGTAGTGCGACCTCTCGACCCGAAATAAGAAAAAAAATTCTATAGTTTAAACAATTTTTATACACCCCCTTAATTAATTTATTTTCCCTACACCTATATGTCTCGCATCTGTAAAATGTGAACATTGGGTTGCCTATATCTATAAGCACTCCAGTTTAACCCTATATTTAATAATAGTAGCAGCTCTCAACCAATCAACGAATCGTAAACCAAACGCATGTGTGTGCTATCTATCAAAACCACATATCGAGCGGTAGTGCGACCTCTCGACCCGAAATAAGAAAAATAAGAAAAACCAAACGGACTTGATAGTGTGTGCTATCAATCATAACTTAATTAATCATTAATCGCGGACTGTTACATAAGTGTGTGTTATGATGTATTTACATAGTGCACGAACTGCACAATAATGGTCATTTACAATAGTGGTTGTAGATGGAATAAAAAAAAGTAACAAACTAAACAACCAAGGGTTCAAAAATATTCTGAACATAAATGTTATTAACGTAACAAAAATAAGTTCTGTATAAAAAATAAAAAACTGGCCAAGTGCGAGTTGTGACTCGCGCACCGAGGGTTCCGTACAAACTTGTATGTAAGGTATCTTTAGGAGGACCTAACTGTATGCAACTCATCTGCTTCTGGTGCCTGACAATACCACGCAACACACTAGTGTATTTTCATAAGTTTCTAATAGTAAATTCGCATTTTTCTTGTAATTAAACTACATATTTACGGTTTTCAGATTTTTCTCTTTACATGTGCTGTAAGACACCGCTTCTTACCAAATTTCATGATTCTAGGTTAACGGGAATTACCCTATAGGTTTTGATTCCCTAGTGAAATCGCAAAATATGCGACATAAATGGTCATATCTTTTGATCGCGTTGACTTACAAATTTGATTTTTTTCACAGCTGAAAGAGACCGCAGTGCCGAGTATTTGATGCAAATTTCAACGTGTTACCTCTACGCGTTCCTGAGAAAAATGGTCTTGACTGACAGACAGACGGACGGACGGACAGACGGACAGACGGACAGACGGACAGACGGACAGACGGACAGACGGACAGACGGACAGACGGACAGACGGACAGACGGACAGACGGACAGACGGACAGACGGACAGACGGACAGACGGACAGACGGACAGACGGACAGACGGACAGACGGACAGACGGACAGACGGACAGACGGACAGACGGACAGACGGACAGACAGACAGACGGACAGACAGACAGACAGACAGCCAGACGGACAACAAAGTGATCCTATAAGGGTTCCGTTTTCGGTACGGAACTTAGTCATTATGTATAGACTAATTTCAGAACTACGAAGATGCGGATCTGCGTATGAGGAGTTAAGTAAAAAGTTTCACTTTCTTACGAAACTACATCGTTTGGAATCTGAAAACATCCGTGAAGGAGCCAGAAACCTTATAACTTTTTATCCTGGGGATTTGGATAGGATTTTGGAAAACGCGTGTCTGCTCCTGACAGCTTATTTGTCATCGAATGATGAAGTTATGGAGTTATCGTCACTGAAGCTATGCAAATACTTATCGTAAAAAGGCTTTTAGGACATTTATCGGAATTGTGCTCCGAATGCTGTTGTCTACACCCGCGTCAAACTGCTCAACAGAACGGTCATTTTCAGCGCTAAAGAGAGTAAAGAATTACTTAATATCTAACATAAGGACAGAAAAGGCTCAATTCACTCTCTGTAATGTACATAGAGTCAGAAATAATGCAGTCAATTGACTATGGCGACGTCATTCGTTCTTTTGCACAGAAGAAAGTTCGTCGTATGATTCTATAAATTTTATAGAATAACGTAACTAACTATAGTAACATAGACTCTATTATTCTAATGTTTATCAGTCATTAAACTCGATTAAAAATTATATGTTATATACTAGTGCATTTAATTTACTAAATTTCCAAAATAGTTTCGAGATGATGGGGGGGGGGGGGTGAGTAAATGTAAAAAGTGTCTAGGGGCCCTGGGTCTCTAAGTCCGCACCTGGATTTGCCTAAAGTTGCCTGATTTCGCCTAAAGTTATGATAACCTTCTTTGTGTGAGAGCATTTCTAAGCTGTCCATACAACTCTTTTTCATGTTCATTCCTCTTTTTCATGTTCATAGCTCTCGGATATCGGTGCATATGACTGTATGATGTTAAGGTCAAATGGTTTAGCCTTGATCTTGACCAGCGCGATGTGATCAAAGTAGTGGAGTGGTGAACGCATCCGCTTGTCATGCATGAGATCCCGGGTTCAAGTTCCGACCGAGCCGTGAAGATTTTTCACGGAAAGCAATGTCAAACTACCACTTGGAGTAATTCTGCGAAGTAAAACCTACCAACTAGTGCCGTTCTAAACCGGCGATAAACTGAAGGTCCAATATATTTATGGATGATTCGTTCCATAAGTATGCGCGAGAGGTTGCCTACGTTCTCGGAGAGAGTACGGCACTTCAACGCTTGGTACATTCTTGGCACAATCCACGTGCCAATTCTCCTTTTTTGGTTCATTTTGGTTCATCATTGGGACACCGGGGGATTCTTAGCATCCTTTCCCTATTCAAGGGGTGTCCGGGACTGAGAGACGTGGCTTGATTTTGAGTATCCATAGTGATGTCTTGGGGAATATATGAGGCGTTGCGAAGACGAAGGGCGAACTCAACAAATAGTGGTTTCGAGAAAAACGCATTTGAATTTTTTTTTATTCATTGCGGATAAAGGGCGAACTCAACAAAGACTGATGTCGATTTTGATGAACTTATGGCGAGCTCAATATGAAACCTATACCTGCGGATCATGGGCGTAGCCAAGGGGGGTTTGGGGGTTCAAACCCCCCCCCGAAATATCCAAACTATATACATAATTGTTATATTGAAATAAAGAGACGAGTAGAGACGACATTCTTCAAGACAGCATGGTAGATGTGAAGTTTAGGAACCCTTGTGTGTCAGTTAAGAAAGTATATTGGTGCATTTCTGTTACTGTATTTTCTTAAAACCCTCCCCCCCCAGCCACAAAATCCTGGTCTTAATTTACTTAAACTACATATTTACGGTTTTCAGATTTTTCCCTTTACATGTGCTGTAAGACACCGCTTCTTGCCAAATTTTATGATTCTAGGTTAACGGGAATTACCCTATAGGTTTTGATTCCCTAGTGAAATCGCAAAATATGCGACATAAACGGTCATATCTTTTGATCGTGTTTACTTACAAGTTTGATTTTTTTCACAGCTGAAAGAGACCGCAGAGCCGAGTATTTGATACAAATTTCAACTTGTTACCTCTACGCGTTCCTGAGAAAAATGGTCTTGACAGACAGACAGACGGACGGACGGACGGACAGACGGACAGACAGACGGACATACAGACAGCCAGACGGACAACAAAGTGATCCTATAAGGGTTCCGTTTTCGGTACGGAACCCTAAAAAACTAGTAAATAGTAAACAAATGACTAAAACTAAACATGATTGACACACGACTATAGTCTAAACTCGACCAAGGGGGCCCTGTCAACTCGTCATCACCGATTTGGCCCAAATTTACAGTATATCTATGGCTTGACTATAAATGAAAGTGACGAAAGCGGGAGGGCCAGATGGTCGTTTTTACGCCGACCGGTAAGTTACCGACAACTCATAAGCCCGCTATGTTAGCATAAATTTCAATGGACTGTCAGCGCAGCGGTAAGAGTTCGTTTTCATAGTACGAGGATCGCTGGTTCGATTCCCCGTGTGGACGTTTTTTTTACAATTTTTGAAATGACTTTCTTTTATTATTATCATTATTTGTTATTGTTTAACTTTTTAATTGTAATTATTAATTTGTGAATTTATTTATTTTATTTGTAAAAAAAGCGTCGCCACGGGGAATCGAGCCAGCGATCCTCGTGCTATGAACCCGAGCTCTTACTACTGCTTGAAATTTATGCTTATAATATAAACATAACGGACTTATGAGTTGTGGGTAACTTACCGGTCGGCGTAAAAATGACCTTATGGCCCTCCCGCTTTCGTCACTTTCATTTATAGTCAAGCCTATATCTTTAATCTGACTATGAAAACGAGCTCTTGCCGCTGCGCTGACAGGCCATTGAAATTTATGCTAACATAGCGGGCTTATGAGTTGTCAGTAACTTACCGGTCGGCATACAAATTGCCATCTGGCCCTCCCGCTTGCGTCCCTTTCATTTATAGTCAAGCCATAGATGTAAATTTGGGCCAAATCGGTGATGACGAGTTGACAGGGCCCCCTTAGTCGAGTTTAGACTGTAGTCGTGAGTCAATCATGTTTAGTTTTAGTCATTTGTTTACTATTTACTAGTTTTTTAGGGTTCCGTACCGAAAACGGAACCCTTATAGGATCACTTTGTTGTCCATCTGGCTGTCTGTCTGTCCGTCTGTCTGTCTGTCTGTCCGTCTGTCCGTCCGTCCGTCTGTCTGTCTGTCAAGACCATTTTTCTCAGGAACGCGTAGAGGTAACAAGTTGAAATTTGTATCAAATACTCGGCTCTGCGGTCTCTTTCAGCTGTGAAAAAATCACTTGTGAACTTGTGAGTCAACACGATCAAAAGATATGACCGTTTATGTCGCATATTTTGCGATTTCACAAGGGAATCAAAACCTATAGGGTAATTCCCGTTAACCTAGAATCATGAAATTTGGCAAGAAGCGGTGTCTACATATACTGTAAATTTGGGCCAAATCGGTGATGTCGAGTTGACAGGGCCCCCTTGAAAGAGCCTCTCATAAACCTCGCACATATTAACCCGCTTTCTGTCAGCTTTGTTCGTAACTTCGAAAGTTCGTAAGTCGAATGTTCGTAAGTAGAAGACTGGCTGTATTTCAAATATTGATCGCTACAGAATAATTTTAAAATATCTCTAAATAGAATCCTGAGACTTTATATATAAGATTAGACTGACAGGATTAAAATATGTTGTTGCTTAAAATGAAATTAAACCAGATTTATTTTCTAAATAATTTTCTAATTAAAAATTAAGTATTAAGCCAGCAACTACAAGTTAATTATTCAGTATTAGATTCATTAATTTAAACTGTCTATGGGTTGAAGGAGGAGGAGAGGAAAAGGGAAAAACATTGCATTTAAATGAAAACAATTTGCGAGGGGACAAAATAAATGAATTAAGAAAGCGTGCGAAAAAAGACCGGAAGGGCGCAACAAAAAATATATTATGGGGCTTAAGTGGCTGCGCGAAGATAAATCAAAAGACAAGATCTCAGAGATAACATCACTTTGAGTTATAGACTTATTAATATTAACAATGATAGTGAAAATTTAAATTTATATTAAACGACGAAAATATGGTCTCTTTGCGTTATCAACGAAAATCTGAGGGGGAAGATTAACCCAAATCGAACTTTTTTATGGGCAATAAAAATCAAGCTTTATTAATATTATATGTTACTACTGTGTCATTACATTTACGATACAAATAATGATATTAAATTAACAAATCAATAACAATCAGTTTCATTAAAATGAATAATTCATAACAACGTTTAAACAAAACTTGTTATTGCATGTTATTTCTCCTTTTATCGAAGAAAATCAAGTTTATTAAAAATATATTTTCTTCGCATAATTAAATATAAAAGTCGTGTTTGCCTTTGGAACGTTTAATAATAAGCGAAATTATGATACAGCAATAAAAAAAAATGCGAAATAACGTCAAGCATAAACCCTGGCGCGTCCACCATTTATACTTATTATTCCAACTACAAATCCGATCGATAATTTATATTTTATGCATGATAAAATCACAATGTAATGTTTATTGTTTAGTACAGCTCCGAATTTTATAACGAAACTTTGATAATTCCAAACGGAACAAAAACCGTTTCTGTATGAAATACACGCATTTTGTTTCCATTTAAATTCGAATTTGAACTCGCTTCAAATTATGATTCCGGCGCAGGGAAATAAATGATAATTATTATACCAATAACTATGGAAAGTCGTAATTATTTCTAAATTATTTACTGCTTTCAGCCCTCCGAGACTAATTAACATTCATAAATTTATTATTGTTATTGTATTGATTCGGCGTAATAACTATTGTCTATTTGAATAATTAGGTCACCTCTAGGGTGACAACAGTTTTTTTTTATTAATATGTTCTTGGTATTCTTTGATATCACAGCGATTTTTTACTAAATCTTTGATTTGATAGAAAAGTCTTCTTTTACTACACTAGTTCGACAAAAATTTTAGAATTCACAACAATAAAAAGTTTGTTGTCATTAGATCTAATAGATTTATATATTTTTTTAATTGACAACCGTGAGGCTGGTTGGCAGCAGCTCGCCATTCTTCCCGTCTCTCCGCCTTCCTCTTCAGTTCACAGTATGAGCCACAACTCATATTCTCCAGTATTTGACTCATGTACTCCAGTCTGGGTTTGCCTCTTGTCGTATACTGTTCCCTTGATTATAAGCTTCAGTAATCCATTGTGTCGCAGTATGTGGCCCACGAAATGATTCCGTCTTCTTTTTAAATATTTAAGGAAGCATCTTCTCTCTCCCACTCTGGTAAAGACTTCCTCATTTGTGACAATTTCCTTCCAAATAATTTTCATAATCCTTCTATAGCACCAGGTTTAAAATGCTAGTAGCGCGACGCTTCATACATAGGTATTCAACATTTGTTTTCTAACATCCAGACTAGGGTTTGACGGTTTTTCAAACCCGGTTTAAAAAAACCGGGTTTTAAAATATATTTGTCACATTTGAAAACCGGTTTTTAAAATAAATTTGTCACATTTGAAAACCGGTTTTTTAAATAAATTTGTCACATTTGAAAACCGGTTTTTAAAATAAATTTGTCACATTTGAAAACCGGTTTTTAAATTAAGAAAACCGGTTTCAAAGAATTCAAATTACGTAAAAATTATGCCAATTTATTAACAAGTGAAGGTATATTTGAATTTCTGTTAAATGATCTAAAAAATTTAAAGACTAAAATAAGTTTGAAATTATTATATGCTTTGCAAGCACGAATTCAAGAAAGAAGACAAGTAGAATTAGCAAGTCTTTTGCTGTATGTACAAAATCCACAACACATTTCCAGTTCAGCTAAGAAATCTAGTGTACTTCCTTTAGCGTCAAAAACCGAAATTATTAAGTTATCTGGAAAGATATTGTCTAGAATATTTCCAAATTCTTATGTGGAAACAGAATCTGATGAAGAGCAAATCAAAGAAACTACTCATCAGTGTAATGCTTTTTTGAAGGAAGCCATGGAAAAATCAATTCATAAGTTTCTTGAAGACCCTGAAGAAAAAATCCAAAGGCACTGAAAGCTGTATTTTCTTTATTTGAGGCAACGAATAAAAGAACCAAAAACTTTCTTATTTGTTGCCCTTGAAACTATAAAACCAAGCTAGTGAACAAGCAAGTAGTTAGTGAACGAGTATTATAAAATTTTCCTTTCATTTTGACTTTGATATTGATATCGTTCTTTGTTATTTTATATAAATTAAATAAAATATTTTTCCTAATTCTATTTTTTCCACAAAAATTTGAAAACCGGCTAAAACCGGTTTTTGGAAATCTGGAATTCGAAAACCGGTTTTTCAAAATATCGGTTCTTGTATAAACCCTAATCAAGACTTATGTTCTTTGGAGTAAATAGGTTCTTCTTTTTATAGAAAGCGTTCTGGGCTTGGGCAATCCTACTTAATATCTCTCTGCTGCATCTTCCATCATTCGTTATTTTACTTCCCAGATAATTAAACTCATTCACTTCTTGTTCCATTTAATTTCTGAACGTCTTCTTCATTTTCTGCAATTAGCGCATGTCATCAGAAAAGCTTATCATGTCAACTTTATCTCCACGAATATTTACTCCTTTGATAAATTCCTCTCTTATTTGGTCGATTGCCTTTTGTACATATATTGAATAGGTTTTGTTTGAATCTAACCTAACCTAACCTATCCTACCCTAGACTGGTAGGATAGGGAACAACCCTGCCATACACCCTTTCTGATGTGTGCTTTTTCTTCCTTGCTACCACAACAAAATGTTCCAGTCTCTTGCTTATAGATATTATGGATGAGTCTTCTTTTTCTGAAGTTGATACCTGTTTGATGAAGAATAGAACATTCCAGTTCTCATCGTCAAACGCCTTTCCAAGGTCGAAGAACGCTAAGATAGCAGGTTTGCTTTTCTTCATCAGCTTCTCTTTCACTTGACTCAATGCCAAGATTGCCTCCCTTGTCCCGACTCCTTTCCTAAACCCAAATTGATCATCAGATAGCTTTTCAATATTTCAGGTTATTGCGGCTCACGGCGTGAGAAGAAGAAGACTTGTCGGAACATATCCACTATTGTCAAACGCCTTTTCAAGGTCGAAGAACGCTATGAAAGTAGGTTTGCCTTTTTCATCTGCTTCTCTATCACTTGACTCAATGCCAAGATTGCTTTTCTTGTTCCGGCTCCTTTCCTAAACCCAAATTGATCATCAGATAGGTTTTCAACATTGAGGCCTTTTGCGGCTCACGGCGTGAGAAGAAGAAGACTTGTAGGAACATATCCTCTATTGTCAAACGCCTTTTCAAGGTCGAAGAACGCTAAGAAAGTAGGTTTGCCGTTTTCATCTGCTTCTCTATCACTTGACTCAATGCCAAGATTGCTTTTCTTGTTCCGGCTCCTTTCCTAAACCCAAATTGATCATCAGATAGGTTTTCAACATTGAGGCCTATTGCGGCTCACGGCGTGAGAAGAAGAAGACTTGTAGGAACATATCCTCTATTGTCAAACGCGTTTTCAAGGTCAAAGAACGCTATGAAAGTGGGTTTGCTTTTTTAGTGCCGTTCGGAACCGGCGATAAACTGCTAGGTCCCGTATATTAGCGGATGATGCACAAGTATGCCCGAGAGGTTGCCTAAGCTCTAAGAGAGTACGGAACCTTAAGAAGAAGAAGGTGGTGGTGCGTCGTATGGTAGGTAGGCAGAGATCACAATGAGCGTCTTAATTGCCTCTTCCACACGTTAGCTTTCACCAGATTTCTGGAACGTTGATCGTGTAACGCTAGAATGTCAATATCATTCCTAGCAAATATGCAGGATCTGATATTGTGTAGGTGTAGTCGTAAATTAACTTGGTTTCACCCAGACACAATTTTGCGCTGGGTTCTTGGCACAAGGCTATGCTGATGTCCCCAGCTGCTTGAAATTTACGTAGGGAGGCAGAGGTCACAGCACTATGTTGAAGGTTTATTTGAAGTACCTTCACTAGTGGCGTGGGGACCTTGTATTCGTAGTTTGTAAGATTTTGCAAAAGATCTGCACAGATATTTCTAAAACTGTCTTGTTTTACCAAGTAGCTTCGGACCTCTACTTTCACTGGTGGGCTTTCTTCCATACACCCCCTAAAGTTAGCTGATTTAAATTAAGATAGGCTTTGCAGCCCTTGCAGGATAGCTAGGATAGCCTTTCAGATAGGCTTTGCAGTCTTGGTCAGCTCCCTTAAGGATGCAGAATCTATTTAAAGAACCAGTGTAACCTATCTTAGGATCAGCATGACAATACTCCAATCTTCTATGTTTAGGCACTTGATCTGGGTTTTAAGTAGAGGGAGTTTTTTAGCCGATTCCTTTGTCCTTAGAAGTTCAGTGGGAACCCAAACCAGAACCTCGGTCGTACGGACAATGTCTCTAACGGACTGAGGGCTGCCCCCTCCTAAGGTAGAAGTTTGGCCACCCTCTCCAGGAGCCAACTTTTTTATACCTCGTTGGAACAAGTAACGTAGACTTGTTCTCTCCCTTGTCGTACTCCCTTGTCGCCGAAACCGTTGCTAAAATGAGAAACGGTGCTTGGTTCTTGGTCAGCTCCCGTAAGAATGCATAATCTATGTGGAGAACCAGGGTGGTTCCTTTAGGATCAGCATTACTGCTAACAATACTCCAATCATCTACGTTTAAGCCCCTGTTCTGGATTTTAAGTGGAGGGAGTATTTTAGCCGGTTCCTTTGTCCCTAGGAGTTCGGTGGGAACTAAAACCAGAAACTTGGTAGTACGCATAATGTCTCTAGTGAACTGAGGACTGCCCCCTCCTAAGGTTAAAGTTTGGCCAGCCGCTCTAGGAGCCAACTTTTTGAAACCTCGTCGGAAAAAGTAAAGTAGACGACGCCCTTGTCGACGAAGCTGTTGACAAAATGAGGACCTGTGCCTGGGTCTTGGTCAGCTCCCGTAGGAATGCAGAATCTATGTAGAGAACCGGTGTGGTTCCCTTAGGATCAGCATGACTGCTAACAATACTCCAATCATCTAGTTTTTTTTTTTTAAATCCCAGAAAGATATAGGTATAATACATATGGGTTCTTTAAAGTGATTGAAGTAAATCTTCAAAATCTTGATAGTTATATATATATATATATATATATATATATATATATATATATACATGTAGACACAAGTATTTCTCTAAGTTTTCTTCTAAATTGTTTGTAGGAATTCTCTTCGGTGAGACTGGTTGGGAGTTTATTGTAGAGGAGGATTCCATTAATATTAGAGACCTCGTCAGTCTATATCTAGGAGTGCACAGTTTATTGTGTGCCCTGGTGGGATAGTTATGCTTCTCCATATTTTTGGGCAGGGTATGTTTGATTTTATGGATGTGACTGCTTGTTATATAATGTATACGCCAAGGACAGTTAATATTTTCAGTTGCGGGAGGTTTAAGAGTAACCGAATTATCCTCTTTTGTGTTTTTAAGACCCTTTCCAGTTCCGGTGATGTACCCCACACTATTATTCCATAGCTGAGTTTAGATTGAATTTCTGCGTAATAATAGTTTATTAGATCAGGATGTCAGGGAATTTTCTCAGTTGGCGAAGGCAGTATGCTTTTTGATTTAGAGACTTGCATAACTCTTCGATTTGATTGTGCCATGATAAGTGTTCTTGTACGTTTAGCCCAAGAAATTTAGTGTATCTCGCTCTTTTTAAAGGCATATTATTAAATCTTAATGATAAATCCTCTATATACTTAGCTCTGTGTGGTTGGAATACGACAAATTCAGTTTTCTCCAAGTTGAGGAATAGTTTATTAGCTGAGAACCAAGAGTTTAAAGATTTCAGGAGGTTATTTGCATCTTGCTGGCTAGCTATCAAGTTGCATTCGGATATGAGAAAGCTAGAGTCATCCGCATACAGGGTGCAGAAATTGCCATGGATGTATGGAACTGGATCTGCTGAGTAGAGTAGAAACAGGGTCGGCGAAAGCACACTTACTTGAGGAACACCTGCTTTCAAAGGTAATTTAGGTGAGATGCTAGATTTAAGCTTTGAAGATATCTTTACATATTGGGTTCTGTCTTTCAAGAAAGACTGTAGCCAGTTTCCAGCCTTTCCCTTTATACCATATCTATAGATCTTGTTAATTAATAGAGCATGATTTACACAATCAAAGGCCTTGCTCAGATCACAGAAGATGCCTATTGAGAATTTGCCCTTGTCGATTTCTGCTAATATTTTATTATATCGCTCTAGAATGGCTGTGTTTGTGGATTTGCCCGTTTGGAAGGCATGCTGTTCGCGCGGAATAATTCTATGTTTTACCAAAAAGGTTAGAAGTCTGAAACAGGAATTCTAAGGAAACAGTATTCTAATATTTTAGAAAAGACGGATAATAGCGTAATCGGTCTAAAATTATTTATTGTAGTCGTATCTCCCTTTTTGTGGATAGGTATTATAGAAGCTACAGTATTTGTGGGAACTCTTCAGAATCGAAGGAACAGTTTACAATGTTTTCTACAGGTTTACCCAAATATGGCAAGTTCATCAGGACAGTCCATCAGGTCCATACGCATTTCTATTTTTTAATTTTTTGGCGATAAAATTTAATAGCTCAGATTCACTATATTCGTCCAAGTAAATAGTTTCTTCTATAAAGGGGACGTGGTTGGTGGAAATAGTTGGTGGTAATGTTCTGGATGATTTCTTCTGGGGATTTTGCAAAAAAGCTATTAAATTCCGTGGCAATTTTTTGGGGGTCATGGAGGGTGCTGTCATTCAATCTAATGCCTGTTATTTCGTGTCGAGAGATTTCGTTTGTTACCTTGTTGATAATTGTCCAAGCAGTTTTTTGTTTATTGTCTGAGTTATTCATCATTTTTTGATAGAAAATTCTTCGACAATTTTTTATCATTTGGATATGATTTCTCTTCCTTTCTAGATATAGATTTCTTAATATTGGGAACTTTTTTTGTAAGACAAATAACTTGTATCTGGAAATCCTTGCTGCCTTAGATATCCAATTTTGATTGATTGTGATTGATTGATTTGTGTTAATGGGAAGCAATTATAGTAGTGTAGTTGGAGAATATTTATTAACGCTGAAGTTTTGTCATTGCATCTGACTGAAAATAAATCTGCCTAATTTATTTTCCTTGGAAAAGATTCTAGTTAGTCTATATTGTTTGTTATTGGTTTCACTGCTTTTACTGGTCAAAATAATAGCTCTATGGTCCGAAAAGACACAGTCTGATGTTGATAGTCCGTATCTATAGTTTGCCAAAATATTGTCTATTATTGTGTGTGATGTTCGTGTGATTCTAGTATACTGATTTACCAGTAGCCCAAACGATTCATATTTAATAGATTTAATAGATATCATATTTAATAGATTTAATTTATCACGGGAATTCTCAGCAAAATCGATGTTAAAGTCACCAACGATGATTATAGATGAGAATCTAGTGAAAAGGTTGTCTAGGATATTTTCTAATGTGACCATAAAAGTTTCTATGCATCCCTGTAGGTGGCCTATATGCATTAATTATTACAGTTGAGAATACTGTTTTCCACAAAATGGCACATATCTCAATATGTTTCTCATATCATGTAAATGGCACATATCTCAATATGATGGGATTTAAATCGGGAGAAACTCTAGCCCATATGGCAACACCACCACCAAAGGAGTTTGGTCTACAATAAAAGGAGATTAGTTTATAACAATGTATATGGAGTATTGAAAGCTTATCGCTTGTCAACCAGGTTTCGGTTAGGGACAGGAAATAAGGTTTAGTAACATCTAGTAGCATTTCCAATTCGGCTATTTTATTCTGGAGCGATTGTATATTTAGATATAGCATAATCGTTGCTTTTTCCCTCTTGTTTGGTGTAGTTTTCTCCTTGGAGATGGTTTCGCTTAGATTTGTCGATTGTTTTGTTCTAGCCTGATTAAAAAACGGTTTATTCAGGTGTGTTTAGGCCCGCTGTCGTGGGGCGGTACGTTGCGGTGGACTCCTTCACCGTGGATGAAGTCCGCAGAGCGGTAGCCTCACTATCCGCGAAAAAGGCACCCGGCCCAGACGGGCTGCCTAACGAGCTGTTCCGGCTGGCAGCAGGGGGGGACCTCGAAGGACTTGCCGACGTCTGCAACAGATGTCTGGAAGAGGGAGTGTTTCCCAGGTGTTGGAAAAAGGCCATTTTGGCCCTTATTCCAAAGCCGGGTAAGGATCCCTCGACGCCTGATGCGTACAGACCGATCTGTTTGCTGGACGGTGGGGCAAAAGTTCTGGAATGGTTGCTCCTATGGCGGTTACAAGCCGTTATAGAGCAAGGGGGGCGGACTCGCTCCGGAACAGTTCGGCTTCCGTAAAGGGGTTGGGACGGAGGATGCCATTCGGGCTGTCCTTCGTGTCGCGGAGGGGGCCAACAGCGGACCGTACCGCACCAGGGGGCATTGTGTGGTCGTCAGCTTTGACGTCGCCAACGCCTTCAACACGGTACAATGGTGGTTGGTTATTGAGGCCCTAGACCGTTGGAAACTACCGGAGACGTTGCTGAGGCTTACTGCCAATTACCTGCGCGACAGAACCATCAGTTACGCGAGGGGGAAGACTGGCGTGAGCGGGGGTTGTCTGCCGGGGTTCCGCAGGGATCGGTTCTAGGACCTTTCTTGTGGAATGTCGCCTATGACGGCCTTCTGCGGACGCTGAGACGGTTACTGCCCACAGGGGTGGGTATTGTGGCATATGCAGACGACCTGGCACTCGTCTTCACAGACAGGTGCTGGGATATGCTGCGTCTCAGGGTCACGCGCGCGGGGGAACTCGTTCGGGAGTGGATGGAGACGGCGGGCCTTCAGCTCGCCGCCTCTAAAACACAGGCGGCCCTGCTCTCTACTAGAAGGTCAGGCAGAGGCATTCTGGAGATCGAAATTTTGGGAGAGAAGATACCGGTCGAACGGTCGATTCGGTGTGATCCTCCAGGCGGGTCAGTGGGGATTACACGCGTGCCATGCCGCCGGCAACGCGGCACGCGCGTCACAACAGGTGGCGCGTCTCATGCCGAGGGCCTCCGGGCCTGGTGAGGGTAGGAGGAGGCTTATGGCCAGTGTGGCCACTAGTAGACTCCTATACGCGGCACCGGTGTGGGCAACGGCGGTGAGGGGTAACGCTCGTAACAGGGAGCGTTTGCGACGGGCACTGCGCCCGGTGGCCATCAGGGTCGCCCGGGCTTACCGAACTGTTAGCAGTGACGCCGTGGAGGTCATATCGCGGATTCCTCCCGCGGACCTCCTTGTTATGGAGCGCGCGTCGGTGAGGGACGCAAGAACTTCTGGTGGGAACCGCGGGGAGGCAAGGAGAGCTGCTCGGGAGCAACTACTTGCCTGCTGGCAGGAGAGGTGGTCACGTGGCGGAAACGGCGCGTGGACTCGTCGTCTCATCCCTGATTTAATTCGGTGGATGGGGCGAGGGCTGGATGAGGCGGGTTCGTACTTTCTCACCCTGCTTCTTACCGGACACGGGTCCTTCCGAGCGTATCTCCATAGGATTGGGAAAGCCCCAGACGACAGGTGCATATCCTGTGGAGAGGGCGTGCGCGACGACGCGGAGCACACTCTCGTGGCGTGTCCGCGTTGGGAGAAGGAGCGACAGGCCCTGGCGTCGGCCCTGGAACGGGAAGTCACGGTCGAAGCCGTGGCGGGTGGCCTCGCCGGCGAGGTGGGGCGGGGCGTGTGGGCGGCCTTAAGCGGATTCGCGGCCACAGTCATGCGGGCTAAGGAGTTGCCTGTGTGGGAACAAGGGCGGTAGAGTTTTTTCTTGTTTTTTTTTTGTTTGTCTCTGTTTTTTTTTTTTTTATTACTTGTGTTGTAATTGTTGCAATTGTAAATGCTATTGTATAGCATATTTTGCTTTACTTTTTTTACTTTCGTGTAAATACTGTTGTATTTTTATTCGAAGGGTGGGCAGAGGCAGTAATGCCATCGCTGGCGGTCCCTCTGTCCTTCCGTTTCGAGTGGAGTCACTTTTGTGGAGACACACAAAAAAAGGTGTGTTTAGGCCATATTTCAGGATTGTTGATTTTTCTCAGATCTTCATAAGGAACAGACAATTTGAAGGAAGCGTATTCTCGGGGATATTTGGAGATCAGTTTTGTGCAGAGGACTGTTTGAAAATCTTTGTTATTCAAATAAGTTATAATATCAGTCTCTGTAAGTTCTGGATCCAGTTTAAAAACATGTACGTGGGCGTATTTCATTGCCGCTTTTATATTTGAGTTTTCTGAGTTAGTTCCAATGATTGTATTGGATTTTCTGGTTGGTGTTCTTTTTTTATAGTTAATCATAAAAAATTTATTATTATCTTTATCTTTATCCGTTATCTTTAGTTCTAAGATCCTTACTTTCTTTATGCAACTGAGAGTCCTTCTCTTCGACTCGAGATTTAGATTTTGGATTGCACTTGGAATCTGTTGGCCCTGACGGTATTTTATCGGAGTAATAAGTATTTTAGTGGGTCTTTTTTCGTGTGTTATATTAGCCTCTTCAGGTATTTTATCAGCCTCAAATTCCCGACTTGGATTAATTACTGTTCTACTGGATGTAGAATTACATAAAGTCTCGACCATACCTTGTAAATTTCTAACTTCGTCACATAATAGATTTACGGTATTTTTCAGTGCCCCAATCTCTTTCCTTATAATATCACTCAACAATTTCGCAAAAAGAGGGTTAGAAAAAATCTGAATTAAATCATCTTGCATTAGAACGCAGTTCTCTTGGCATGTTGATTACTTATGAAAATAAATTTGTTGCAGTTAGATTGGAGTTGCTTGAATCTCGATGAAATCACCAAATCAACTGTCGAGTTTTTAGTCGTCGAAATCCAAAAGTTCCAAACGAATTTTCACCAAAAATGCGCTGAGAACCTCAAGAAACACTTTAAATTTAGTAGTTCTTTTTGGATTCAATATTTCAAGCCCTTCTAAGCACTATTTAAAAGACTCTTTGTGGAAAGCTTACAAAACACCACACTGACAGCTGTCAAAAATCTAGTCTTGTCTTTAGTTTAAATCTAGTCCCTCCTAAGGTTGAAGTTTAGCCACCCGCTCCAGGAGTCAACTTTTTGAAACCTCATCGGGAAAAGTAACATAGACGACTCCCTTGTCGAGGAAAGTTTTGACAAAATGAGGACCTGTGTAAGGATTGTAACCCGGTGTCATTTTCAATTCGGCCGGATCCGGCCTATTTCCATAGATTCGGCCGGATCTGACCGGATCCGACCGGATCGATGGAAATTCGGTTGATCCGATCAGGGTAATTTTTCTTTTCATTCCCACATGGAGTGTTTCCAGGGTAATGAACTGAGTGTATTATATAGGTAGACAAATAATTAAAAATCTAGTACAGTGTTGGTAACTAGACATCATAGATCTGTCTAATGAATGACACAATTATCATAATAATCAGTTTATAACTATTTAGTTTAATCAACTTACTATAAATACCGTATTTACCGGTGTATAAGGCGCATCCTAAAATTTAACCAACTCTTTGTCCGCCTATTAAGGTAATCTATATTTTAGAGGCAATTTTTTTGGAAAAAAGTTGCGTGTTATACACCGACAAATTCGGTATTTATTTTTTATTACTCGTGAGTTAAAAGTACTATCTTGGCGCACGTTTTTTAGTGCTACAAATGCCATTTTTGTTTGAATTAACGCATAACATGGGTAACGCACGCAAATATTCATTATCGCAAAGTTACATTAAAAATAAATAAATAAATAAAAAAATAAAATAAACACAATCAAGACCCCAATATTAAAAAAGTGAAGTGAAAGTGAAATTTTTTTTCATTACAAAATAAAAATAACAATTTAAGAAAACTTTTTAAAATGAGTGTAAATTTTATAGTGATACCGGAGACTGATGAGAGTTCTTATGAGTCTTATGACGAATACACACCACCGGATGTAATTGAAAAAGCAAATTCTTCGATTTTTTTCTATTTTCATTGGATGGCCCCTGAATTCCAAACTTGTAAGATACGTCCCCTCGCATAGGTAATAAAAAATATTATCTGCAGCACAAGTGGTATTGTCAATTGCCCTCATGAGCTAATATGCGCACTCACTTCGATCGTGCGCCGAATTTTGCTTTTGTAACCAATTGACAACTTACCGCCCTTTTTTTTCCTCTAACCAATGTGGGTCCAGGGGGGTTAGCCCTTAAAACACTGCGGCCCATTAACCTATTGTATTTTCCCACATTGTTTCGTTCATGACTGTCCGAGAAAATGCGGATGTTTCTACTTTTGTAGTTCATTCTCAAATTTTCACGGGCACAGACAATGATAGTGTGTATTTCTGCTTAAAATACTGTGGCATGTGTCCCCAGGGGTACAGATAGGCTGCACCCCTAAGACAGTCCATAGATTCCTGCGCCAGTACCATTGTCCTTCTTGGAGCCGTCTGTATACCAATCCAGTTCTCCTTGGCAAGTGGTTATTTGGTTGCCTTCTGTCCATCGTAGATGTGTTTTGAAGGGTAGATCGAATGACAGCTTTTTGGGCATCGAATCCCCCTCTATATTGAGGTACGATTCTGAAATGACATTCGTTATCATGGTGTGTCCTGACCTCGGCAGATATTCCCATGTGCCATTGCATATGCATCTGAAAGCTCCCATACCTGCCTCGACCATGATAAAGATATCCAGGGGAGGAAGGCCTAGAATCACCTCCAGAGCCGCAGTTGGGGCGGTTTTCATCGCTCCCGTAATTGCTAAACAGGCCAGTCTTTGAACATAGGAGAGTTCTCTGATGGCCTGCTTTTGCTTCACTTTGGTCCACCATACTGTGGAGCCATATGTCAGAATGGGTCTAATTACCATAGTGTATAGGCAGTATACCATGCTTGGTTTCAGTCCCCATGATTTTCCAAGTGTTCTTTTGGTCATCATCAGTGCCATTTTACACTTGTTGGTAGCTTTCTTTAGGTGTTGAGTCCAAGTCAGTTTGGCATCCAGGATTACACCTAGATACTTGACTTCATCACTCACCTTTAGATGCTCGTTATAGAAAATTGGGGGCTTTAGCCCATCCGTTTTTCTCATACTAGTGCCATGGTACTAGAGTAGATTTTTGGGGATTGACCCGAAGGTCGACCCCCCTGCACCAACTCTCTACCTCGTTCAGTGCTTCTTGCATAAGCACTGCTATTATAGAAGAAAATTTACCCCTGATGAGGATGACTATGTCATCCGCATAGCCTTGGGTGTAAAATCCTTTATTATTTAGTAACACAAGCAGGCTATCAACAACCATGTCCCAAAGGAGTGGAGATAGACCCCACCCTGAGGACATCCCGTGATGATAGCTACCAGCATTGTCTCACCCGCTACTGTAGCCTTAACATTTCTACCCTGTAGCATGGAATTAATCCATCTGATTGATGTTTTATTTGCACCATGGCTCCGGGCTGCATTGGCTATACTGTCGAAGGAGGTGTTGTCAATTGCACCTTCGATATCAAGGAAGGCACCAAGCGCCAATTCCTTGTTTTCTAGTGTGTTATCTATTCTAACCACTAATTGGTGTAGAGCAGATTCACATGATTTTCCTGGTTGATAGGCATGCTGATTAGAGTGTAGGGATCTGTCTAACAAGCAGGTCTCTCTCAGATGCCTTTCAACCAGTTTTTCTAACGTTTTCAATAGAAAGGAGGTTAGGCTTACTGGTCTATAGCCTGTTTAACCGGTTTAGCCTGGGTGTAATATAGACGCCCGGTTTTTTGTGTAAATACCTTTTACTTGCCTCCAGGGAGTTGGCACATAGCGTGATGCCAGACTTGCCCTGTATAGCTTGATCAGTATGGGCACCAGCGTCTCCCTCCCCTGCCACAGAAGGGCGAGGAAGACACCGCCCGGGCCAGCTGCTTTGTATGGGACAAAGGTATTTATGGCCTATTTAATTCTTTCATATGTGACAACCCTCTTAGACACCTGCCAGTCATACCTCGTCCCTCTTGTTTGAGAGCGTACGGCTCTTAAACAAGAGTCAGGATTATCCATTGTTGGGTCGATCACATAGGAACCTGGGAAGTGAGCTTGGAGTAAAACTTCCATAGTTTCCTTTCCATTGGTTGTGTGTTTTCCGTTTGGTTTTCTGATAGTACCAACCGGATTTAACGGGTTCTTTATCAGAAGTAGGTTCTTTATCTCTGGAGTCTTGCTGTTTCAGATGTACTTTCGACATCTTCACACATCTTCCTCCAGGACTCCCTTCTAGCCCTCCGTACAGATTTGTTATAATCAATGAGTGTAGCCGTTTATTCGGTCCACATCCCTGTCTTTTTAGCTCTATTATAGAGCTTTCTCGTTTAGTTTTTCTTCTGTACTTGAACAGAAGAAAAACTAAACGAGAAAGCTCTATAATCCTTGCTCCACCACCTAACTTCTCGTTTCTTAGTTCGCTTCACTTGAGGACAGCTGTCATGTTAAGAATTTATATAGAGAGTAGAGTAAAGTGGAGGTTTCTTCAATATCATGCGGACTGGTTATGTTCGAACTTTGTATGTATTTGTATGTAACACATTTGTATGTATCTTTAGCACTTCCTTATAGTGCTCCCAGTCAGTTTTGCGTGGATTACGATACACATTATCTGTCCTGTCAATGGCGTTGACCTCCAGAAAGATGTATCCATGGTCCGACAACAACGGTTCTTCGGACACATACCCCACCCCTTCTTACTAGTGCACTTGTATATAAGGACGCCAAGGTCATATCAATAACCTCTTTCTGTCGTTTTGTTTGAAAGGTGGGCCTGTTACCGACATTTAGCAGAGATTATTTTGCCAGATTCGTGGACACTAAATATCTATGCAAAGACTCACCTCTTTTGTTGGTTTTGATGCTCCCCCATGCTATGTTTTGGGCGTTGGCATCCATCCCAACCAGGATCTGGAGATTGGAAACCTCGCAGAATTTCACCAGGCGCTCCAATTCTGCGGTAGGTGGTGGTTCAGGTGCATCGTATGTTAGGTACGCAGGGGTCACAATAAGTTCCCTAACTGCCCCCCCCATGCGATACCTGATTTTTGCTGTGGCAAGATCTCTGAAACAGTGGTCGTGCAACGTTAATATGTAAATATCTTTCGTAGCATAAATGCAGGATCTGATATTGTTACCGGAGTAGTCTTAGATTAACTTACCCTTAGCTTCACCCAGACCCATTATTTTGCCTCTGTTTAACCAGGGTTCTTGGATCAGGGCTATGCTGATGTCTCCAGCAGCTAAGATTCTGCATAGGGAGGCAGAGGCAGCCGCACTATGCTGAAGGTTGATCTAAAGTACCTTTACCAGTGGGCCCCTCCGCTCCCTTCCCTATGATCCTGAAAGTGAACTGATTTAGACCAAAATAGACTTTGCAGCCCTTTTTGGTCAGCTCAATCACGGATGCGGAATCTATGTAGAGAACCAAAGTGGTTCCCTTATGATCCGCATTACTGCGGACAATACTCCATTCCTCTACATTTAAGCCCCTGTTTTGGGTCTTAAGTAGGGGGAGTATTTTAGCTGGCTCCCTCGTTCCAAGGAGTTCAGTTGGAAATCAAACCGCCACCTTGGTCGTACGGACAATATCTCTCGCAGTACCCGCTCTGAGAATTGCCCCCTCCCAAGGTTTAAGCTTGGCCAACTTCTCCAGGAGCCAGACTTTTGCAGTTTCGTCGGTACAGGTAAAGTAAACTACGCCCTTGTCGACAAAGCTGTTTATAAATTGGGGGCCTGTGCCTAGTTCGCAGCTCCAGATCTCCCTCATTAGCTTTGATTGCAGAAGCTTACCTTGTTCTTCTGTCAGCTTTTCCTCAGGATATTTCCGAAGAACAATTTTTTCAGGCAGAGAGAGCTTCGCTGTAGGACTGCCTAGGCCTGCTCTGTGAGCTAGCACCAGGTTTGTTCCACAGCGACCCCTCCGTCCTGGGCCTTTTAGGCTCCAGAGGCCGAGGATAGCTCCGTCTGGGAGACGGTGTACTACCCTCAGACCTCAGCCTTTTGACGACGGCAGTCCCAGACCCACTTCCGGCACTAGTGCCAGTCGGTGCGTCCGCTCCCGCCGCCGGCTTGCCGGTCACACGCAGTTGAGGATCAACTTTGGCTCTAACGGCCTCCTTTTTCACCTTTCTGCGTTGCGACCCACTTATTCTGTACCTCTTTTCTTGCGTTGTTTGCAAGCTCGAGGTAGCAGTGCTTGGGGCACCTTCTGTGGGTCTAGTGGTTGATCCACTTCCCCTCAGAGGTGACCCATTAGGAGAAGGAGTCTTATCGCTGCGGCTATCAACCACAGCGACATCCTCCTCCCCTAATATTTTATTTAAGTTAGGCCTGCTGCCCCTGCTACGGTTCTAAGCTGTTCTACTAGGTCTACATCCAGTGGATGTTCCCCTGTAGCTGGTTTGGGAATTTTAGTTTTTTTGTATTTATTTGGATTCATTTTTGTTCCCACGAGTAACTAGGGAAATAAGTGGTCCGCTCCTGCAGAGCCCCGCATGCAGGAGTAAGGCTATGTAGACCGGAAGGGCGCCCTGTATCCCGGGTGCACCGTTAGCGACACTGAAATCACCCCAGTGCCATCCATCCATCACTACGGTAGCTTACAGCTTGGATTAGGGTTTGAAGGCGAAAAAGATAGATTACAGAAGATCCTTAGATCTGAAGTGAACAAGAGTTAGGCCAAGTGAGGCCTTGACAGTATAGAAAGGGAAGTAAGTGGATGTCTGCCGTAAATCAGGAAGAGTTAGATGGCAGTCATCCTGCTAGGGCACCCCGTTTCTGCCAGGAACTGTTTCGCCAGTTGCGAACCCCTCGGGTTGGGAAGTTCTTAGTTGTTGAAGTTCTTAGTGCTCCTCGCATCAGCAATGTCCAAAGGGCAGCGCGAAGCTAAGCCCCCGCACCACGACAAGGTGACTTCCATTCGCGGGGCTAAACCGCCCTAGTTGCAAAACATACTATTAAGTATAGGTACATTATTTATCCCAATATCAATTTTGGTTTTGAAAAAACCACGTGTTTAGTTAAAGACATGAGCACGACGCATTTAAAGTACCTACTCATGCAACAGCGCGTTATTTGTTACTCATGTAACAGCTCATTATTTACAAAAAATTAGTGATGCCGGATCCGCCGGTTTACCGGATCCAGTTTTTCGGATTGTAATCCCCAGTGCTTGTGCCTAACAAGTTCACAGCTCCATATTTCCTTCATTAAGTCCTGTTGCAGAAGTTTTTACGGCATTTATTTGCTCTCATTTTCCTGTTTAAAAACAAAGAAATTTTAACTGAAAAAAACTGTGACTGCGTGTTATTTTTTTTTGCATGTTTAACAAATTCGGATTGCAATCCCTAGACCTGTGCTTAACAGGTTCACAGTTCCATATTTCCTTCATTAAGTCTTGTCGCAGAAGTTTGTACGGCATTTATTTGCTCTCATTTTCATGTTTAAAAACAAAGAAATTTTAACTGAAAAAAAAAAACTGTGACTGGCCACGAGCGTCACCACAACACCACTCGCGCCGGCTCACGTGGCACCATGAGCACCATGCATTTAAAGTACCTACTCATGCAACAGCGCGTTGTTTGTTACTCATGTAACAGCTCATTATTTACAAAAATTAGCTACACCGGATCCGGTATATTTGTACCGGATCCGGTAAACGTTTAGTGATGCCGGATCCGCCGGATTACCGGATCCGTTTTTTCGGATTGCAATTCCCAGACCTGTGCCTAACAAGTTCACAGCTCCATATTTCGTTCAGTAAGTCTTGTTGCAGAAGTTTGTACGGCATTTATTTGCTCTCATTTTCCTGTTTAAAAACAAAGAAATTTTAACTGAAAAAAACTGTGACTGTGTGTTAATTGTTTTTTGCATGTTGAACAAATTCGGATTGCAATCCCTAGTCCTGTGCCTAACTGGTTCACAGTTCCATATTTCCTTCATTAAGTCTTGTCGCAGAAGTTTGTACGGCATTTATTTGCTCTCATTTTCATGTTTAAAAACAAAGAAATTTTAACTGAAAAAAAAACTGTGACTGGCCACGAGCGTCACCACAACACCACTCGCGCCGGCTCACGTGGCACCATGAGCACCATGCATTTAAAGTACCTACTCATGCAACAGCGCGTTATTTGTTACTCATGTAACAGCTCATTATTTACAAAAATTAGCTACACCGGATCCGGTATATTGGTACCGGATCCGGTAAACGTTTAGTGATGCCGGATCCGCCGGATTACCGGATCCGTTTTTTCGGATTGCAATTCCCAGACCTGTGCCTAACAAGTTCACAGCTCCATATTTCGTTCAGTAAGTCTTGTTGCAGAAGTTTGTACGGCATTTATTTGCTCTCATTTTCCTGTTTAAAAACAAAGAAATTTTAACTGAAAAAAACTGTGACTGTGTGTTAATTGTTTTTTGCATGTTCAACAAATTCGGATTGCAATCCCTAGTCCTGTGCCTAACTGGTTCACAGTTCCATATTTCCTTCATTAAGTCTTGTCGCAGAAGTTTGTACGGCATTTATTTGCTCTCATTTTCATGTTTAAAAACAAAGAAATTTTAACTGAAAAAAAAAACTGTGCCTGGCCACGAGCGTCACCACAACACCACTCGCGCCGGCTCACGTGGCACCATGAGCACCATGCATTTAAAGTACCTACTCATGCAACAGCGCGTTATTTGTTACTCATGTAACAGCTCATTATTTACAAAAATTAGCTACACCGGATCCGGTATATTTGTACCGGATCCGGTAAACGTTTAGTGATGCCGGATCCGCCGGATTACCGGATCCGGTTTTCCGGATTGTAATCCCCAGACCTATGCCTAACAAGTTCACAGCTCCATATTTCGTTCAGTAAGTCTTGTGGCAGAAGTTTGTACGGTATTTATTTGCTCTCATTTTCCTGTTTAAAAACAAAGAAATTTTAACTGAAAAAAACTGTGACTGCGTGTTCATTTTTTTTGCATGTTGAACAAATTCGGATTGCAATCCCTAGACCTGTGCCTAACTGGTTCACAGTTCCATATTTCCTTCATTAAGTCTTGTCGCAGAAGTTTGTACGGCATTTATTTGCTCTCATTTTCATGTTTAAAAACAAAGAAATTTTAACTGAAAAAAAAACTGTGACTGCGTGTTAAATTTTTTTTGCATGTTCAACAAATTCGTGCGTTTCTGTGACTTTAAAAAAAGTAATTACCAGCCATAATTATATATTAACAACCAGAAAAATATATAAAAGCGGGCTGCGATTGTAGAGATTGTTAATATTTAATTTGGCTTTATAAAACAGCGGTTTTGAATAGCAAATATTGTTTCATTTCTCAATGAATCTTTTATGAACCTGGATATTAATAAATAAAACAAAAATAGATTTGCGTTAATGTTTAGGAATAATCGAGGTCGGCAGCCCATTGTACCATTTTTTTATGTTACAATAAATGTCATTATCATTAATAAAATTTAAAGATTCAGCTGTAGGCACTAGGTGAAACATTATAATAGTATATTACGTAACGAGAGTTGTAAGAAGCATATTACGTACGAGCGGAGCGGTTACGCACGACCCACTTAGCGGGGAGTGCGTAATTCCGCGAATACTTAATTGCCTTACAACTCGAGTTATGTACTTTATCTACGACCACACTAATTTGTTTCTGTTTAATAAGAAAAATATGTTTGATGTAACAAATTTATTTCTTATTACGTACATTATTTAACATTATAATAAACAAACAGTTGTATTTTCATATATAACTGTTATTCGACATTATTTAACTTGATAGAAATGAAAAGATACACATTCTTAATGGTTACACACCTTATTATTTGTACTATTTGGGTTAAACTGGAATAAGAGTGCTCATAGATAGGCAACCCAATGTACGCAATGTCAATTTCCGTTAGTTTGAATTGTGGAATGGGGGGCGCTGTAGTAGTAGCAGCTCTCAACCAATCAACGAATCGTAAACCAAACGCACGTGTGTGTTATCAATCATAACTTATCATTAATCGCGGACTGTTAAATACGTGTGTGTTGTATATACCTAACGTAACCTAACCCAATGTACGCAATGTCAATTTCCGTTAGTTTGAATTGTGGCACAGGGGGCGCTGGACGTATGAGCAGGTAGTAGCATCTCTCAACCAATCAACGAATCGTAAACCAAACGCACGTGTGTGTTATCAATCATAATTTATTATTAATCGCGGACTGTTACATACGTGTGTGTTATGATGTATTTACATAGTCCACGAACTGTACAATAATGGGCATTTACAATAGTGGTCGTAGATAAAATTAATAATAAATAATAGACAGTAGGTGTAAGTTTCACAAATTAGTTTTATTTAATTATCATTATTATTATTATCATGTTTAAAAATGCATAACGGAATTTTAATGCTTCTTGTAAAATGTTTGTTGGGAAAAAAACGTGTGCTATGTGAGGTTGGTTTAAGAGGCTTTAGAATCTTTTGATAATCTTCTCGTAGAAAATCCTTTTGATAAATAGCCGGCTTGGGGATTAATATGAAAACATTTTATAAATAATTTGAATAAAAGCAAACTAAATCACATAGTAAATGACCTCTGCATTTAATTTATTTGCAGTTGGCTGCATAGAAATAAAGCTTAAGATTTTAAAGCAACAAATCCTTTATGTTTATGCCTCATATACAGAGTAATATATACGTAGTAATATACACAACATAGTAATAAATAGGGCGATATGAAATTATTTAAGAAGTTTACATTTTGCACTTGTATATTAAATGTAAGGGAATAACTTATCAGGTGCGTGCGAGCTGTAATGATTTCTGCATGTAATTTACGTTCGTGTTGTTTTGAAACGCGCTAGAAAATAGCTCCGTCTGGGAGACGGTGTACTACCCTCAGACCTCAGCCTTTTGACGACGGCAGTCCCAGACCCACTTCTGGCACTAGTGCCAGTTGGTGCGTCCGCTCCCGCCGCCGGCTTGCCGGTCACACGCAGTTGAGGATCAAGTTTGGCTCTAACGGCCTCCTTTTTCACCTTCCTGCGTTGCGACCCACTTATTCTGTACCTCTTTTCTTGCGTTGTTTGCAAGCTCGAGGTAGCAGTGCTTGGGGCACCTTCTGTGGGTCTAGTGGTTGATCCACTTCCCCTCAGAGGTGACCCATTAGGAGAAGGAGTCTTATCGTTGCGGCTATCAACCACAGCGACATCCTCCTCCCCTAATATTTTATTTAAGTTAGGCCTGCTGGCCCTGCTTCGGTTCTAAGCTGTTCTACTAGGTCTACATCCAGTGTATGTTCCCCTGTAGCTGGTTTGGGAATTTTAGTTTTTTTGTATTTATTTGGATTCATTTTTGTTCCCACGAGTAACTAGGGAAATAAGTGGTCCGCCCCTGCAGAGCCCCGCATGCAGGAGTAAGGCTATGTACACCGGAAGGGCGCCCTGTATCCCGGGTGCACCGTTAGCGACACTGAAATCACCCCAGTGCCATCCATCCATCACTACGGTAGCTTACAGCTTGGATTAGGGTTTGAAGGCGAAAAAGATAGATTACAGAAGATCCTTAGATCTGAAGTGAACAAGAGTTAGGCCAAGTGAGGCCTTGACAGTATAGAAAGGGAAGTAAGTGGATGTCTGCCGTAAATCAGGAAGAGTTAGATGGCAGTCATCCAGCTAGGGCATCCCGTTTCTGCCAGGAACTGTTTCGCCAGTTGCGAACCCCTCGGGATGGGAAGTTCTTAGTTGTTCGGCACCCAGAGTCCACCCCGACACGAGTCGCCCTGCCTGGGCAGTGCTCCTCGCATCAGCAATGTCCAAAGGGCAGTGCGAAGCTAAGCCCCCGCACCACGACAAGGTGACTTCCATTCGCGGGGCTAAACCGCCCTAGTTGCAAAACATACTATTAAGTATAGGTACATTATTTATCCCAAAATCAATTTTGGTTTTGGAAAAACCACGTGTTTAGTTAAAGACATGAGCACGACGCATTTAAAGTACCTACTCATGCAACAGCGCGTTATTTGTTACTCATGTAACAGCTCATTATTTACAAAAAAATAGTGATGCCGGATCCGCCGGTTTACCGGATCCAATTTTTCGGATTGTAATCCCCAGATCTGTGCCTAACAAGTTCACAGCTCCATATTTCCTTCATTAAGTCCTGTTGCAGAAGTTTTTACGGCCGATATTACGTACGAGCGGAGCAGTTACGCACGACCCACTTAGCGGGGAGTGCGTAATTCCGCGAATACTTAATTGCCTTACAACTCGAGTTATGTACTTTATCTACGACCACACTAATTTGTTTCTGTTTAATAAGAAAAATATGTTTCATGTAACAAATTTATTTCTTATTACTTACATTATTTAACATTATAATAAACAAACAGTTGTATTTTCATATATAACTGTTATTCGACATTATTTAACTTGATAGAAATGAAAAGATACACATTCTTAATGGTTACACACCTTATTATTTGTACTATTTGGGTTAAACTGGAATAAGAGTGCTCATAGATAGGCAACCCAATGTACGCAATGTCAATTTCCGTTAGTTTGAATTGTGGAACGGGGGGCGCTGTTGTAGTAGCAGCTCTCAACCAATCAACGAATCGTAAACCAAACGCACGTGTGTGTTATCAATCATAACTTATCATTAATCGCGGACTGTTACATACGTGTGTGTTGTATATACCTAACGTAACCTAACCCAATGTACGCAATGTCAATTTCCGTTAGTTTGAATTGTGGCACAGGGGGCGCTGAACGTATGAGCAGGTAGTAGCATCTCTCAACCAATCAACGAATCGTAAACCAAACGCACGTGTGTGTTATCAATCATAATTTATCATTAATCGCGGACTGTTACATACGTGTGTGTTATGATGTATTTTCATAGTCCACGAACTGTACAATAATGGGCATTTACAATAGTGGTCGTAGATAAAATTAATAATAAATAGACACTAGGTGTAAGTTTCACAAATTAGTTTTATTTAATTATCATTATTATTATTATGTTTAGGAATGCATAACGGAATTTTAATGCTTCTTGTAAAATGTTTGTTGGGAAAAAAACGTGTGCTATGTGAGGTTGGTTTAAGAGGCTTTAGAATCTTTTGATAATCTTCTCGTAGAAAATCCTTTTGATAAATAGCCGGCTTGGGGATTAATATGAAAACATTTTATAAATAATTTGAATAAAAGCAAACTAAATCACATAGTAAATGACCTCTGCATTTAATTTATTTGCAGTTGGCTGCATAGAAATAAAGCTTAAGATTTTAAAGCAACAAATCCTTTATGTTTATGCCTCATATACAGAGTAATATATACGTAGTAATATACACAACATAGTAATAAATAGGGCGATATGAAATTATTTAAGAAGTTTACATTTTGCACTTGTATATTAAATGTAAGGGAATAAGTTATCAGGTGCGTGCGAGCTGTAATGATTTCTGCATGTAATTTACGTTCGTGTTGTTTTGAAACGCGCTAGAAAATATTTGTCGGAAAAAAAAGATAATTATAAAAAAAAAACGTGTTGTAATGATTTCTGTAGTAATTAATCAGTGGCTTAGATTAAATTGCGCTTTGTAATATTTTTATGAAAAAAGGGAATACAAAGGGGTCTCTCAATTTATTTTCGGTATAAATGATGATTTGTAAAAATAATTTTTATGCATGGTACGCAATAAACATAAAAAGAAGTGTATGGGAGTGATCTCATTTGTCCCGCGAACAGAAAATTCCGATAAAAGTAATGGCAATTGTTGCGGAAATTGAAAATATAATGAGATGGAAATGAACGCCAGCAAAAGTCCTTGTTTAAAATGTGTGTAATTTGTTCAAACGCTGGAATTTCGGACAACATTTAATATCCTGTACAACATCCGATTTTAAAATTCCTCCGCAATAACACTCTCATTAGTACAGCTCAAGAACATTACGACGAAACCCTTAATATTCCAACTCCCACAACATGATAATGACGCTCATATCGATCTACCACATTCCCTTAAACTTTCACAAAACAATTCTATCGAGAATCAACTTAATTACAGTTATTGGACATAAAGTCAAATTACAGATATTGCCTTATTTACGATCGATTTAAGCGCATAATGTTATGGACGTTACCATTAAGTCAGTAATTATTAGAACACTTTTCTACAAATGAAAAACAAAAATCATAAATTAAAGGAAACATGACAAGTTTTAAATTAGTATTAATTATTAACTCTCCGAGAAGTACATCAACTGTACTTGACAAGAGCAGTCGCGCTGTCGTAGCGCTTCCAGCATTTCTCAATTATTTTATTTTTTAAATTTTTAGTTTTACATGATTACATGATTTTACATGATTTTACAGAAAAAATAGGTCAACATCCACCAACTATTCACAATCCGCACAACTGCTGGAAAAAGCATGCGAATATAACATCAGCATTAGGGATTGCAATCCGGAAAACCGGATCCGGTAATCCGCCGGATCCGCCATCAGTAAACGTTTACCGGATCCGGTACCAATATACCGGATCCGAAAATTCAAAACCTGACGCAGGCGGGAAAATTCAAAAGCGAAACCGGAAGTCGAAAAAGCATGCGAATATAACATCAGCATTAGGGATTGCAATCCGGAAGACCGGATCCGGTAATCCGCCGGATCCGGCATCAGTAAACGTTTACCGGATCCGGTACCAATATACCGGATCCGAAAATTCAAAACTTGACGCAGGCGGGAAAATTCAAAAGCAAAACCGGAAGTCGAAACAGTAAGTGTCAAGGTCAGTGGAGATGGAGGGTTTAGAAGGAAAAATCTTTGCCTACTCAACGACAACGAACAAATTTTCGGATCTTGCACTGTGCGCAGTGAAAAAATTCGGCGCAAAATTCAAAATTCGGCGCATGCGGGAAAATTCAAAACATAACACAGGCGGGAAAATTCAAAAGAAAAACCGGTCAACAAGTCAAAACCAAAAGTCGAAACCGGCAGTGTCAGGGTCAAGGTTCGTGGATGTGGAGGGTTTAGGAGGAAAAATCTTTTCTTTCTCGTTGTGTTTTTCCGTTACTGTCCGTTTTTAATAGTTATCAATTTATTCTTCGAAGGCACTGCACGTTCCAACCTATTGTAACCTATTGTGTCAGTGATTTGAAGTATGCTGTCTGTCACAATTTTTACAATATTATCGGTAAGAAACAATTATTTTCTCTCAATTATCCTGGAAACAGTCAACAGAAAATCATGCAGATCGGATCAACTGAATTTCCATCCGGCCTAAAAACAAGAAGAAGCTTGACGAGAGCCAACAGAAAGCCCAAAGGAAACGAGCTAGAGCAGAAGAATCTAAAGATGCAAAAAAGCTTATAAAACGCGCCATCCTGAAGGCAAAAGACACCCAATGGTCCCGACTCTGCAACGAAGTGGAAGATGATGTATGGGGGACGGGTATCGCATCGTAATGAAGCGTATGAGTGTATTCCGGAAACCACTACCACTAGAAATAAGACAAAAGGTTGTCGAAAATCTATTTCCCCAATGCAACGAGGAAGACAGGTATCCCACGGAGAATGCTCCAGCTGAACCATTCACGGAGAAAGAGCTACAAGAAGCCCTCCAAAAGATGAAAGCTAAAAAAGCGCCAGGACCAGATCTGATTCCCTCAGAGGTAATCCAATTGGTAGCAGCTGAAAAAACAAGTTATGTCCTCGATGTCATGAACAAAGGAATGTTCCCAAGCATCTGGAAGACAGCAAGACTGGTATTAATAGAAAAACAAAAAAGGGAAGAAAATGCGGAAAAAACTAACCGACCGATCTGTCTCCTGGACATCTACAAAAGGCTAACGGCAGAGCTAGCAGATAAGAAAGACCTATCCAACAGGCAGTGCGGGTTCAGAGAGGGGCGCTCAACTATACGGTACTGTCTCTCTCTAGACTAATGCCCCGTGAAAATGGGCCAACTGAAAAAAAAGAAGGCTGCTTACCACGGTAGCAGGATCCGACCGGATCCGGTCGGATCCGGCCGGATCGATAAAAATACGGCCGGATCCGTCCGGATTGAAAATGACACCGGATTGCAAACCCTAGTCAGCATACGACTATCATACTATCATATCAACTATTTGTTGACATTAAATAGCCCTACAACTCGCAGAGCACTAATCTGCACCATGGAAGAGTTTCAGATCCCTAAAAAACAAACGAAAGCCACAATAAAAGATACACAGTGCAAGATTTTTCTTCAAAAGAACAACATCCAACGGCTTCATAATCAAGCCGCGACTGAGACAAGGAGCCTGCCCAAATTACTGTTCAATCTAGCTTAAGAAAAAATCACAAGGATCTCTCAATTGGAAAAGGATAATTTTCAACACCAATAGCCGTTTTGGCAGACGACGTGGACCTTGTAGGAAGAGGAGTGAAGGCAGTAAAAGAAAGCTTAATCGAAATGGAGACGGAAGCTGCAAATTTGGATCTAAAAGTGAGCAAAAGTAAAACCAAGTACCTATCACTAGATCGAGGACAAGAAGAGGACTGGGCAAAACCTAATCATTGACGACTATAACTTTGAAGTAGTAAAATTGTTCAAGTATCTGGGATCGATACTGAATGTCAACAACGACCTAGACGAAGAAATCAAAGCCAGAATGCATGGAAATAGATGCTTCCATGCATTATGATCATAAGAAACATATCTGGTAATAGGAAAAGGACAATTTTCAACACGTCCAAACATATAGCCGCTTTTGCAGATGACGTGGACCTGGTTGGAAGAAGAGCAATAGAAGCGAAAGACAGCTTCATGGAAATGGAGACGGAAGCTGCAAAATTGGTACTAAAAGTGAGCGTAGATTGTAGACTTCGTAGGAAGAGGAGTGACAGCAGTGAAAGAAAGCTTCATGGAAATGGAGACGGAAGTTGCAAAATTGGGACTAAAAGTGAGCGAAAGTAAAACCAAGTAACTGTCTCTAGATCGAAGACAAGAAGGGCGACTAGGGCAAAACCTAACGATCGACGACTATAACATTGAAGTAGCAAAATCCTTCAAGTACCTGGTATCGATACTGAAGCTCAACAGCGACCTAGGAAAATCAAGGAAATAGATGCTTCCATGGACTGAAATCATAAGAAACTTATCTGTCAATTGGAAAGGGACAATTTTCAACACGTCCAAAGAAATCGTCGTTTTCGCAGACGGCGTGAACCTGGTAGGAAGAGGAGTGATAGCAGCGATAGAAAACTTGTTTGAAATGAAGACGGAAGCTGCAAAAATTGGGGCTAAAAGTGAACGAAAGTGAAACCAAGTACCTGACTCTAGCCGTTTTTGCAGACGACGTGGACCTGGTAGGAAGAGGAGTGTTAGCAGCGAAAGAAAGCTTGATCGAAATGGAGACGGAAGCTGCAAAATTGGAGTCAAAAGTGAACGAAAGTAAAACCAAGTAGCTGACCGATACCAGTGATCGAAGACAAGAAGAGGATTAGGGCAAAACCTAACCATTGACGACAATAACTTTGAGGTAGTAAAACCCTTCAAGTATCGATACTGAACGTCAACAATGACCTAGACGAAGAAATTGATGCAAAAGACAGATTGATGCAAGGAAACAGATGCTTCTTCTATGCAATAAAACACCTTTATCTACTCACACACCAAAAAGAACACATTAATAAATACATTTTTCTTTTTGCGACAGTAATGTACTCATAACAGCTCTCATATGGGTGCGGTTATGGCTCGCCGAGTGCGATACAATTTTCTCAATTTGTATCGGCAATTTTTGGAACGAAATTCCTTTAGGGAGGTCTCGGTAGGAGTGATTCGGCAGAAAACGTCACGTTACGTTATCCGCCTATCTCTTTCTCACAGTGTATATTTCTATAATGCGCGCTCTCTCTGTTTCTTTCGCAGAGTGACAAATTTCACTATATGACTCAAAATAATAAAATAGACCTTTGCAGTTAGTTACCAAGCTGTAACTATCTTAGTTACTTAGTAACTTCATATGTCATCTGTCATTTATAACAGACAAGATAATAGACAAGTATAAAAGGCGGGAATATGAAAGGCACATTTTGTTATTTTTACTGTTTATACGTCAAAAAGTGCCCGGAAAACGCAACGTGGCGGAAATTGACACATGCGCACAAAAAAAAATTCAACTATGAAAAGGTCTATTTTGATGTTTTGTTTTTCATAGCAACTGGTCTTGGGCCGCAAGTTGGACACTCCTGATCTAACTCAAATATTCAACTACACATGTGTCATTTATGACAAACTAGATTATTTTCGCACTCATTTTCTGCGACCGCAAATTTTGATGCAATATAATAATCTCGTCTATACACTAAATAATTAGTGGATTTTAGTCTAAATCTACAGACTAACTGCTTGCGTGTCGAGATTTGCAAACTTTTACTCACAATTTGGTATCTGAAATAAATGAATGAAAAAAGTTGTCGGTTTTGTTTTGGGCCGCATTGGAACTTATCTTGCCTCAGCTTGACAATTTGTTTATCATATATTTTCTAAATTTTGGACCGCTTGCATCTTGTCCGTATGAGGCTCAGTTTGAATTTGTTCATTAAATTAACCGTTCTATTTTAAGCCACATTGCAACTTGTCTTGTGAGCGCAGTTTGAACACCCCTGTCCTAAATCAAATACTGAACCACATAAGTCATCTGTCATATATTTTAGCAAATCCTTTAACATCCATGTGGACGATAGGCTTTATCTTAAATACTTAGTTCACTCATCTTTAATAGTAGCCAATAAAATAGATACAGTCTAAATATTCCACGACAAAAACTTTAGTCTTGTGATTATGCTGCGAAATCGAATTTGTCTCCCAAGGAGAGTTCGGTGGGGTTGCGGAAGTCCTCGAGCCAGATCGGACGGAAGTGGAACTTCGTTCCTGACGGGGGTTCCCTGACCGCATACGTTTATTTTATTTAGAAATGGCATAAAAGGGCGCAAAATTGAAAAAATACTACAAAAAACTCGATCGTAAGGCGTTTTTCAGCACTTGTACATTAGAAAACTCCTCGCTAAGCTCGTCGTTTTCCAAAATTGAACGCGTGCTGTAAAATCGCGCTTACTAAACTCGTCTCTTAATATACTATATTGTACGTGAAGAATGCTATTATTATATATCGTGTGTAAACATAACCTTACCATAATCTAATCTCGATTAAATCTAGGTTAACCTAGATTACATCTAAATAGTGACAGATGGTTACTTCTAGGCCCTCCACCTCCATTCATCTTGATACTTCCGGTTCCGACTTCCGGTTTCGAGTTAAGCTTTCGGTTTCGACTTCGGTTACTTCTAGGCCCTCCACCTCCATTCATCTTGATACTTCCGGTTCCGACTTCCGGTTTCGAGTTAAGCTTTCGGTTTCGACTTCAGTTTCCGGTTTCGACTTCCGTTTCTGATTTAGACTTCCATTTCCGATTTTTCACTTCTTGTTTTTTCACAGATGAGAGTGTGGCTATGTAGCCCCATGTGCGAGGTGACACTTCCGCTTTCGACTTTTGGTATCGACTTCCGGTTTCGCTTAGGAATTTTCCCGCCTGCGTCAAGTTTTGAATTTTCCCGTATGTGCCGAATTTTGAATTTTGCGGCGAATTTGCGTGGGTATGTAACCCCACGCTGGATGTGAGGTCTATGTAGTCCCACGTGTGAGGTTTATGTAACCCCACGCTGGATGTGAGGTCTATGTAGTCCCACGTGTGAGGTTTATGTAACCCCACGCTGGGTGTAAGGTCTCTTTTAGACTTCCGTTTCCGGTTTCAACTTCCGTTTTCGGTTTCTCAATTCTAGTTTCCAACATCCGGTTTCCCATTCGCGGTTTCCCACATCCGGTCGCTCTATTTCCGGTTCCTGCACTGAGCGCAGTAAAAAAATTAGGCGCATGTGGGAAAATTCAAAATCGAAACCGGAAGTCGAAAGCAAAAGTCGAAACCGGAAATGTCAGGGTAAAGGTCAGTGGAGGTGGAGGGTTTATCCGGCCGCCCTATCATCACAGCATATCCGGCCGCCCTATTTCCGGTTCCTGTACTGTGCGCAGTGAAAAAATTCGGCGCAAAATTCAAAATTCGGCGCATGCGGGAAAAATTCAAAATTTGACGCAGGCGGGAAAATTCAAAATCGAAACCGGAAGTCGAAAGCAAAAGTCGTAACCGGCAATGTCAGGGTCAAGGTCAGTGGAGGTAGAGGGTTTATCCGGCCGCCCTATAATCATATCACATCCGGCCGCCCTATTTCCGGTTCCTGCATCAAAGAACTCATTGCGATTGAACCACTCGCCTTCGGCTCGTGCTTTAAACTTCGCAACTCGTGCACAAAAGCCCTTCTTCACACACTTGTATCATAAACTACTATTTCCGAAGCTTCCTATTAAATAGAACAACAAAGCTTCAATCAATCAAATCATTCCATACAATCATCATCTGTTCAAATTTTGAATACATTCATCAATTGATCAAATTATGACTACAATTATCAATTGATGAAATTCTTCAATGCGACCATCAACTGATCAAATTATGAATACAGTCATCAATTGATAAAATTATTCATTACAAACCTCAATCACTCAATTTGTTCAATACTATGATCAAACAATCAAATTATTCAATTCAAACTTCAAACGATTATTCAATAGAATCATAACAAAACAATCATACGCCCAATAGCAACCTATGATAGTGAAACGCTGGCTCTGACAACAAAACAAGCATTTTTGAGCGAAAAATTCAGAGATCAACTTAATCAAGATGTTAAATGTTTGGCCCAGTAAAATAAGAACGGGCTTGGAGAATAAGAATAAACTGGGAACTGAAGGAGCTATTTGGCGGAAAATCAATCATCGGAGCAATCAAATCAGACACGTAGTGAGAATGACGGAGGAGCGAATACCCAAGAAAATATTAAACCGAAATTTTTATACGGCCTGAGCCCAAGGAAGGCCAAGGAAAAGATGGCAAGACTGCGTTGAGGATGAGTTAAGAGCACTGGGTGACACAAGCTGGAAAACGCGAGCGCTACAACGCCAGCTATGGCAGGCTATAGTCGAATCTGCCAAAACCCACATAGGGTTATGTATGGACTTCACACGTAAAAAATCAAGTTGACACAGTAAATATCTCATTTCAGAGAAGTTTCAAAAAAGTTTTGTTATAACAAACAACTATTTTTTGAATTGGTAAAACCATACAACATTATAGATAATCAGATAAACTTAATAAAGACGGAATAAAGTTTGAATATATAAATATACTCAACGTTTCCGGAGCTCTATAATACTAATGAGTCTTTTTAGCACTACCAAAAACAAATCTCGTGTAAAATTTGTCAGCTATTCTATAGCTTTCAGTATTATAGAGCTCCGGAAAGGTTGAGTATATTTATATACTCAAGCTTTGATCCGTCTTTATTAAGTTTAAATATTTTTTTGCGTTATGCCGTTATTGTTTGAGCTGTGACTCTTTGAAAACTTATATATTCAAGCTTTGTTCCGTCCTTATCAAGTTTAAATATTTTTTGAGTTGTGCCGTTATTGTTTGAGTAGTGACGCTATTATTTGAGTTGTGAAGTTATTGTTTGAGTTGTGACGTTATTGTTTGAGTTGTGACACTTTGAAAACATATATATTCAAGCTTTGTTCCGTCTTTATTAAGTTTAAATGTTTTTTGAGTTATGCCGTTATTTTTTGAGTAGTGACGCTATTATTTGAGTTGTGACGTTATTGTTTGAGTTGTGACTCTTTGAAAACTTATATATTCAAGCTTTGTTCCGTCTTTATTAAGTTTAAATATTTTTTGAGTAATGCCGTTATTGTTTGAGTAGTGATGCTATTATTTGAGTTGTGACGTTATTGTTTGAGTTGTGACTCTTTGAAAACAAAACAAAAAAATTCTTTATATAAAAATTTTAAAACGCAATTAGATTGCAGAAGATTTCCTTTCCATTTCCATCAGAGAAATTTCCATTGTCGTGACTGTCGTGTTTAGTCACGAATATTTAGCTATAGATTTTTTCCGGGAATGAGAATAAAAAAAGCAACGAAACTTCACGAGTTTTAATTGTTGGAGGAAAAAATGCGACGAGGGACCTCCAAGCAGAATATGCAAACAGTTGTTCCGAAAGAAATTAGAAATTTTAAATCGCGTCATTGTTCGTTCAAGCAACGCTTACACTTATTAATATTTAATTATTTTATTCGCAGATATCCTCGAAAACGGCAAAAGTTAAATTAAAAAAGGAAGTTTTCAAATTGTTTCCTTCATTCACTTTTTAAGGATCAGTTATGACGTCGCGAATTTGTTCTTTGATTGCAAGTATCCTAAGTTTGTTATTTAGTTGAAATTTGTTTGTTTAAAGGTGTGATGTACTGTGTTTTCTTGAGATTGGATTTGTTTGTTAAGTGTTGAGATGTTAAATTTGTATCAATGCTGAAAGGAATAGTTTGATCTTCAGGATGAGTAGAAGGAGCACGTGTTGATGACATAATCGATGAACAGGGCGTGCGCGGCCAAAGAGTGCAGCGCCAGTGTGTCGAGGGCGGCGGCCGAGGAACAGTGCATGGCGCGTGCAGCGGGAAACGTGGGGCCTCCATGACGAGGATGGCAGGCCGCAGGAGTAGCTCAATCGGTTGCCGCTCGCTCATGGGCCGCAGAGCTTCAGTCTACGTTAACACAACTTTTGATCCCGTCAAGGTAAAAGATATAATAAATCATATTTAAAGAAGCATTCGTTAACAAAAAGTTTTTAGAAACTTTGTATTGTATTGATGGCGTGCGTGCGTTATTTTTTAAATTATGCATCACACCCTGGCACGAAGTTAATTATTATTATTTATAAAAAATAAGGTGTCGCGCAATGTAAATGTATCAAAAGTTTTAGTTGGATATCAGTCGTAGGGGTTTAACGTATGTATTTGGGTCGAGAAATTGCAAGTTAGTAAGAGATTTAAAGATTGCAGTCCGTTGTACGGAGCGCGAGTTTTATGAATAATTTAGGAAGGTGTGTAAAGCGACTAAGGTAACAGGTAACGAGTACATTAAAGTTGGAGTGAGATTTCCATCCGTTGGGACAGCTATGTTTACTTTCCAGCAACTCTATGCCCCATCTTATTTCTATACCCATTGTTCTCCGCAACAATGATTCGGTCTCTAATTAATCCTTCAACCACACAATAGATCAATATAAAATCTAGAAAGTAAAGTAACTCATTATCCATTATAAATAACAATTTTTTTCCCTCTCTTCCAAATTAAAAAATAGTTTCTCATTCAGCAACAAACAATGAGAAACACTGATCTCCTACTTTGTTCGGTTCCAATTTTTTTAATATCTATTTGAGAAATCCGTCGCTTCCCAGATCGCACAATTTACATTTCCAACAAAGGGAATTTCCTAAAACGATTCCTGCGCCGTTTTGCGAGCTCGGACAAATTTCATATATTTTTTACAACTTTACACAGACATAATTCCATTGTCCGACGCGAAGTGTCAACTTGTAGCAATCTCCTAACAAGATAAAAAGTTCAAAAATAAATTCCACCCTCGCGCAACACTTCCACAACGAAATTACCTTTCTTATTTAATAATTAATTATATCATTTCCTTTCTCGTCACAGTCCCCCAACAAAAAAAAACATTAAACAAAAATATAAGGGGAAAGAGCGATGTAATTAAACAAAACCTTGAATACATATTTTTACTAAATTTTTCATCTCAATCCCATATACAAGAAGCATCTCAATCTAACATTTTAACATGTTAAAGTATACAAAATATTAGCTCTTTTACATGTAAAGGGATACAAAATAATAGTTATCTTTTATATGGTAAAGGATATAAAATATTGGTTATCTTTTACAGGATGAAAGGATACAAAATATTAGTTACCTTTTACATGTAGAAGGATACAAAATATTTGTTATCTTTTACATATTAAAGGATACAAAATATTAGTTATCTTTTACATATAGAAGGATACACAATATTAGTTATCTTTTACATGTTAAAGGATACAAAATATTAGTTATCTTTTACATGTTAATTGATACAAAATATTAGTTATCTTTTACATGTTAAAGGATACAAAATATTAGTTATCGTTTAAATGTAGAAGGATACAAAATATTAGTCATCTTTTACATGTTACAAGACACAAAAAATTAGTTATCTTTTACATGTTAAAGGAAACAAAACATTAGTTATCTTTTACAAATTAAAGGATACAAAATAATAGTTATCTTTTACATGTAGAAGGATACAAACTAGTAGTTATCTTTCACATGTGGAAGGACACAAAATATTAGTTATCTTTTCCATGTTAAAGGATAGAAAATATTAGTTACTTTTTACATATTAAAGGATACAAAATATTAGTTATCATTTACATGTAGAAGGATACAAAATATAACTTATCTTTTACATGTTAAAGGATACAAAATATTAGTTATATTTTACATGTAGAAGGATACAAAATATTAGTTATCTTTTACATGCTACAGGATACAAAATATTAGTTATCTTTTACATGTTAAAAGATACAAAATATTAGTTATCTTTTACATGTTAAAGGATACAAAATATTAGTTATATTTTACATGTATAAAGATTCAAAATATTAGTTATCTTTTACATGTAGAAGGATACAAAATATTAGTTATCTTTTACATCTTAAAGGATACAAAATATTACTTATCTTTCACATGTAGAAGGATACAAAATATTAGTTATCTTTTACATGTTAAAGGATAGAAAATATAAGTTATCTTTTACTTGTTAAAGGATGCTCCTACAAAATATTAGTTATCTTTTACATGTAGAAGGATACAAACTATTACTTATCTTTTACATGTTAAAGAATACAAAATATTAGTTATCTTTTACATGTTAAAAGATACAAAATATTAGTTATCTTTTACATGTTAAAGGATACAAAATATTAGTTATCTTTTACTTGTTAAAGGATGCGCCTACAAAATATTAGTTATCTTTTACATGTAGAAGGATACAAACTATTACTTATCTTTTACATGTTAAAGAATACAAAATATTAGTTATCTTTTACATGTTAAAAGATACAAAATATTAGTTATCTTTTACATGTTAAAGGATACAAAATATTAGTTATCTTTTACTTGTTAAAGGATGCTCCTACAAAATATTAGTTATCTTTTACATGTAGAAGGATACAAACTATTACTTATCTTTTACATGTTAAAGAATACAAAATATTAGTTATCTTTGACATGTAGAAGAATACAAAATATTAGTTATCTTTTACATGTTAAAGGATACAAAATATTAGTTATCTTCTACATATTAAAGGATACAAAATATTTGTTATCTTTCACATGTTAAAGGATAAAATATCTTAGTTCTTTTACATGTTAAAGGATACAAAATATTAGTTATCTTTTACATGGCAAAGGATACAAAATATTAGCTATCTTTTACATGTTAAAGGATACAAATTATTAGTTATCTTTTACATATTAAAGGATACAAAATATTAGTTATCTTTTACATGTTAAAGGATACAAAATCTTAGTTCTTTTACATGTAAAAGGATACAAAATATTAATTATCTTTTATATGGCAAAGGATACAAAATATTAGCTATCTTTTACATGTTAAAGGATACAAAATATTAGTTATATTTTACATTGAGAAGGATACAAAATATTAGTTATCTTTTACATGTTAAAGGATACAAAATATTAGTTATTTTTTACATATTATAGGATGCAAACTATTAGTTATCTTTTACATGTTAAAGGATACAAAATAGTAGTTATCTTTAACATGTTAAAGGAAACAAAATATTAGCTATCTTTTACATGTTAAAGGATACAACATATTAGTTGTATTTTACATTGAGAAGGATACAAAATATTAGTTATCTTTTACATATTAAAGGATACAAAATATTAGTTAGCTTTAACATATTAAAGGATGCAACATATTAGTTATCTTTTACATGTTAAAGGATACAAAATATTAGTTATCTTTAACTTGTTAAAGGATGCTCCTACAAAATATTAGTTATTTTTTACATGTAGAAGAATACAAAATATTACTTATATTTTACATGTTAAAGAATACAAAATATTAGTTATCTTTTACATGTAGAAGAATACAAAATATTAGTTATCTTTTACATGTTAAAGGATACAAAATATTTTTTATCTTTTACATGTTAAAGGATACAAAATCTTAGTTCTTTTACATGTTAATGGATACAAAATATTAGTTACTTTTTACATATTAAAGGATACAAAATATTAGTTATCTTTTACATGTTAAAGAATACAAAATGTTAGTTATCTTTTACATGTTAAAGGATACAGATATTAGTTATCTTTTACATGTAGAAGGATACAAAATATAACTTATCTTTTACATGTTAAAGGATACATAATATTAGTTATATTTTACATGTATAAGGATACAAAATATTAGTTATCTTTTACATGCTACAGGATACAAAATATTAGTTATCTTTTACATGTTAAAAGATACAAAATATTAGTTATCTTTTACATGTTAAAGGATACAAAATATTAGTTATCTTTTACATGTTAAAGGATACAAAATATAAGTTATCTTTTACATGTTAAAGGATACAAAATATTAGTTATATTTTAAATGTATAAGGATACAAAATATTAGTTATCTTTTACATGTAGAAGGATACAAAATATTAGTTATCTTTTACATGTTAAAGGATACAAAATATTACTTATCTTTCACATGTAGAAGGATACAAAATATTAGTTATCTTTTACATGTTAAAGGATATAAAATATTAGTTACCTTTTACTTGTTAAAGGATGCTCCTACAAAATATTAGTTATCTTTTACATGTTGAAGGATACAAAATATTACTTATCTTTTACATGTTAAAGAATACAAAATATTAGTTATCTTTTACATGTAAAAGAATACAAAATATTAGTTATCTTTTACATGTTAAAGGATACAAAATATTAGTTATCTTTTACATATTAAAGGATACAAAATATTTGTTATCTTTTACATGTTAAAGGATACAAAATCTTAGTCCTTTTACATGTTAAAGGATACAAAATATTAGTTATCTTTTACATGGCAAAGGATACAAAATATTAGCTATCTTTTACATGTTAAAGGATACAAAATATTAGTTATCTTTTACATATTAAAGGATACAAAATATAAGTTATCTTTTACATGTTAAAGGATATAAAATCTTAGTTCTTTTACTTGTTAAAAGATACAAAATATTAGTTATCTTTTATATGGCAAAGGATACAAAATATTAGCTATCTTTTACATGTTAAAGGATACAAAATATTAGTTATATTTTACATTGAGAAGGATACAAAATATTAGTTATCTTTTACATATTAAAGGATACAAAATATTAGTTAGCTTTTACATATTAAAGGATGCAAACTATTAGTTATCTTTTACATGTTAAAGGATACAAAATAGTAGTTATCTTTAACATGTTAAAGGAAACAAAATATTAGCTATCTTTTACATGCTAAAGGATACAAAATATTAGTTGTATTTTACATTGAGAAGGATACAAAATATTAGTTATCTTTTACATATTAAACGATACAAAATATTAGTTAGCTTTAACATATTAAAGGATGCAAAATATTAGTTATCTTTTACATGTTAAAGGATACAAAATATTAGTTATCTTTTACATGCAGAAGGATACAAAATATTAGTTATCTTTTACATGGCAAAGGATACAAAATATTAGCTATCTTTTATATGTTAAAGGATACAAAATATTAGTTATCTTTTACATATTAAAGGATACAAAATATAAGTTATCTTTTACATGTTAAAGGATACAAAATCCTAGTTCTTTTACATGTTAAAAGATACAAAATATTAGTTATCTTTTATATGGCAAAGGATACAAAATATTAGCTATCTTTTACATGTTAAAGGATACAAAATATTAGTTATATTTTACATTGAGAAGGATACAAAATATTAGTTATCTTTTACATATTAAAGGATACAAAATATTAGTTAGCTTTTACATATTAAAGGATGCAAACTATTAGTTATCTTTTACATGTTAAAGGATACAAAATAGTAGTTATCTTTAACATGTTAAAGGAAACAAAATATTAGCTATTTTTTACATGTTAAAGGATACAAAATATTAGTTGTATTTTACATTGAGAAGGATACAAAATATTAGTTATCTTTTACATATTAAACGATACAAAATATTAGTTAGCTTTAACATATTAAAGGATGCAAAATATTAGTTATCTTTTACATGTTAAATGATACAAAATATTAGTTATCTTTTACATGCAGAAGGATACAAAATATTAGTTAACTTTTACATATTAAAGGATACAAACTATTAGTTATCCTTTACATGTAGAAGGATACAAAATATTAGTTATCTTTTACATGTTAAAGGATACAAAATATTAGTTATCTTTCTCATGTTAAAGCATACACAATATTATTTATCTGTTACATGTCAAAGAATACAAAATATTAGTTATCTTTTACATGTAGAAGGATACAAAATATTAGTTATCTTTTACTTGTTAAAGGATACAAAATATTGGTTATCTTTTACATGTAAAAGGATTTAAAATATTAGTTAACTTTAAGAAGTTTAGTGTACTTACATATGTTGTCTATCTATGACCATCATTGCTTTTTGTATTGTTATGAATAGGAAATATTTGATTCATTGTAGTTGTCACAAAACATAATAAAATAATTACACAATAAAAAGGGACGATTACATGGAAGTTTAGGCATCTATCACACGCACGATATCAATACTTGTCCATTAGCCCTATCATTACCAACATCTAAAATGCATTACTGTCGCTGTTACTTTTTTCCCTGAGCCATTATATTAAAGGAAAGTGCATTAGTTTATGGTCAGTTATGGAAATCAATATGAAAATTTCCACGTCGGGTCACTCGGGGGCCCTTTCCATTTTCAATCTCACACAAACTTTTATAACACACTAACCAATTCCAATCGCAAATTGAATACTCACAGCACCAAACCCTACCCGCCCTATCGCACACCAAATATACACAAGCTCTATTATATATATATATATATATATATATATATATATATATATATATATATATAAAGAGAAAGATCCACAGAAAATAACAATAAATCATTCAAAGTTTCTTCATGAAACGATTAACTAAATAAGCAAACAAAAAGGTAATACTAATACCGACGGTAATACCGGTAATAAATATAATATTCAATAAATATTAAACGGTAATACCGACAGCGGCTAGATGTCTAAACCAGCGATTCTCAAACTAAAGGTCGCGACCCAGAATTGGGTCGCCCTCAATTTTTAATGGGTCGCAAGACATAACTACACACTCAGACTAGATTAGACAAGACCAGACAATGCATGTTCCATTTGTGTTTCTCAAACTGTGTGTCGCCACCCAAATTTGGGCCGCGTTAAATTTTGAATGGGTCGCGAAACGGACCTGTTTTGATACAAATACAAAGAAAAATAAAAACAACAAATAAGTAACTAGCCGGAGAAAACTTGCAGACAATTCTACTTTCTTTTAAAAGAAAGTTGCTGGTAAATTTTTCATTGTTTTTCCGTTTTTTATCCAAACCTTTGGGTCGTACTCTCATTACTAGAAAGTTATTTGGGTCGAGAATGCATGTTCCATTAGTCTAAACCAGTGTTTATCAAACTATGTGCCGCGACCCAAAATGGGGCCGCGTTAAATTATTATTGGTTAGCGAAACGGAACTGTTTCGATAAAAATACAAAGAAAAATAAGAACAAGAAATAAGTAACTAGCCGGAGAAAACTTTAACACAATACTGGCAACTTACTTTTAAAAGAAAGTTGCCGGTAAATTTTTCATTGTTTTTCCGATTTCTATCCAAACATTTGGGTCGTACCCTAATTACTAGAATATTATTTGGGTCGAGAATACATGTTCCATTAGTCTAAACCAGTATTTCTCAAACTATGTGTCGCGACCCTAAATGGGGCCGCGTTAAATTTATATTGGGTCGCAAAACGGAACTGTTTTGATAAAAATACAAAGGAAAATAAAAACAAGAAATAAGTAACTAGCCGGAGAAAACCTTCAAACAATGCTGGCAACTTTCTTTAAAAAAAAAGTTGACGGTAAATTTTTAATCGTTTTTCCGTTTTCTATCCAAACCTACGAGTCGTATCCTAATTACTAGAAAGTTATTTGGGTCGAGAATGCATGTTCCATTAATCTAAACCAGTGTTTCTCAAATTATGTGTCGCGACCCAAAATGGGTCCGCGTTAAATTTGAATTGGTTCGCGAAACGGAACTGTTTTGATAAGAATACAAAGGAAAATAAAAACAAGAAATAAGTAACTAGCCGCAGAAAACTTTCAAACAATGCTGCCAACATTCTTTTAAAAGAAAGTGGCCGCTAAATTTTTCATCGTTTTTCTGTTTTCTATGCAAACCTATGGGTCGTACCCTAATCACTAGAAAGTTATTAGGGTCGAGTGTTAATGAGCTTGAGAAATGCTAGTCTAAGCTACGCGGAATAATAAGTTTACACACCAAAAATAATATAGCAACCGGTAGATTAACCGAAAGGTAACAAGTATCTATATAAACAATTTCAACAAAAATTACATAGCACATTATGTTTATTGAAATGTATGCTGGTTCAATAACAAAAAAGTATTAAAATCGAAAGGGAATTTATATTTTGGTTTCGAGGGAAACTATGGTGGTGGTGCCGGGAAACCTCGGAAGGTATACAGTGTAGACGAAAAAAACCGGCCAAGTGCGAGTTGTGACTCGCGCACCGACGGTTCCGTACAAAATTGTAAGTAAGGTCACCGAGGAGGACCTACCTGTATGCAACTCATATGCTTCTGGTGCCTGACAATACCAGGCAACACATTAGTGAATTTTCATAAGTTTCTAATAGCAAATTCGCATTTTTCTTGTAATTAAACTACATATTTACGGTTTTCAGATTTTTCCCTTTACATGTGCTGTAAGACACCGCTTCTTGCCAGATTTGATGATTCTAGGTCAACGGGAAGTACCCTATAGGTTTTGATTCCCTTGTGAAATCGCAAAATATGCGACATAAACGGTCATATCTTTTGATCGCGTTGACTTACAAGTTTGACTTTTTCACAGCTGAAAGAGACCGTAGACTCGAGTATTTGATACAAATTTCAACTTGTTACCCCTACGCGTTACTTTACCCCTACAGACAGACGGACAACAAAGTGATCCTATAAGGGTTCCGTTTTCGGTACGGAACCCTAGTACATAGGGACAAAATATAAGAAAAATAGACACGTTTGCTGCTGTTTGGGGAGACATGATAATGGTGGCAAGACATAACTGCACAGTCAAACTAGATTCGACAAGACCAGACAATGTATGTTCCGTTAGTCTAAACTACTGTTTCTCAAACTATGTGTCGAGACCCAAAATGGGGCCGCGTTAAATTTTTATTGGGCCGCGAAACGGAACCTTTTTAATATAAATACAAAGGAAAATAAAGACAAGAAATAAGTAACTAGCCGCAGAAAACTATCAAACAATGCTGGAAACTTTCTTTTAAAAGAAAGTTACCGGTAAATTTTTCATTGTCTTTTTGTTTTCTATCCAAACCTTTGGGTCGTATCCTAATTACTAGAAAGTTATTTGGGTCGAGAATGCATGTTTCATTAGTCTAAACCAGTGTTTCTCAAACTATGTGTCGCGACCCAAAATAGGGCCACGTTAAATTTTTATTGGGTCGCGAAACGGAACTGTTTTGATAAATATACAAAGGAAAATAAAAACAAGAAATAAGTAACTAGCTGGAGAAAACTTCTAAACTATACTGGCAACTTTCTTTTAAAAGAAAGTTGCCGGGAAATTATTCATCGTTTTTCCGTTTTCTAACCAAACCTTTGGGTCGTACCCTAATTACTAGAAAACTATTTTGGTCGAGAATGCATGTTCCATTAGTCTAAATCAGTGTTTCTCAAACTAAGTGTCGCGACCCAAAATGGGGCCGCGTAAAATTTTTATTGGGCCGCGAAAGGTAACTGTTTTAATATAAATACAAAGGAAAATAAAGACAAGAAATAAGTAACTAGGCGGAGAAAACTTTCAAACAATGCTGGCAACTTCCTTTTAAAAGAAAGTTTCCGGGAATTTTTTTATCGTTTTTCCGTTTTGTATCCAAACCTATGGGTTGCACCCTATTTACTAAAAAGTTATTTGGGTCGAGTGTTAAAAAGCTTGGGAACCGCTGGTCGAGGCTACGAGGAATAATAAGTTTACACACAAAAAATAATATAGCAACCGGTAGATTAACCGGAAGGCAATAAGCATCAATACAAACAATTTCAACAAAAATCACTTTACACATTATGTTTATTGAAATGTGTGCTGGTTCGATAACAAAAAAGTATGAAAATCGAAGGGAAATTTATAGTTTGGTCTCTGGACAAACTTTGGCGGAGGCGCCGGGAAACCTCGATAGGTATACAGTGTAGACGAATAAAAATAGAAAGGGACAAAATATAAGATAAATAGACACGTTTGCTGTTGTTCGGAGAGAAATGATAACGTCGTTAATTTGTTGCTAGGTTATATAGATCATCGTTTTTCTTTTCCCGGGAATAAGATGGATAAGAGAAAGAAAATCGTTTATTAAATCCAATTTAATTCTGGGAAAAGTAATCTCGGAGGGAAATATGCAATATCAAATTTATCCTAGATAAGTTTCGCAGAAACTGATCGCGTATTGCAAATACATAAGACTCTTTTTAAATTTCATGTCAAGGAATAACAGTTTTATTCGAGCGTTTGCTTCGTAAGCGGTTTTGTGCGGACCGAAGCTAAAATAGCCTCTATCTTCGTTTCCCGTTGGTCAACTGCGACAACTTTCCTCTTAATAAACCCGCTTTCAAACCATCCAGAATATAAATTGAATAACACAACGCTACATAAATAAATACCCAATTAATTTCCCAACGAGAAAATAACTTCCAGAATATCACTGCCTTTAGCCTGTTGATAAGAGCTAATGTTAAAATACCGCTATTAGTAAAACGATCTTTTAAAATTAAGTTTGTTTTTTTTATATTTAATAAGATATTTGTTATGGAACGTTTTCTGCGCTTTAATTTATTGGACAAGTAGGGAACGCGTTTGTTTGAAACAAAACTGGAAAAGCAGAACAAAAAGAAAAACAACATGAATCACCTAAAATGCAATTAACTTTTCCGCTCCGCTGTATGCGTGTTTTTTTTTGCTTTTTCCCATTCCAGCCTTTATTTCTGCATTGTTTGTAATAATATTACGAATTATAATTTCATTATTTTAATTGGATATAAAATTACCGTAAATACTAACGATTTTAAATATCTTTTGACGGAACATAAAAGACACACTTTTTGTTAAAAAAAAATACATCTATGTCGTTATTAAAATTAAGGGAGGTTTGGGGTAAGTTTAATTAAATGTTTGCAATAAAATGGGTGCTGGATTAACATACCTCAATAAAACTAAGTTTTATTTCACAACGTTGTTTTTATACCATTTCCACTCAATTTCACGTTGCTATTTCATCCCAATTCCACTCAAAACTCTATTGTACCAAATAAAGTTAATAAACATATAATTTTAGTGGTTACAGTATTATATGAATTAAGTGGTATTGAGACGGAACATCGCAGTGGAATTCAGGTGGAGTAGACTAGAAACAATAGTTTTGTTATAGTGTATTAAAGATCGAGTTCAATAAGCGCAGTTTTGCAGCATGCATCCACGACGAGCGCCGCGAGGAGTTTTCTAATGGACAAGTGCGAAAAACGCCTTATTAACGAGTTTTTTATACTATTTTTTTCTATTTTGCGCCCTTTTATGCCATTTCTAAACAAAAAAATCGCCGATACATATTGAGAAAATTGTATCATAACCGCACGCATATGAGTGCCGTTATGAGTCTATTACAGACGCAATATAGAAAAAATAATATTACATATCGCAATTATATTTTCTTATTTACTCGCATAAAAAAACACATTAAGTGTAAAGTACTTACTTTCCGTGTACGGCTCATACGACATCTTTCCAAAAAATAGCGGATGCAATAACCTTGTCGTTACATAAAATTAAGTCTTCGTGCGTGCATCCTTCTTCCAGTTGTGGGCAGACCAGTATGTGGCTCATATCCTGGGGCTGACCACACGCACACAGCACATCGTCGTTCTCAGACATTCCCCACCTCAACAGATTTGTCATGCAACTTGATTTCCATACCGCGAAAGGGAGGTGTTTGCCTGTGGCCATTTCTTCTCTTGGGAGTTCCCGAGTAGTTAGCTGCTGGGTCCACCTAGTGATACGTTCATTTTCTATGGACCCCTCGAGTGTGTGTGATCTTGCCATGAAGCTCTTTCTTGATCTTAGGCGTCGACCGGCTGGCTCGTGTTGGTGCAGAGGATGGCAAGCATCGGTTTCCTGTTTCGTCCTTTCAGCATCCGTGGCGACGGCTCTTCGCACAAATGGGGGTGCCACGCCAATAAGTAGGTACAAACTATTAACTGGAGTTGGCTTTAGGCAGCCTGTCACGATTCTTGGTGTCTCGTTGAAAGCGACGTCCACATATAACGCGTGAGCTGAAACTGCCCAAACCGGTGCGGCGCATTCCGCAGTGGACACACAGAGCGCCAAAGCCGATCTTCTGAGCGTTTCTGGCTGAGCTCCCAATGCTGTGCCTGTGAGTTTTCGCAATATGTTATTACGCGTACTAACTTTGCCTATAGTATTGAGCAGTGTTGTCTGAAGGACATAGTACGGTCCAAGGTCACGCCCAGGTATCAGTGCTCCAATCGTTTGCCTCGCCAATGTATCTCGAGCTCCCGTCGTGCTTCTGTGTTTTTCAGGTGGAAGGCGCAGACCTGAGTGTTGATGGGATTCGGCTTTAGGTGGTTTTTCTGGTAATAGATTGCCATTTCCTCAAGGGCGACCTCCAACTCCTCCTCCACCTCGGTAAACTCGGTGCCCTGGGCTGCCACAGCTGTATCATCGGCATAGATGAATTGCCTTATATTGGCAGGAATCGGCTGGTCGTTCGTGTACACATTGTACAAGAGTGGGGACAGGACACTGCGTTGCGCCAGTCCAAACAAAAAAACAAAATCCTAACTCTCAAATTGACCTATTAATTCCTATATTTGAGTTTTGATTTCATTTTAAATTCCGTGTGGATTTGGGATGGAATAGACCGGAAATATAAGTAAGTAAATGAAGGTCCAGGATGTACGGGTCATGAGAGTGGCTGATTGCGGAAGCGATCACTGCCTAGTAAAAGCGAAGATCTATTACCTTATATACCACAAAATCAAAATAAATCACAAGAATGTCACGAGGAACAACGAGGAGATTTAGAGTAAAAAGATTTGACATGGAAAGTTTAGAACACGACAGTACAAAGTTTCTATACAAAGATGGTTAGAACAGAAATTGGTGCAACAACAAAGGAGTACAGGAACCGAATATGAACATATTCAAGTAGGGAAAGCTGATGCGTTCTGGAACCGCCTCCTTATGGAGATTTACATGGGGTTGCTCCATCCATAAGATTCCCATTGAGCCTGATGGAGCAAAACTACCCCCAAACCCCAAACTCAACATCATATTCGCGGACGAATCCCGTAGGAAATTTCCTCGCGAATCCAAAACTGGCGTTGCAATTTCCCTGCGACTTCCGGTCTTCCGAATATAACTAATTTAACTTGTTTTCTCCTTGCAATCTCAACAACTTCAAGTCAAATTTACGCAAAAACCTTTCTTAAAGTCAGCATTTTTCTGTTCCAACTTGTCTGTGGACACGTGCAATATCACCGAATTTCTAACGGATTCTTTGCTTATCACCTTTAATCCACTTTCTATCAACTTGCATCCACTTTCCATCCACTTTACATCCACTTTCCAACCACTTGCATCCACTTTACATCCACTTTCCATCCAGTTTCATCCACTTTACATCTACCTTACATCCACTTTCCATCCACTTGCATCCACTTTACATCTACTTTACATCCACTTTCCATCCATTTGCATCCACTTTACATCCACTTCTCATCCACTTGCATCCACTTTCCATCCACTTGCATCCTGTTAACATCTACTTTACATCCAGTTTCCATCCACTTGCATCCACTTTAAATCTACTTTACATCCACTTTCCATCCACTTGCATCCACTTTCCATCCACTTTACATCCACTTTCCATCCACTTGCATCCACTTTCCATCCACTTTCCATCCACTTGCATCCTCTTTACATCTACTTTACATCCACTTTCCATGCACTTGCATCCACTTTACATCTACTTTACATCCATTTTCCATCCACTTGCATCCACTTTCCATGCACTTTACATCCATTTTCCCTCCACTTACATTCACTTTCCATTCACTTTCCATCCACTTGCATCCACTTTACATCCACTTTACATCCACTCTCCATCCACTTTCCATCCACTTTCCGATCAGCTTTAAACAGCTCTTAATCAGCTTTAAACAGCTTTCAATCAACTTGAATCAGCTTTCAATCAGCTTTAAACAGCTTTAATCAGCTTTAAACAGCTTTCAATCAGCTCTAATCATTTTGGGGGTGGACAATTTTGGGAGTGGAGTTTGGGGGTGTGGGGGTTGAGGGTAGTTTTGCTCCATCGGGCTCAATGGGAATCTTATGGACAGAGCAGCCCCATGAGGAGGCGATTCCAGAACGCATCATCTTTCCCTACTTATACACAATGTATAAAGTTGTCCATCGAATCTGCGATGGAATCTTGAGGGACGACGGATCTGAAGAGTAACTGTATTGGTGGGATAGAGAAATAGAGAAGTTTTGAACACGACAGTACACAGTTTCTATACAAAGACGTTTAGAATAGAAATTGGCGCAACAACAAACGAGTACAGGAACCAAATATGAACATATTCAAGTAGGGAAGGATGATGCGTTCTGGAACCGCCTCCTTATGGAGATTTACATGGGGCTGCTCAATCCATAAGAATAACATTGAGCCTGATGTAGCAAAACTACCCCCAACCTCCACACCCCCAAACTCCACCCCAAGCCCCAGACACCGCCCCCAACCCCTCGATTCCAACCCCAAACTCCACTCCTACTCCCAGAGAATTCCTAGCATTTCTCTGTTTATCCTAATAAGCATATTAAGAGTTTGACCTAGTTTTTGTGAATCGTGAGAAAGTTAAAACCGTCGAGTCAGCATTTTCCTGTTCCAACTTGTCTGTGGACACGTGCAATATCACCAAACTTCTAAAGGATTGTTTGCTTATCAGCTTTAATCCACTTTCCATCCACTTGCATCCACTTTCCATCCACATTACATCCACTTTCCATCCACTTGCATCCACTTTACATCTACTTTACATCCACTTTCCATCCACTTGCATCCAATTTACATCTACTTTACATCCACTTTCCATCTAATTTTTAACTACTTTACATCCACTTTCCATCCACTTGCATCCACTTTCCATACACTTGCTATCCACTTGCATCCTCTTTACATCTACTTTACATCCACTTTCCATCCACTTACATCCATTTTCCATCCACTTTACATCTACTTTCCATACACTTGCATCCACTTTCCATCCACTTTACAACCACTTTCCATCCACTTGCATCCACTTTCCATCCACTTTCCATCCAGTTGCATCCCCTTAACATCTACTTTACATCCACTTGCATCCACTTAGGATCTACTTTACATCCACTTTCGATCCACTTGCATCCACTGTCCATCCACTTTACATCCACTTTCCATCCACTTGCATCCACTTTCCATCCACTTGCATCCACTTTACATCCACTTTACATCCACTCTCCATCCACTTTCCATCCACTTTCCAATCAGCTTTAAACAGCTCTCAATCAGCTTTAAACAGCTTTCAATCAACTTGAATCAGCTTTCACTCAGCTTTAAGCAGCTTTAAACAACCTTTAATCAGCTTTCAACAGCTTTCAATCAGCTTTAATCATTTTGGGGTGGACAATTTTGAGGGTAGAGTTTGGGGGTAGTTTTGCTCCATCGGGCTCAATGGGAATTTTATGGATAAAGCAGCCCCTTGATCGTCCACTGTCAACCCCCTGTCGTACGATGGAATTCTACCCTATTATATAATATATTTTAATATATTATATTGCCATACTATAATATATTATAATGCCCCTAATATATTTTATTGCCATACATCCCCCATTCACTATGAGTGTTTAGGGATTCTGGAACTTCACTGATTTTACTGCTCAATTTTGCCTCTGCATCCTGCTGTTGCATAATGAGGATTAGCTTGTCTCTAACCATAGTAACTTTTTTTATTGTGGTTTGGTGGAAACTCTCACTAAACCAGGGGGTTTTCCACTTGGCTTTTTAGTATGCGCCACCCCGCTTACGGGTATTTTGCATTCCTTCAGGATGGGCTTCCTGGAAGGTTAGTGCCTCCATGGTTGAAAATGCCTCCTCGGCGGGACCTAACCGAGGAGGACATAATCTAGGAGGACCTAACTGTATGCAACCCATATGCTTCTGGTGCCTGACAATACCACGCAACACATTAGTGTATTTTCATAAGTTTCTAATAGTAAATTGGCATTTTTCTTGTAATTAAATTACTTATTTACGGTTTTCAGATTTTTCCCTTTACATGTACTGTAAGACACCGCTTCTTGCCAAATTTCATGATTCTATGTCAACGGGAAGTACCCTATAGGTTTTTATTCCCTTGTGAAATCGCAAAATATGAGACATAAACGGTCATATATTTTGAACGCATTGACTTACAAGTTTGATTTTTTCACAGCTGAAAGAGACCGCAGACCCGAGTATTTGATACAAATTTCAACTTGTTACCTCTACGCGTCCCTGATAAAAATGGTCTTGACAGACAGACAGACGGACAGACAGACAAACAGACAGACGGACAACAAAGTGATCCTATAAGGGTTCCGTTTACGGTACGGAACCCTAAAAACAAGTAAATCAAAAGCTTATCCAGACAGGAGACCCTGAGATCAAAGTGACATACAAGCAACTAAATAGGAAAGTGAAACAAGAAGTCATAAACAAGACTCGTGGCTCAAAAAGTGCGAATACGTCGAACAAAATATAGGCGGTACTAAGAGTTCATAAGCAAGGAAGACGTCAAATTGCTAAGAATCGACCAAATCGACCAATATATAGGCGGTACTAAGAGTTCAGAGAAAAGGAAGACCTCAAATCGCTAAGAATCGACCAAATCGACCAAAATATAGGCGATACTAAGAGTTTAGAGGCATGGAACAGTCAAATCGCTAATAACCTCATCAAGAACTGGATTAACAATTCCAAGGTCCAAGGAAGGGTGGGTAGATCATTTTACAAAATTGTTAACAGAAACAAGGCCAGAGTATGTAGAGGAAAATGAACCAAACCACATCGATGGAGAAACCTTGAAACTAGATATGTCCCACGTAAAGGAATCAATCAAAACGACTGAACTTAGAAGATCCCAGGACCTGGAGGAATATACCCGGAATTTGTACGATTTGGACCAAATTAAAATTACATTATTTTAATTTGATTAGTAAGTTATATAAGTTTTTTTTTAATTTGATTAGTTTTAAAATGATTTTAAATAATAGTGAGTGGAATTTGGATGGAAGAGCAGAGTGTAATCGGGATTTAATAGACTAGAAACAGTTACATTATTTCTGCATAGTTGTAATAATATTACAAATTATAATTTCATTATGGTTTCAATCCAGTGCAGTGGCGGCTCGCCCATAAGGGCTGCAGTGCTGCAGCCCTCCCGCCAAAATGAAAACATTTTTTTAATTATTATAAACTATTCCATTAGTATACAATTAATTTACAAAAACATATTTTTCCGTTCGTAGTATATTTATTTTTTGAATAGTAGGTAATAAATACCTCGATATGTGTGCTCTGTATGAGTGTATTGTGTAATTTAGTGCGGTTGTATATTCATATCTCGGGCTGCTTCATATCTTGAGCTGGCTACCCCCACCCGCGATATACGTTTTTGTAATATGTATATTGTGGGCTGCAAACATTGCAGTCCGCACTCTGTATTTTAGGCATTTTATGAGTTTTGTGAGTTTCGGCAAAGAACCTTAAGTGGACAAATATTTGGTGGACAATTGAAAAGTGGACAGTTTAAAACAAAGTATTAATAAATAAGGATTTCTTAGCCATACACATAGAAAGTAAGATTTATTTTTGAATTTAATTTTAATTACATTTTTATAGAAATGAACGAAGCAAAATATTCAGTTATGCATTTGCAAAAGATCAACTTTGCACGACTGGAATTTCAAGAAAAAAATTGAAATTAAATCATTAGGACGGTTAACTCCAGATTTAATTGTCAATGAAAATGCGGGTTTTTCAACTCGTAGAAATACTTCTTATTATAATTTTTTCCAGCCCTCCCACAAACATCATCCAAGAGCCGCCACTGATCCAGTGGGTTTATTAATTTTGTTTTAAATAATTTTGCGTGAAGCTGCGAATATCAGAGCGGAAGTGGCACGGAATTGACTGGAAACAATTACAGCATTGTGTCATAATATTACAAATTACATTTAATTCTTTTGGATATAAAGCTGTCGCAAATAATATAATAATGTTTTACGCCGCAACGTTGCCATCATCCAAGCATCTTCGGCCATAAAATCAGCTGTTTATTGTTTTGCGCTTCTTCTCATCATCGGAGTGGTTTTAATTACGCTAACGTTACGCAACGTTATAAATCAACGGGTGGAAGCGGCATGGAGCGGCATAGTCGAATCCCGATCGAATACTCTATAAAGTATTTCCACTGTCGGAAATTTGAATCCAATTTAAGTATCGATGATTGACATCATTTGAGCCATCACTTCAAACAACGAAAATCCATGCCAAACAATATGCGAATAACACCATCACTCTCCAAAACACATTATTAAATTATTACTACGCTCCAAAACACCAATAAGGAATTTATATACATATATATATATATATATATATATATATATATATATATATATATAATTTTTTTTATTCTTGTTTGGTGTAAGAGAACGCGCGACATCGTTATTTATAATGGCCCAGGTGGCTTTTACATAACATAGAATTTGATTCGATTCTGTTTCTGTGTTGGGCGGATGTTACATAACGGGGTTGTACATAAAGTAGGGAAACAGGCGCAATAAACATAGGGCCAATAGTGATATATAAGAGCCACGTGTGGGTTGCACGTGAAGAGAGTAGAAGTGAGAATGGGAGTGTGGCAAAAAGAAAATTGAGAGCTGATGTTTAAGGGAAAATAAATTCCGTTAAATCCGCTCGTCGACCTTGATCAAGTTGCGCAATCCGGGGAGTGATGCAACGCGAGGGAAGCAATTTCAGGCTTGCTAATAACTTTTACGTTGAAATGCGTCAGTTTTCCTTGATTATTACAATATCGAACATCAAATGTTTAGATAGCAAAAAACGGCAGTAATGACGAACTATTTGTTTTGTGAATGTTTGCTTGTATTCAGAGCTTGACAAGATCGGGGAATAAATAAAAATTTACAAAACAAATTTAATCCACCATTTTGCTTTATGCTCCGCGTACTGCATATATTTTTTATGAATAATAATACACAATCCAGCCATATGAAAATTTCAAACATACGCCAACAAAAAGAATCCCACCCCTAATAAAAACACCCCATCCCCTCCGAAAACCTTTACATTATAAATAAATTAAAATGGGCTACAAAATATATCCGGAACGAAACCCCTAAACGATATATACCTGACTGCACACCGTCTATCACCAGCATAGATTTTACACTTCCACACTTTATCCAATTCCCTTCAATATTAAAACATTTTAACATCATAAATTAAAAAAAAACTTGCCTAAACAATTATAATTGAAACCGCTAAAAATGGTGAATGCTCCGGACAAAGCGTAATAAATTAAGCACGAAATGTTTTTGAATCGCATGATTTTATTTTTCAATTCAATTACACAAAATATTATTTCTATGTTTAATGGTAATCGTCTTATAAATGTTATGAATACGAAAACAATTAAGGAATTTGTCTTATTGATTTTCGGTTGATGTATAAAAGAGGGGAAATGAAACGTTCAAGTTTCAAGCAGTGTATTTTGAAAGGTATCCAATATGTGAGCTCCATCATTTCGAACGCTATTCAAAAGGATATATCCAGCAGCCTTTCGCATTCGACAAGTTTTAATAAAGTTTCGATGAAACAAATCGAGAAAAAAAGGACGAGACACGGGAGGAGGTTGCAGGAACGGAGCGCTGAATATAAATTGTAATGATAAAATCGCGGCCGCGGCAAAACATTTACGCAAAAAGGACAAATCAATATATCAAATGAGAAAATTTGCTGCATTAATACTTTGAAAAAAGAGTTTTGCAGCAGGAACTTTCTTTAATTTCGTAAATCGTCCTTGTCGTTTACATCTCTATTAAATTAAAACATGTTATTTTTACCTACACATATGAGCATACACTTCAATGTTTAAAACTTAATAAAGGCGGAACACAGCCTGAATAAATAAATATATTGAACCTTTCCGGAGCTCTATAATATTGTTGAGTCAGGACTACCAAAACAAATTATCTATAATGTTGTATGGTTTTACCAATTCAAAATGTATAATTTATATCAATAACCTGCTGTTGTCTCTCTCACAAAATGTCAAAATTAAAAACATCTAGCCCTAATCACCACATGGGTTTTCACCCTAGTCACCACAAGTGAGTGGTTTAGACGATTATCCGACGATTATACTAATGAAATACAGAGCCGTCACTGTACTAAAAAGGGGTAAAAAAAGCGCGAAAATTACAAGAATTTTTTGAAAATATTAAACAACAGTAAATATCAAAACTTTACGTTTCTTCTTGATCGGACAAAAATTAACTTTTAGGAAAATATATTTTTTTCAATCACCCTTCGGAGACGGTGGCAGTAGGGAAAGATGCTTCCTTCTAGACCCACCACCTAGTTATGGGAAGTACATGTAAATCTATCCCCTTATGAGGGACTTACATGTAAATCTACCACGAAGCCCCTTATGGGAAATTACATGTAAATCTAGTATGGGTGAATCCTATACAAAATAGTTCTGAACGTATCCGAGCGAGTGTGTCTAGATGGCGCTACGTAAAGCCCTTTTAGTAGGAAAACGGTTTTTTCGCCGATGGTGCCGCCCCCAGGTGAATTTTGAAACTCCGTGTGCGGTGGTCGACGGGGAATTAGCTCCGCTTTTGTGCCGTCGCGGAACGGCGGCGCTGCGACACCTCCTCGGACCGCTATCGCGCAATAAGTGTTATTCCAGAGCGTCACGACGCCTGTTAAAAAACTGTCAATTTTTTTGCACGGTCGGCTTGGCGATGCGACGCCACGCGTTCCGACACCACGCAACCGGATATCGGCAGATAAACGACAAAGCTAAGGGAGTTTTTCTCCCGCGCGACTCTACCGCCGTTCGCGGCGGCGGCTTACACGCAGGCGCGTCGGCGAAACGTGTGCGGTGGATAGCGGGAAAATTCAAAATGGGTTGCAGGGTGAATGTTTGTGAAGGGAGGAGATTATACGTGCTCTGAGTTGCCTAAGTATCAGGGGTAGTTAGTTGGATATCAGAAAAGTTTATAACGAGCTATAATATGTGTCTACATAGTAAAAGATATCTTAAAATAAATATTTAACATTCCAAAACATTATCTGGTTTATGTAACCACACGTCCACACGTCTAGATATGGCCGAGCGTCTAGCACTGATAATCCTGTCTCAACCTGTCTGTAAACACATGTGGAACTAATAAATTATGAAGCGCGGTCTAATTAATTTCTTGAAGTTATCCCGTGTTTAATTTAATAAAGATATTAAGATTTTGATTTATCGGTAGTCGATCAGACGCGACCGGACGTCTAGTGCTGATAAAACCAAGTTTAATATTTACTTTGGAATCTATTATTTAAGACATAATTTCATCAATCATGTTAGTTATGTTTGCAGGAGCTTACCATTTTTCCACGATGATCATGCTTTGTGTACGTTATACGCTCAGAAGAAGCAGCTTAAACAATAATGACTTGCACACATATTACAACGAAACTTTACACAGCTAGTTTACCTTGAGGCGTTTTGTCTTCCAAATATCATTCGGTTTTCTTTATAGCAACCAGCACAGCGTCTTTTAACATCCGTTTTCTCGAGGGAATGTTCACTATCTTCAGCGTTGGATGAACAAACAACTAATTTATTGAACTGGTTTATTGAATCAGGAACATGTGCATATTTTTCTCTACTATTATCACAGTCCCATTAAAACTCTCAACTTCCACAACAGCTTTCAATCAGCTTTAAACAGCTTTCAATCAGCTTTAAACAGCTTTCAATCAGCTTTAAACAGCTTTCAATCAGCTTTAAACAGCTTTCAATCAGCTTTAAACAGCTTTCAATCAGCTTTAAACAGCTTTCAATCAGCTTTAAACAGCTTTCAATCAGCTTTAAAAAGCTTTCAATCAGCTTGAAACAAGTTTCAATCAACTTGTACTTTTCATCCACTTTCCGTCCACTCCGTCCACTTTCCGTCCACTTTCCGTCCACTCCATCCACTTTCCGTCCACTCCATCCACTTTCCGTCCACTTTCCGTCCATTTTCCGTCCACTCCGTCCACTTTCCGTCCACTTTCCGTCCACTCCATCCACTTTCCGTCCACTCCATCCACTTTCCGTCCACTTTCCATCCACTCCGTCCACTTTACGTCCACTCCGTCCACTTTCCGTCCACTCCGCCCACTTTCAGTCCACTTTTCGCCCACTTTTTATTCTTCTCTTCAGTTTTAATCTCATTGGGTTAGTTGTGTTAGCATTAGGTTAGGTTAGCATTAGGTTAGGCTACGTGAGGTTAGGAATGAAGCTCGCTTAGAATTAAAGCTTACATATCCGACCAAAACTCGGCTAATTTTCGGCGCAGCCGAAAACGGTGCACGTCAAAATGTCCGTCGAGAGAACCTCCGCATGGCAAAAATATTAGTTTTTCATTAGGTTAGCATTAGGTTAGGCTACGTGAGGTTAGGAATGAAGCTCGCTTAGAATTAAAGCTTACATATCCGACCAAAACTCGGCTAATTTTCGGCGCAGCCGAAAACGGTGCACGTCAAAATGTCCGTCGAGAGAACCTCCGCATGGCAAAAATATTAATTTTTCCCGGAAACTTCCGGCTTGCCCGGAAGGCGGCGAAAACGGAAACTTTTTCTTGAAAAAAATCGACCGACCTTGGCGGGTCGCAGGCGACCCGTACGTCGCAGCCCCGAACGACGAACGTCAGCGTTTACGAGCGTCCTTCGGCCGCAATACCGCGGCTGGGCTGACGCTCCTGCGTGTAAGCCGCCGCCGCGAACGGCGGTAGAGTCGCGCAGGAGCAAAACTCCCTTAGCTTCGTCGTTTATCGGCCGATATCCGGTTGCGTGGTGTCGGAACGCGTGGCGTCGCGTCGCCAAGCCGACCGTGCAAAAAAATCGACACGTTTTTAACGGGCGTCGCGAGGCCCCGGAATAACACTTATTGCGCGATAGCGGTCCGAGGAGGTGTTGCAGCGCCGCCGTTCCGCGACAGCACGAAAGCGGAGCGAATTCCCCGTCGACCCACGAACACGGATTTTCAAAATTCACCTGGGGGCGGCACCATCGGCGAAAAAACCGTTTTCCTACTAAAAAGGCTTTCGATTTCGATTCGGCGCGGGTTTCAGAACCCGCACGTTTCGACGCGGACCGTCGGGTTCGGGCACCAGGTCCGAAAAACATCGAAAACATGACCGCCACGCGAACGTCCCTGGAGGAGCCATTTTTGCGCAATTTCCGACGAGGACGGCATCTTTCCAGATACATTCGAATCGCCTTCGGCATAGGACAATCTTCCGGATCTCGTACCAGGTCGGCAAAGTCAAAACTTTTTTGAAAAAATATCCGGCCTCGGAGGGGCCGGATTTCGTCTGACGCCGAAACGGTCTGCGCGGGTCGGTGGGCCCCTTCGATACGAGTATTTTGGTACTGGCGAGTTTTGGAGTTACCTTTCAGTGCCTGCAACGTGTCTGGTGGCGTTCCCGGTAGGTGGGGCCACTCTTTCTTGGGCCGTTTCCGGGCCCACGAACTAGAAAATACCCGCGTTCGATTCGAAAGCGATGTCCGCGTGTCCTTTGCATTTAAGAGTTCGCGATTCGAGCCGCCCCCTTAGAGCCGCCGGCTCTCGCTTGCATTTCAACTTTTCCGTCTAGTTTTTTCAGTAGGCGCGAATCATTTCGGGACCTAATCCAACTTTTACTCGCCGCTGCGCCTGTTTTGATACCTCCCACGGCCTCCTGCGGCGCTCGGTTCACGAGGGGCGTCCAAAACGCCGATGCGAAGTCCGCAACCGCCTCTTTGGCCGCCGTTTCGCGAGATCGAGGGAGAGCGGCAAAAAGTCGACGGTACGTCGGCCAGAATCGATGCCGCTATCCGTAGAATCGATCCTCACTTCACTTAATTATTGACGTCGCGACGCAAATTTTCGCTGTCGTCTAAAAAGAGACTGAAAAAAAATTTGGGATCCCATTTCAGGCTAAACGTGCTGTGGGATGGTTTCGCGCCTCATTGTCGAAACGTACAACGGACCGTAAATTGTGGAATAGGCTATATAAGTTTCGACATTTATAATAACCCGCGTCGCGACGCCCGTTTTTGTCGTTATTTTTGGACATACCGGAAAACCGTCCTGGAGCGGGGACTTTTTCCGTTTCCGGACCAGAACTCTGTAGCGTTTTACAGATAATGGACGGCCAATTGCGACACCGGAAACCGGGGGCTTCCAGCTTCGACGGGGGCGGCGGCGTCCCTCAAGAAAAGTGCCGTTCAGATCCGCCGCCGCACGCCGAAACGTGCCGCTTGCGGTCGGCTTTTTAAAAACGGCCGTCACCGCGGATGACACCGCAAACCTCTGCGACGCGTCTGAGCGTCGCGACGCCCATTTTAAGCGTTAAAAGTGCATCGGCGAGTTTACCGCCGTCTGTGTGGTTCGTGCGGCAGCCGATTCGCGATTTTTCGCCGCAGTTCCCTGGATTGAACCTTTGGCTTTGCGGCAGTGTACCCGGCGCGGCCCCCGGACGTCGCGGCGCGTTTTGTGTTTTTTTTGTGTTTAATTGTTGTTCATGGAAGCAAAGCTGTGCTGATGAGAGATAAATCTTAAAACGCTAGTAATCTAACCTAACCTAACCTGCCAAGTTCATGTCTCTCTCACAAAATCTCAAAATTAAAAACAGCTAACCCTAATCACCACTTGGGTTTTCAAGTGAGTGGTTTACAAATTGCTGTTCATGGAAGCAAAGCTGTGCTGATGAGAGTTAAATCTCGAAACGCGTCCACAGATGGCTATCCACTTAAGGTATCGGAAAGACATGATCTTAAAAACAATGTTATTTTTATGGTTTTCGATGAGTGCCACGTAGGTGGACTGAAAGCTGTAAAATAACTGACAAATTTCACACGAGATTTGTTTTTGTTAGTCCTAAAAAGACTCATTAGTATTATAGAGCTCCGAAAGGGTTGAGTATATTTATATATTCAAGCTTTGTTCCGACTTTATTAAATTTATATGATTATCTATAATGTATGGTTTTACCAATTCAAAATTCATGTCTTTCCATTAACTTAAGTGAATAGCCATCTGCAGACGCGTTGCGAGATTCATCTCTCATACGTGCAGCTTTGCTTTTATGAATAATAATTTGTAAAATACTTGAAACCCTCGTGGATAACTAGGGGTTAGATATTTTTAATTTCACATTTCGTGGGACAGGCATGAGCTTAGCAGGTTATTGATTTAAATGATAATTATGAATAGGATGGTTGCGACAGTTACTACGTGGTAATCCATACTTACATTGAATTGAAAAATTCACTTTGTTTTTTACCACACTTATATTATGTAAAAATATTATATAACTTATTATTCACAGTTATATAAATTTCTACACATATCACGACTCGAGTTTCGACGTTTGACGGTCATTTTCAAGTTCATCACTTGAAAATGACCGTCAAACGTCGAAACTCGAGTCGTGATATGTGTACAAATTTATATAACTGTGAATAATAAGTTATATAATATTTTTACATAATATAAGTGTGATAAAAAACAAAGTGAATTTTTCAATTCAATGTAAATGATAATTTACTATTGGTAAAAGTATTTTTAAAAGTAATTTACTATTTTTAAAGTAGAATTGGTATACACCATACAACATTATAGATAATCCTATAAACATAATAAAGTCGGAACACAGCGTGAATATATAAATATATTCAACCTTTCCGGAGCTCTATAACATTGTTGAGTCTTTTAGGACTACCAAAACAAATCTTATGTGAAATTTTCCAGTTATTTACTAGTTTTCAGTCCACCTTCGTGGCACTCAACAAAAACCAGAAAAATACCCAGAAAAAAAACTGTTAAGGGTTCTTACATGGAATTCTTGGAAAGAACCCATTCTACAGGAAAATAATATAAAGTTTCAGTTGTAATTATAACAAAATTGTTCAATAATTTTAAAATGAGTTTTTCATAAAAATTTGAAAGGAGAGTTTGAAAAATGTTTACAATTTGGAACAATAATTGACAAACAGTTAATAATTGAAACATTGTACCTCGAAATGTAGATTTTAAATTTTACAGGGAATATTTTACATAATCGTGGTTTGTTACAATACAAGCTGATGATTGCAAATCGATAGGACACTTAATAAATGTACATAGATTGATTTAACTCGTAGAAAAATGGGACAAAATTAAAAATGATGGGACAGGTGTCACAACATCTAGCCTACTTACTTTTAAATAAATGAGAGCAATTTTTCAATTGTTAAAAAAGTCTATTATTGTACATTTCAGGGAAACATTTGTTTTAGTTCAAAGCGAAGTTGATACTGGACATCAAAGAAAATATACAGATAATAATTTTAATGCTTACACTACACTTTTAATACTTAAGCCAATAGATGCGGAAGGAATAGTTGAATAGGATGGAAAAGTTGATGAGGTTGAAACGATTGAAGGTGTAGATGGAATAGTTGTAGTAGTATGGAATCTTAGATTGGAGGATTTTGCGGGACAAAATAAATATTTAAAATTTGTAAATATGAACTCTTTCATTAAAAAAACCGGTGTCAAGTCTATCGGCCGTGAAGATACCAAAATATTAATTCTAATATTAAAATCTTTTTCATTCCAATATTAGAATATTTCAGATATCTCATACAATTTTCAAGCAGTATCTCTTTGAATTTATTTCCATCAGTTCCGCTTTGACTTTGTGGGGCTGCCACAAATTTTGATAAATTGATAAAATATTTTGTCTCATCCCTTCTCTACAAATGTGTACAATTTTATTGTTCCACCTGGAGTGGAAGACGATTTCTTTAGTGAATCCAGATGCGTTAATTATGTATTCTAACCAAAACCGAAGAGGAAAATTTAAAGATAATCAAAAATTGCAAAAAAAAACGCTTAAAGAATTTCAATGAAATTTTTACTGAACACGGGTGTCCATAAGAAGTACCCCCTGACAACATTTGAACGCTACACATCACGACGCCGTGGAGAATAATTTTTCATTTATAAGTTTTCTGCAAATATCTCGCCAATGCTTTAAAATAAAAAATTGAGACTTGGACCATCACATGTAGGACGTATATACCTACAAAAGAGTATTCATTAGGAATTTTGAAAAATTATTCGGTTTAGTCACAAAAGTGAAAAAAGTAAAAAGCGGTTTTCTTTTTATTTTTTTTCAATCCCTTTTTTCAATCCCTTCTCAAAGTGCGGAAATGTTTTTCCCACAGAAAATGTCGTGGCAAGAAAATTCCCATTTTGACGAACCAGAAATTTGTGGAATTTTTCCTATCTTCCCTTGTTGTTGTTGTATCAGTTCTATCAGTATGGTTGTCGCCTCATTACTTTTTGCGGATTCATCTGTTAATATTTCTGGCACAATGGTAACTGAAGAACCATCTGTGTTTTTGATGATTTCGTTATTGTTGATACATTATGCGTTGTTGGTTCATTGGTATCAGTTTATGATGTTTCAGACAGATTGTAGTAAAATCATCTTGTTTGGACCGTGTCTCACGAAAATCAAAGTTTCCAGTTTGAAACAGGGCTGGTCTAGTCACTTACCTGTTAGGGTTGCTCGCGTCTCCGCCACATGTGGATCGTCCTTCCGGCGCCTATTTTAAGGGAGGAAATTAGGATAATGGGTCGAGGGATTCCCTCAAAATTGTTGTCTTCCAGACGTTTCTGGTCGCTGCAGCCCTCGTGCAAGCTCGTGATTACACCCCTGGTTAACTTGAAACTATTAACTGCGTGCACGTGTCGGTTAAAATTGGCTTCGCGATTCAATTCCGGTCTTCACGCCTCTCACACTCGAAGCGTACTGCCCGAGATATATAAATTCGCGACAAAAATTGATAAGTAAATCGCGCGATTTTGGTCCAGGTCGATACAACTTTCCCCTTCTGTTAATCGGTGCCGAAATCGATTCAAATGTTGAATTAAAAATACGGAGTCATTAAAATTGGCGCGAACACATCTGTTATCTTCTTACTTGACCTTGTTGGATTACCTGTGGATGTAACTAAGTCAGTTGTAGTCACAGGATCATTTGATTGTGTTATTGTTGATTCAGATGATCCATCTATCAACAGAGGAAATATAAACACAGGAATCCGAAAAATTAAGTAACGAGGCGACAACTACTGATACAACAACAACAAGGGAAGATAGAAATAGATCATCTGGAGATCAAACAGGAAGATCAAACTTGAATTGCTATTGTTTTTTTCTTGCATTTCAATAGAAATTTACAACCCTTGCAGAAAAGAGTTCAAAAAGAGCGCAAAAAATTGTCGAAGATTCACAGGGTTCCGGGGGCGCACTGCAGAAGCGAAACGTTTAAGCTTGGCTTCGGAATGTCGGCAATTGCCGGCGGAAGGACATCGTGCAAAAAATTCTCTAAAATTCGCAACCATCTCCCAGTTAGGAAGCAAAATGCGAATTTCGTTTTTTGCAATAACTTTACCAGTTGTGAACTTTATGCAACTTTTAATAGTATGACACGGTCCGATCTGTTCTCGATCTATCATTGTAGGACATCAAGTTGTATCATTTCTACTTTTGTATATCTTGAATGCGGATTGACATCCTACCAGTTTCCTTTTATAGGCTGTGGAGAACTCGTGGTTTCTGCGAATCGACAACCGGCATACCGCACGTAAGTTACCATCATCGAACGGAGATGAAGAAAATTCAAAATTCCACTTACATTCGATTCGGCAGGCGTAAATGTCCGGTTTTTCTAGCGCACGGTCATATTTCCAAAAATTCGCGCGCCCTCTTCAAAGACCCACAGAGGAAGAACCCATGAAACCGGATCCGCAAACCGGAAGCCGTGCCGTTCAGCGGTCGACTCGCAATGGCATGTCGAAAAATATCGTTTCTAGCGGTTTTTAGCAAATATCTCCAAATTTTCAGCGAAAGCTCGAAAGTCGCGATCGCGGCGCCCAGCCGCGGGCGCCCAAATTCGGGCGCCCAGCGGCCCAGAAACTGAAATTTCGGAATAGCAATTTTTTTGTTCGCATGTGTCAATTTTCTCTATGTTATACGTCAAAAAGTGCCCGAACATTTTGATGTTTAACTAAATATGTGCCCGAAACTTTCGTATTCCCGCCATCAAACTTGGCGGATGCGCATGCGCAACTAATTGTAAAAAGGTCTATTGATAAAATATTTTGTCTAATCCCTTCTCTACAAATGTGTACAATTTTATTGTTCCACCTGGAGCGGAAGACGATTTCATTAGTGAATCCAGATGCGTTAATTAGGTATTCCAACCACAACCGAAGACGAAAATTTCGTGACGAAAAAATGTGTGAACGCTTAAGGAATTTCAATGAAATTTTTACTGAACATGAGTGTCCATAAGAAGGACTCGCTGACAACATTTGAACGTTCCACCTTTGCCGGGGACGCCGTGGGGAATAATGGCCAAATTCGGCCGCCCAGCGGCCCAGAAACTGAAATTTCGTTTGGCACGACACCGCCGACGCCTCCGGCGGAATCACAAAATATTAAACAATAATCGATGCTCTTACTACCTTTGCTGGTCAAAAATCACTTAAAACATCCGTTTTCATTCTCTAAACCCGATTTTATGTATTTATTCCTGCCTCCTCCTAAAAAGGCGTAAACTTCTCTTTTAATATAAGTAACTAGGTATAGTAAAAGCTTTAAGGCCGATTCTCATATTCGCGACACTCAGCTATGCGACGTCACGCAACACTCAGCTACGCGACGTCACGCGACATCGCCTGTCAAATAATGATTACATTGTTTTAAATGGGCACGTTCTCACCATGACTACGCGACAGCTACGCGACTTGCCCATTTAAAACAATGTAATCATTATTTAACAGGCGATGTCGCACGGCGACGCGTAGCTGAGTGTCGTGCATATGGGATTCGAGTGGTTGGTCTCAAAGTTACCGCCTCCGGCAAAATCACAAAATCTTCGATTGAATAATCGATTCTCTGGAGTTTTCTACACACTCTACTACTTTTTCCCGTCAAAAATTCTTTCGCAAATCACACAAAACGTCCGTTTTCATTCTCTAAACCCGATTTTATGTATTTTTACCCGCCTCCTCCAAAAAAAGGCGTAAACTACTCTTTAAACATAAGTAACTAGGTATAGTAAAAGCTTTAAGGCCGATTCTCATATTCGCGACACTCGTTACGCGACGTCACGCTACACTCAGTTACGCGACGTCACGCGACATCGCCTGTCAAATAATGATTACATTATTTTAAATGGGCACGTTCTCACTATGTCTACGCGACTTGCCCATTTAAAACAATATAATCATTATTTGACAGGCGATGTCGCACGGCGTCGCGTAGCTGAGTGTCGCGCATATGGGACTCGAGTGGTTGGTCTCAAAGTTATTGATTGTTGCAGACAAATTTTCTACATTTCGAAGTTGAGTTAGTCTAAAGACCGGTTCTTATTTACGCGACACTCAGCTACGCGACGTCACGCGACATTGCCTGTCAAATAATGATTACATTGTTTTAAATGGGCACCTTCTCACTATGGCTACGAGACAGCTACGCGACTTGCCCATTTAAAACAATGTAATCATTATTTGACAGGCGATGTCGCAAGGCGTCGCGTAGATGAGTGTCCCGCATACGGGATTCGAGTGGTTGGTCTGAAAGTTATTGCTTGTTGCTGACAATTTTTTTACATTTCGACGTCGAGTTAGTCTGAAGGCCGATTCTTATTTACGCGATACTCAGCTACGCGACGTCACGCGACATCGCCTGTCAAATAATGATTACATTTTTTTTAATGGGCAAGTCGCGTAGCCATAGTGAGAACGTACACATTTAAAACAATGTAATCATTATTTGATAGGCGATGTAGCGTGACGTCGCGTAGCTGAGTTTCGCACGACGTCGCGCATATGAGAATTGACCTTTAAGCAGTCATATCGGTTGAACACTTTTTTGAATAAAGTTACAAAGGAGGGAAAATGAAGGACGGCTTACGAAGGAGGGTTACAAAGTAAGATTGTTATAATTTCTTACGTTATACCAATATTAAATGCAATAAATGTAAGATCACGGTGTCTTTAAAATAAAATAGAATCTAATATCGTTATGGATCAACAAAACAAAACAATAGTTCGAATATGTAGGGATTTTTATTTTAGGTAAAAGAATCGAAGTATTGTTAAGCCTAAGAACGTATCGACGAGGAAATACAAAGGGAAAAATACGTACACACAATGATATGAAATATTCTTATATTTAAATGTACTTTATGGGATTTTCTAACAGAATAGGTGAGATATTTTTAGATCTATGCGCGTTGGGAAAGCGGAAAGATTTTAATATAAGATTCGCGAACAACAACAACAAAAAAGGTTAAAGCGCACAGTTGAGAAATATTCAAATAAGGGAAGTAGGTGTTAGGGAGTTATGATATCAAAGGCACGTAACGCAACAAGATTTATCATTCAATTTTAGTTTCAAAAACTTCGGAACCTGTCATTTGAAGGACATTTGTGAGACCAGATTGAGTAATGCCGGCTATAAACGTTACAATTTCTCATGTTTTTCTCATGTTAATTTACGGATATTTTTGGATCATTGGCATTTAAGAAGTTGAAGTACAGATAGCTGAGGCGGTGGTAGACTAGTAGTCAAGGTGTCAGATTACTAAGCCGTAAGTTCCGGGTTCAAATCTTGGGGTACAAGTATGGAAATATAAACTATAGCGTATTCCTGGCAAAGATCACACAGTAATCTGCCACGAAATCTCCCCTAGTAGTGACTCGCCAACACCACAGTGTGTTTTTCGATTGACGAATGCCGGCTATAAACGATACATTTTCTCATAGTTTTTGTTAATATACGAATTCATTCGATTGAATTGTTCAATTGTCCGTTAATTAAATTTTAGTTTCAAAAACTTCGTAACCGTTCATTTGAAGGTCATTTGTGAGACAAGATTGATTAATGCCGGCTATAAACGATACTGTTTCTCATGTTTTTTTGTTAATTTCCGAATATTTTTGGATCACCGGCATTTAAGAAGTTAAAGTGTAGATATCTCAGGCGGTGGTGGAATAGTAGTCAAGATGTCAGATTACTATGCCATAAGTCCCGGGTTCAAATCCTGGGGCACAAGTATGGAAAAATAAAGCAGCGTTTACCCGTGTATGCCTCTGGAAAAGATATCCCACGAAACCTCCCCTATTAGTGTCTCGCCACCTACCGTAAAATACCTCCCTATACTCGTGTCTAAGATCAAAACACCAAGTACAAGCGTCAACTATTCTTCGACAAGGGGTGTTATTAGCGAGGATCCAGCCATCACTTGTAGAGCTTCTACCGAGACTATCCGGTATGCAGAGACTACCCTAATACAGTAAGGCTAAGAAAAAAGGCTAAAAAACCTAACCTAATCGTACAGAAGTCTATTACATGCATTCTATATCGTGCGATTCATTCTACGCCGTACAGTGGCCTGGATTTCAAAAAAGTTGGAAAAAAATAGAAAGAATTTTTTTATTTCAGATTTAAACGTGAATTGCTATATAGGGGTTTTCCAGGCCGCTGATTACAAATTTCATAGTATAATTTTAAAATTCAAAAGGGCTGATCCAATATGGCCGAGTACTTCATTAAAATTTGATCGGAATTTCATATAAATTGGTATATAAGGGTTTTCGAGGTCAGTAAATACGAATTTCATAGTATAATATTATTATTAAAAATGGCGGATCCAATATGGCCGACTAGTTCATTCAAATTTGATCGGAATTTCATATAAATTGGTATATAAGTGTTTTCTAGTTCACTGATTAAGAATTTCATTGTTTAATTAAAAAAATCCAAATGGCGGATCCAAGATGGCCGAGTACTTTTTGAAAAATTGCTTGGAATATTACGTAAATATGTTTATTATTATTACCTTTATTGGCATATTTACAACAATTACTATAAGACTAACAATACAACATATCAAAACAAAAAAAAAAACACATGGAAACAATAAAAAAAAGAACAAAAAACAGAACATAACAAATAACCCAACGCAACAATACCCCAAATACTCAAACTTAAAAAAACTACACTTTAAAGAAACAAAAAAGAACAATAATTCTTCGCCCGCACTAAACTTTTCTCTCTCCCTAAACTCTTTCCACAATCACTCCCTTCCGCTCTAAAATTTCCCGCATTATGGGCCACCCGCTACCTGACTCGTCCATGCACGCTTCCCAGTCTTTACATTTATTTTTCTTTCCTTCTTCCCATGTTAGCCCTTTGCATTCTTCCATCCAATGTGCCCACCTGTCAGTACCCTCTCCGCATATGGTACACAAATTCTCCCTTTCATTCAACCAGTACCTTCTTCCCTTTTCTTCGTTGCCGCACCGAAACCTGTCTATCCTATTTTGGCTACCGCTGGACCCTCTGCTTAGGTACAAAGGGAGTCTGCCGTACACTTGTACCTTGTTGTACTCCCGATTGTACCTGCTTTCGTCTATACGGCTTTGTCGTATCTGCAGCCCTATCTCCCTACTCCTTTCACCCAACAATTTTTCATACTTTACGCCTTCCCTTTTCATCCTTTCTACCTCCTCTTTCGACAACCCTACTCGTTCATACATTTTTTTCCATTCATTTCCCCATTTTGTTAGTCTAATCCCTCCGACACCTTCCTTCCTTAAACTATTGAACACCTCTTTCACTATCCTTTAATTCCCTAACCTATACACTTTCCTATCGTATCTTGCCACTCTCACTGATGCTTCTACTGCAACTTTATACGCATTCGCTTCTTGCAGCACCAGGTACTCTGGCGTGCTCCTGTCTAATTTCAACGCCCTTTTTATAAACTGAAGTTGTACCTTTTCTACTTGTTCCATTTCGTTTATACCCCATATTTCCGCTCCATACAACAAAATACTCCGAACACACGCTTTCCACACTATCATTTTTGCCACGAAACTATCTTCAAATTTATCTTTCCAAGCATTCCAAAACCTATTAGCAGCCACCCATGCTTTCTTACATGGGAACTTAATGTGCTCATTATTGGACCCATTACTACCAAACATAAATCCCAAGTATTTGAACCTGCTAACCTGCTCTATAACCTCTTCCCCCACATCAAGCTTTCCTCTTTCTTACCAACTTTCTTTCTAAACACCATCCACTTAGTCTTCTCTACATTCACACTTAACATTCTTTTCTCAAAATATCTTTTAATCCTTCCAATCATCTCTTTCATTTCCCCTTTTGTTCTTGCTAAAGCAACTATGTCATCCGCGTAAGCTAGAGACCACACTTTCATCCTACCTATTACCACTCCTCCTGCCTGCCCATTTTTTAAAACCTTTTCTAAGTCATTTATAAAAACATTAAATAGGACAGGGCTAAGTGGACACCCTTGCTTTAACCCTTTCCTAACCCAGAATCGGATTGTTTTTCACTTATTCTAACTCTGCAGCTTGTCTTGCCATATAGATCTGTAACCGCCTTCACTAACCACCCACTAATTCCTTTTGCTCTCATCATTTCCCATAGCATGTTTCGGTTTACTGTGTCATATGCCGCTTTAAGATCTATGAATACAGCATACACCTTTCCACCTTTATGTGCCAGCTCTTGCTCTATTACGTATTTTAAGGTAACCAGCTGGTCCGTTGTTCACCTCCCTTTTCTGAATCCCCCTTGTACTTCCGGAATCACTTCCTTTTCCTCAATTTCTTCCTGTATTTTCATCTCCACTACTTTTGCATATATCTTATATGATGTATCCATCAGTGTGATGCCTCTGTAATTTTCTGCTTCTCCCCTATTTCCTGCTTTGAAAATTGGTACGATGTCCCCTTCCCTCCAGCTTTCTGGAATTGCTTGCTGTCCTTTGAAAATCTTGTTGTATAATTCGTGGAGTTTTTTTTTGTATTGACACCGGCGCTAGTTTCCACGCTTCATTTGGGATTCCATCCGGACCTGTCGCTTTTCTTCTTTTCAGCCCACCCAGCACTTGCTCCATTTCCTCCCACATAATTTCTGGTCGATGGCCTTTTTCTTCTTTTCCGTCCTCTTCCACTGTCTCCTCTGCTCCTTTATCTTCTTTTCCGTCCAGCAACTGCATAAAATGTGCTCTCCATCTTTCCATCTTGATTTCATTGACTTTCCGGGTTGCTTTTTCCACATTTTTGGCAATAAACTTCCATATTTCTCTTTCACTATTGAGCTTCCTAGCCTCCTCCATTTGTTTTCTTTGCCACGTTCCTTTTTGGTTCTTCACAAGTTCTTTCATTTGATCCTTCATATTTTTTAATTTATCTGGAGTTCCTCCGCTCTGTCTCCATCTCTTGACATCCTCTCTCAACTGTTTTTTCTTGGAGATATATTCTTTATCAATCCATGCGCTGTTATAATGATCACTCCTGACATTTTTCCATACTATCGCCTCATGGACTTTAGATACCAGTTATTCTAGGCTATTTATTGATTCTAGCTGACAGTTTTCCAGGTTGCTCTTAAATCTTTGTACCGCCTCTTTATTCCATATCGCTACTGATTTCTGCTTCTCCGTCTGTCCACTAACCACCGTTTTTCCTTTTACCGTTACTTCCAGCGGGAAATGATCCGACTCTATCCTGTTCCCTACTTCCATGCTGATTATATCACTTGTTGCTGCCTCGTTTGCTACTACATAGTCTATCACTGACATCCCTCTTCCCCCTACATACGTTGTCTCTCCACTCCAATCTCCCTCCGTGCATCCATTTAATATGTTCCATTTTCTTTCCTTCGTCCAGTCAAGCCATTTTCTACCATCCGCGTTGATTATTTTGTCTTTGGATTTTCTTGTTACTTCATGTCCTCCTTCCCCGAGATTCTCAACCTGGCTCTCCCCTATTCTTACGTTCCAGTCCCCCGCAATTATAACTTTAGACAAGGTTTCCTCGTTTGCTTCCGTCTCTATTTCCGTTAATAATTCTTTTAGTCTTTTATTATTATAAACTGTAATACATTTCCATTTATCCCCGTTTAATTTTATCTTTCTTATTTGAATCCCTTCGCCGTAATCTTCTCCCCAATAATTTTTCTCTTCCTCTATGTTCTTCTTTACTCCGGTTATTAAACCGCCTCTTGGTCGCCCCATGTTGAAATCTCTTTTTGCCCATTGGCACTTCCACGCGAAGTTATCTGGCAGTTCCTTCTTCACCTCCTCCCAATCCTTTTCGTCAATCCATGTTTCCACTATTCCAATTATATCGAAGCTCTTCATGTAAACCAACAAGTCATCCTTATAATCCGCTCTTAATTTTCTTTTCAAACCTGTACACAATATCTTCGTTTGCTCGGTGACCTGCTGGTTTTCCATCTCCCTATTCTTTCTTACTGAAATTTTATATCCTTTATTCCTGTAACATCATTGTAGTGGTACCACCTCTGGTCTACTTCCATTTTTCGGTATCCTACTCTTACAAACTTGCCTCTTTCCCTCAATTCTTTAGCTTTCTGTCTTATCTCCCTCTGCGCCTCTCTTTCCTTCTCTGTGAGATCATTGTCCACGTAGACCTGCGATCCTTTTAATTGGTTTTTCATTTTCATTATCCTTAGTTTTTCCTCCCAGTTATTCATTTTAATTAATATTGCTCTGGTTTTTACATTTGTCGGGCTTCCTATTCTGTGCATGTTTTGTACCGCATTTATTTGAAATTTGTCCCTTTGCAAGTCCTCTACTTCCTTTTCCCACGTAGCTTCTTCTTTAATTCCATTCATAACTATGTTTAACTTTCTTTCTTTCATATCCTTTTTTTCCCTAAAATTTTCAATTTTAGCCAATTTCTCTTCCATTTGCTTTCTATCTGCTTCTATCTTACATTCGCTGTCTGCACTTGCCTTCTTTAAGTCTCTAATCTCATTCTCCAAGCCTATAATTTTCTCTCTTGATAATTTATTTTCTTCCTTCATTGCTTTTTGTTCCTCTGTTAATTCCGTTCTCCACTTTTTCTCCTCTCTTTTATCTTCTTCTAATTTCTTCCTGAATCGCATCAGCTCGCGTTTTATCTCCGCCATTTCCTGGACCACTGAGAGATTTGCTTCAATCAGCGAACGATGCGATTTGTGGCCCTCCTTCGGGCTTGTCTCTTTTGGGCTGGTCTCCTTTTTTCTCTTAGAGCAGGGGGAACGGCCTAGCCGTTTTTTAGATTGGAATGGGTTGGCCTGTTCACTATTGGAACTGCGTTCCTGCTCACTACACTCCATGTTATCCTTTTTTTTCTTTTTTTTTCTTTCTTTTCTTGCTACCGTTTTCTTTGCTTTTTTCTTTTTCTTCTTTCTGTTTCCTTACACTCAGCCCCATTTTCTCCTTCCTGTGCTCCTGGTATGATTTCTTGGCTTTTGGGGTTTTCGTGGCCCCTTCTGTCGTAGGGCTGCGCTGTAAATTCGACGCTAGCGAACTACCAGCGGTTATACTCGCAACTAAACTTTTTGTCAAACACTCGCACGTCTTAATTACTCGAACTCTCGAAACGAACGAACCAACGTAAATATGTATATAAGGGTATTTTAATTTAATTTGATGTTTAGCTGCTGAGGTCTTCTTCAGTTTCCTGTATCCATTTGGACCTATTTTTACTGTTGAAGGTAATTTTGAAAATTTGTTTCGTAATTCTGTTCTGGTCCATTCTGTATATGTGACCAAAAAATTTAGCTCGTCTCTTTCTGAAAGTGTCAGTGATAGGTTCTACTGTTTTATATATTTCTGACGATGGTCTCTTAATCCATACTCCCTCTTTATTCACCGGCCCAAAAAAATTTCGGAGAATTTTACGTTCTTGTTTCTCTATTTCTTTGATTTTTGAGTGACCATGAATTAATGTTGTTTCTGCGGCATAAAGTGGAACGTTCAGGAAGAACGACAGTTTTGTAGTTTTGCATTAAGAGATATTGATGTTTTGTTATAATGATTCCAAGTAAGTCGGTAGGCTCTCTGTAATTTTTTTTACTCGTTCTTGATTTGCTATTATATTTAGGCCGGAGGGTTGGATGATTTCTCCTAAGTATTTAAACTGGGAAACTCTGGATACAGAACCATATTGTGTCTTGATGGGTAGACTGTCGGACGGGGATCGTTCTATATACTGTGTTTTTTCATAAGATATCAGGAGACCAGCCTTTTGTGAAATTTCGTGTCATTTTTCAAGTGCATGCTTTGCTGCTTCTCTGGTATTCGATAATATTGGAAGATCATCAGCAAACGCCAAACATTTGACGCCAATCTCTTTTTCCCTGAGTTCTGATTATTTTTTCCAGGACCATATTAAAAAGGATGGGTGAAAGTCCATCTCCCTGTCGAACACCCGTATGTATTTCAAAAGGTTGAGAAATTTCTCCACCAAACTTAACCTTTGATGTAGTATTAATGAGAATTTGTTGAATTAATGCCCTGGTTTTCATATCAACTTTGAATTCCTCCAGAATGTTGAAGAGAGTTGGTCTGTCCACGGAGTCGTAGGCTTTTTGAAATCAACATAGGTAACCACGGTGTTTCTACAAGATCGTATTTGTAAGATTGTCTTCAGATTCCAAATTTGTACCGCGCCCTTTACGGAAACCTGCCTGATATTCTCCTATCTGTGGGTCAACTTGAGGTTCAAGTCTATTCAAAAGAGCTTTCGAAAGAATTTTGTACGTTACTGGTAGAAGTGAAATGCATCTATTCTGTTTCCTTACACTCAGCCCCATTTTCTCCTTCCTGTGCTCCTGGTATGATTTCTTGGCTTTTGGGGTTTTCGTGGCCCCTTCTGTCGTAGGGCTGCGCTGGAAATTCGACGCTAGCGAACTACCAGCGTTTATACTCGCAACTAAACTTTTTGTCAAACACTCGCACGTCTTAATTACTCGAACTCTCGAAACGAACGAACCAACGTAAATATGTATATAAGGGTATTTTAATTTAATTTGATGTTTAGCTGCTGAGGTCTTCTTCAGTTTCCTGTATCCATTTGGACCTATTTTTACTGTTGAAGGTAATTTTGAAAATTTGTTTCGTAATTCTGTTCTGGTCCATTCTGTATATGTGACCAAAAAATTTAGCTCGTCTCTTTCTGAAAGTGTTAGTGATAGGTTCTACTGTTTTATATATTTCTGACGATGGTCTCTTAATCCATATTCCCTCTTTATTCCCCGGCCCAAAAAAATTTCGGAGAATTTTACGTTCTTGTTTCTCTATTTCTTTGATTTTTGAGTGACCATGAATTAATGTTGTTTCTGCGGCATAAAGTGGAACGTTCAGGAAGAACGACTGTTTTGTAGTTTTGCATTAAGAGATATTGATGTTTTGTTATAATGATTCCAAGTAAGTCGGTAGGCTCTCTGTAATTTTTTTTACTCGTTCTTGATTTGCTATTATATTTAGGCCGGAGGGTTGGATGATTTCTCCTAAGTATTTAAACTGGGAAACTCTGGATACAGAACCATATTGTGTCTTGATGGGTAGATTGTCGGACGGGGATCGTTCTATATACTGTGTTTTTTCATAAGATATCAGGAGACCAGCCTTTTGTGAAATTTCGTGTCATTTTTCAAGTGCATGCTTTGCTGCTTCTCTGGTATTCGATAATATTGGAAGATCATCAGCAAACGCCAAACATTTGACGCCAATCTCTTTTTCCCTGAGTTCTGATTATTTTTTCCAGGACCATATTAAAAAGGATGGGTGAAAGTCCATCTCCCTGTCGAACACCCGTATGTATTTCAAAAGGTTGAGAAATTGCTCCACCAAACTTAACCTTTGATGTAGTATTAATGAGAATTTGTTGAATTAATGCCCTGGTTTTCCTATCAAGTTTGAATTCCTCCAGAATGTTGAAGAGTGTTGGTCTGTCGGCGGAGTCGTAGGCTTTTTTGAAATCAACATAGGTAACCACGGTGTTTCTACAAGATCGTATTTGTAAGATTGTCTTCAGATTCCAAATTTGCACCGTGCATGAGCGCCCTTTACGGAAACCTGCCTGATATTCTCCTATCTGTGGGTCTACTTGAGGTTCAAGTCTATTCAAAAGAGCTTTCGAAAGAATTTTGTACGTTACTGGTAGAAGTCAAATGCATCTATAATTGCTCGGGTCCATTTTATCACCTTTTTTATGAAGCGGGTGTATAAGTGCACATTTCCATTCTGAGGGGATTTGTTCGGTCACCCAAATATCACATATTACATTGTGTATTCTGTGCATGAGGTTGTCGTCAGCCAGTTTCCATAACTCGGCAATGATTCCATCTTCCCCAGGGGCTTTGTCGTTTTTCAATGAATGAATGATGTCAGTTATCTCCTGGAAGGAAGGCCACGGAATCTGGATAGGATTCAGATTGTTCAAAAATAATCTTGCTGGATGGGGGGTCACAGTTGAGAAGATTGTTGAAGTAGTCAAGGTTTTATACATATATATATATATATATATATATATATATATATATATATATATATATAAATATGAAAATTATCAAACAAATCTTGCAATAGCAGGTAGTCCCGCACCCCAACACTAAGAAACAGTTTGCCCGGCGCCTCGCCATGCCGGTCGGCGCTTTCTATTTCTAATCTCAAACGTACACGGGCAGATATAGGCAGAATTTTCTTAAAGATTCTATTACAAAACATCGTAGTCTATATCTTGTATATCTCAACTTCTTCAGCCCCGCTGCGGTGATAATGTCAAAGTGACATAAACGTATTTTTTGCTCTCCCTCCTTTTTCGACCTAATACACCGTCGTCTCCGCCGTCGTCTGGTCCCAAGCCCAGGGTGTGAAAGGAGGAGGGTGGTCGGCCTGCCGCGCCGACCAGAATCGGGAAACCGAAGAAACTAGGCAAGAAACCGCATGGATACACGACTTAACCACTTACGAATTAATGCTACCGCATCCGGGGCAGCCGATGCGCCAGCTTTGGGAACCAGGGATGCTGGTGAGAAGTGGACTACTGGCCAAAGACTCGGGTTAATCACACCGAAATCAGAAATACGAATCGCCGCATGGAATGTGCGAACGGGACATCACGTTGGTCAAAAGGAAATTATCGCCAAGGAATTATTGAAATGCAAAATATCGATCTGTGCATTATCAGAACTGCGGCTCACAGGATCTGGGACAATGAAGGTTGACCCACCATCAATCGATTTTAACTATTCTGGTGGCGACAAACGAGAAGCGGGCGTTGGCTTTATGGTTGATCGACGGGCCTCTGCCAGTGTTATCGCATTCCAACCGATATCCGAGCGTCTGGCGGTTATCACTATTGATGGAACGATTAAGACCCATATCGTATCCGTCTACGCCCCAACTGAGACCAGCCCGGACACAAACAAGGATGAATTTTATGCCCAGTTTCAACACACACTGGATACAATACCCCAAACCGAAATAATCGTACTTATAAGCGACTTTAATGCACATACGGGTGCAGATCGAACCGGTTGGGAAGAAACGATGGGAAAATTCGGATACGGGGAAATAAATGACAACGGATTACGCCTCTTATCATTTGCAGCGTCAAACAACTTGATCATCGGCAACAGCATCTTTCGTCACCCCCTCAAACATCAACTCACGTGGCGAAATCCATCCGGCAACGATTCGGCGATGTTGGACTCCATTTTGGTCAACACCAGATTCCGATCGACGATCAAAGATGTACGTGCGATGCGTGGACCCGACTGTGGATCAGACCATTATCTTGTCCGAGTGAAACTACAATTGAAATTACAAAGAGCAAAGAAAAAGGCACCACCATCAGCCAAGAGGAACTGGGCCTGTCTGCGAGACCCTGAAACCAGCCGAAAATTTCAAATCGCATTATCCAACAAATTTGCAGCACTCACGATACCAGTCGATATCAACATAGAAGAAAAACAACTTTCGGAGTCTATTGTGGGGTGTGCAACGGAGCTGTGTCCGCCCATCCGTCGACGGACGCAGCAATGGATCTCGGACGACTGTCTCAATCTAGTCGACCAGCGGAAGCAAATGAAACACGTCGATTTCAAACAATACCCACGATTGAACAAAGAAGTTCGACAGAAAATGAAATTGGAACGGGAAGCTTACTGGAATAACATCGCGGCTGACATGGAAGAAGCAGCGTCAAGGCATCAGTACCGGACGCTGTACCAGACAATCCGACGGTTAAGTGGCAAAACAACATCAACAAATGACAATATCAAAAAATTGGATGGAACTTTCGTGACCTCTCCTCAGGAACGTCTACAGCGGTGGAGAGAATTCTTTCATCAGCTGTACAACCACAATCCGCCAGTAGGTCCAGCACCCGAACTGCCGATTATTGAGCAGCCGATAAATCAGTTTCCCGATACTGAACCAACAATCAATGAGGTGAAGACGGCAATAAAATCCCTGAAAATGGTAAAGCGCCGGGAGGAGATCAAGTAACTGCCGAAATGATCAAAGCCGGGGGAGATGTCTTATTACATCAACTTCACGTTCTCACAGTGCATATATGGCATTCAGATTGTGTTCCATCCGTGTGGAAGAAAGCGATTGTTGTGCCTATTTTGAAGAAAGGCGACTGTCGGGAATGCAAGAATTACCGTGGTATTAGCCTCCTCTCGATCGTCGGCAAAGTATTTATGAAGATCATACAATCAAGACTACAGAAACATCGAGAGCAAACAAGCCGGGAAGAACAAGCTGGATTTCGACCACATCGAGGATGCATCGATCAGATATTTGCTCTCCGTCAGCTAATGGAAGAAAGAATTCGATGTGGCAAACGAACTGTCATCGTCTTCATCGATTTCAAATCTGCTTTTGATTGCATCGATTAGACAAGCTTGTGGGAAGCCCTGAAGATCGAACACGTGCCACTGAAAATCATTCAACTTCTTCAAGCATCGTACGACGGCTCAACCAGCAATGTTCGTATCCGAAACGACATGTCTGAGGAATTCCCGATTCGAACCGGAGTCCGGCAAGGAGACGTGGCCTCGCCGCTCCTTTTTAACATTGTGATCGACACGATTATGCGAAAAGCGTTTGATGGGCGACGCGGAGTTCGATATGATGACAAAAACTTCCTAACCGATCTGATGTTCGCCGATGACAGTGCGGTTTTCGCCAACACAGATGCCGAAGCAACAGACACCTTGTATGACATTTCCCGCATTGCCCAGTCATACGGACTGAGAATCAATGCGGATAAGACCAAAGTGCTTACAACGGATGGATCTGAAGCCAGAGTTTACCTCGATGGAACCACAATCGAGCAGGTACCACAGTTCAAATATTTGGGATCACTGGTTGTGGAGAAGAAAGTAGCTTCGACAGCCGAAGTTCACAGCCGGATAGGCCAGGCAACAGCAACGTTTGCTTCACTCAAGTGGTGCATATGGAAGCGGACGAATATTACCATCAAAACCAAAATACGCCTATACCGGACGCTGATCCTCCCAATTCTTCTTTATGGATCGGAAACATGGACATTACTCAAACCAGACCTTAACAAGCTCGAGGCCTTCCAAATGCGATGCCTGAGACAGATTATCTGCGTCTCACTCCTCAACCACCTCCGAAATGAGACAATCAGAGAAAGGTGCGACCAACAGACACCGATTGTTGAGGAAATTCAAAAACGCCGATTACGATGGTTCGAGTACCGCACAAACTCCTATGGAAAAAACGACCTCTTGATTGGAGAACACAAAAACAAGCACCGAAGACCACATGGTTGAAACACGTAGAGAACGATTTAAAAAACCAGCGAATAACAACAGCTGAGGCAAGAACCGTTGCAACTGATCGATTAGCATGGAAGCGTATAGTGAATGGAGCATGGAATCTAGCGGCACCAACAGCAGCGTACTGGCTACGAGGTCGACCACCTCTCCATGCTCCGGCTATGGATTAAAGAAAAAGAACTTCTTCAGCCCCGCTGCGGTGATAACTTTTTTGCTAATTTTCGGAATTTTTTTTTACAAGAAAAACCATTATGTGGACATCTTTGACATGCTTTCTAACACACGCGAGTATAAATTAATGAAAACGTTATATGTGCCCATGATTATGAAAGTGGTCTAAGTCAAAATTAAAAAATAAAATAGTTTATCAGTTTTTTCACACAGAATTAATTTAAACTGAATTTATATATTTATATTGAACAATAATTATATTGAATATACTATATTTATATATAAATGTAATTTATACGGAAACGTCGAAAATGAACCATTAGGTAGTGGTTGTAATTTCAGCAATATATGGAATTCATTTAGTGTTAATAATATGGTGTGAAATAATTGATAAACTATTTTTTTTTAATTTTGACTTAGACCACTTTCATAATTATGGGCACATATATGCAAACATTCTACATACCTTCCTTAACACCATGCATCAAACAGAAATTAAAAAGGACAGTCTAGTAAAAAGTTACACGCACTTGAATAAACAATTATATTTCGAAGCCGCTACACGTGCTGGCGCTATGCCGACAAGGTTAACTTTGAACGAGCGTAGCGTCTGAGGGAAAAAAGATATCCCCACCTTTTTTTAGAATAACACACATCAAAGTATTCTTTACAAGATTCTTTAGAAATAAACCCATTCGGTGACTATGATTTTTTCGATTTATGGCCAAATTTTTCTCAGATTCAGACCACTGTGCGCCGGCCCAAGTACCCAGTTTCAATTTCCACTAGGGTTTAAGATTATTTAATTTTTCATTAACAAAACACATTAATAACTTTATATATAGAAACCATTTCCATTTGTGGTATCAAGTGCAATTATATAATTCAAGTTTAACTAACTTCTCAGTTAGTAACTTGTCTAAACTCCATAAAACAATGATGTGACATGAGACGGGTCAATAGCCTTCTGTTAGGAAACGTGTTGTAACAATTAAAAGTAATTTTAGAAATGTGCCATTGCAATCTGTTTTTCATTGTAAGCTGCAGCGCATTTCAAAATCATCGACAGATTTCAAATTGTTTTGATCCAAAAAAAAACACGAGTATGTGATACTTGAATAATGAATAGTAGAAAAATTGCTGCATATGCCAGGAAAAATAAAAGGCAGCTAAAATATAAATAGAGCAAATGTTTCAGGGAAAAAGGAAGAAAAGTCAATAACAGAAAATATTAGGTATCAACGCGACGCCGCGCCAGAGTTATATAATAAATTCAATTAGAATAACATGGAATTTTTTAATCTAATTTTTAATCCGAATATTTTTTTTTAAATTGGAACGTCTGTTGTTTTGTTTTTGTTTTTTCTACAAACAAAGATTAGTTTTATGTTCGATACCTCATTTTACGGTATAGAACGCGATTTATGTAACTAACACAAACTTGTTCCGGTACAACATCCATTATCTCAATTTGCTAAGTTCGCTACACGAATGTCTTTAATATTAAGTAAAAAGTTCTTAACTACATATAAGGTAGATTTCATTAAAATTATTTCGAAACAAATATGATGATAGATTGCGTTACTGTTAGATAGTCTAGCTCAGTGGTGCGCAAACCGTGGGACGCGACCCCTCGGGGGGTCGCGAGGGAAATCTTGGGGGTCGCCTAATTCAAAAAAATTTATTTACCAGTAAAATAGTGAAATTAAATTATATTATTTAGGGGTAAATAGTACAGTTGTTGGTCAGTAGGTAATGATTGGTCATATTTTGAAAACTATATAACTAAAAGACAATCTTTTGGTGACATAATTGTTTATTAACAGAAGAAAATTCTATATTCTTTTCTGTATTGGGTACAACCAATAACTTTTTTATAATTCAAAGTTTCATGTGTGTATTTAATTAATAAAATGACCAGTCCGAGATTTATGTCATTTTAGACAGAAATGTACAAAAAGTAACCTTACTATTTCTAGATATTTTCATGATTTAAAAATGATTTTTGTGCTGATTTTTGACATTTGTAAATCAATACAGTTTTAAATTATAGAAAAAAAAGTTTTTTTTATAAAAATAAAGTACTGATTGTTAAAAATATGATAAGGCAATAAACATCGCACGATAAACAGTTTTTATAGTGATCGATCATCCGACCGATTACTATTTTGACGATAGAGTAACTATGTGACAGTTCCTACATATAACCTACATATTAGAGGATAAGAAAAATATTCAATACACAATTTTTAAGCAATTGAAAATGAAAAACCTATTTTACTTGAATTTATTTATGTATTTGTTATTGTAGTTAATGAAAAAAGTAATAAAATAAAAAAAATAAAAGTAAGTAAGTACATAAAATGGCAAACGTAAGAAAAGTACAAACTTAAAAATCGAAACACAGCCTGAATATATAAATATATTCAACCTTTCCGGAGCTCTATAACAATTACTGAGTCTTTAGGAGAACCAAAACAAAATGCAATTAATTTGTAATTGTTTAACAGAAAAAAGTTTTTTTTAATCGAAACGATAATATATTGGAAAATGGATCTAATTCATAAATAATGTCGATGTTATTAACAATAATATTTTAGCTGAAGATTTTAAATTTTATGAAGCTCTCAATTTATCCATTCCTCATCGTAGAAATAACTCGAAAACTCTCTTTTCTATAAATCTATTTTCTACCAAAACCACAAACACCGAAACGCCAAAGGAAAAAAATTACAGAAAGAAAATCACTACATATGATTTTTTTTCTGTAAATTTTTTCCTTTGGCGTTTCGGTGTTTGTGGTTTTGGTAGAAAATAGATTAATAGAAAAGAGAGTTTTCGAGTTATTTCTACGATGAGGAATGGATAAATTCTTGTTTACAATTCAAATTAGACGAAGAAAAAAAACTGATTCAACTGAAAAAAACCGGCCAAGTGCGAGTTGTGACTCGCGCACCGAGGGTTCCGTACAAACTTGGAAGTAAGGTATATTTTTTTTGTGGAGGACGTAGCAAGCACATTCAGTTAACTTGACAAGTGGCCCTCCTGAAATCACGACCATGTTAGTACCGCTGCAAGCATAACCTCAAGATGTCGATGTCGTACGATGAAATTCTACCCTATATTTTATTACCATATATCCCCCATTCACTATGAGTGTTTAGGGGTTCTGGAACTTCACTATTTGTTTTTACCATTGACGAATAAATACTAGGGACGGTGTGTAAAGTATCATTATGGGCGAGGGGACTGGAATTGGTGACCATGTTAGTACCATGAAATCACGACCATGTTAGTACCGCTGCAAGCATAACCTCAAGATGTCGCTGTCGTACGATGGAATTCTACCCTATATTTTATTACCATATATCCCCCATTCACTATGAGTGTTTAGGGGTTCTGGAACTTCACTATTTGTTTTCACCATTGACGTATAAATACTAGGGACGGTGTGTAAAGTATAATTATGGACGAAGGGACTGGAATTGGTGCGGGGGAAATTGGTATGGTCGCCATATTGGTATGATACATTTTGGTGGTTTTTTTAAATTACAGAACTTTATTCAGGATGATAAATCTGTCAAATATACTGTATATAAGTACTTTAAAGTTACTTTAAGTTAATACAAATAGTTAAATATTCTTTAAATTTATAATTATTTATAAATATTCTGTTGCTTCTGTTTTTTTGAATCATGTAAGTATGTTGAAATATTTTATTATGAAATATTTTTAATCATGGGAGAAATGTCGATTTGAGGGGAATAGCTGTTTCCTCCAGAATCAACTGTTTTAGTAATAACTATCAACTATTAATAAAATCTTGCTGAGACAATATATTAGTGGCTTCGTTTTTTGTTTAAATACCTTCTTAAATTAACAACACATGTTTAAATCCCGCAACACATGTTTGAAATCTCAAGGGTAGTTGTAGGAGAGGCCAAATATACTTGTCTACAATGCCTTGTCTGCATATATAACAGTTGATAAAAACCAACGAAAACAAAAAAAAAAATGAAAAACATAACCAATGTTTATAACCAAAGAATATACATGGACATAGGAATAATATATTATTCTAATGCCCATGAAAATTCTGACACAACGGCAAAATAATAAACTTCGCCATATAGGTATGCTAAATCCCCCCGCCGCAAACGTGGACACTCCCTTCGCCCTAACCTTCCATCCCTAGTATTCATACATCCATGGTTTTTACTGCTCAATTTTGCCTGTATATCTATATACCCTGTATAAAGGTATACAGGTTTTTTTTTTTTTAAATAACGCGAATATTTTTAAACTTATAAAAAGAAAACTTTATTTTAGTATTACACTTATTCACTAACTTATATTAAGATCTAACTATTTCTAGATCTAATATAAACTAATATATTAACTATTTCTAGATCTATTTCGATACTCTTAACATTCAGTTGTTCAATTGACTGCTTTTGGGCAATTGACTACCAAAAAATATAGGGCGTACGTGATTTAAGTATAATATACTTAAATCATATTATCTACATATTATGTAGATTATGTAGATTATAGTATAATATAATTATGTAGATTATCAACATATTATGCAGATTATATTATATTATAATAAAGAAAAATTAGTCGAAATATAATATATACAGGATGTTACGGGACTTGAGTATGTCGCATGTCGGTGATAAACAAGCAAAATTTAGACATAATATATACCCTGTATATATTATGTATATAGAGCGTACGTGAAATGCATAACGAATATAAACAAAGAAAATTCAGAATAAACAGCTTGGTGCCAACACATACTTTTTAACCTTCGGACCTAACCGAGGAGGACCTAACTGTAGGCAACCCATATGCTTCTGGAGCCTGACAATGTCACTACAACAACATTAGTGTATTTTCATAAGTTTCTAATAGTAAATTCGCATTTTTCTTGTAATTCAACTACATATTTACGGTTTTCAGATTTTTCCCTTTACATGTGCTGTAAGACACCGCTTCTTGCCAAATTTCATGATTCTAGGTCAACGGGAAGTACCCTATAGGTTTTGATTCCCTTGTGAAATCGCAAAATATGCTACATAAACGGTCATATCTTTTGATCGCGTTGACTTACAAGTTTGATTTTTTTCACAGCCGAAAGAGACCGCAGACCCGAGTATTTGATACAAATTTCAAACTTTTTACCTCTACGCGTTCCTGAGAAAAATGGTCTTGACAGACAGACATACGGACGGACAGACAGACAGACAGACAGACTATGACAGACAGACAGACTATCCTATGAGGGTTCCGTTTACGGTACGGAACCTTAAAAATAACACAAATTTAAACAATCGGAACACAGCCTGAATATATTAATATATTCAACCTTTCCGCAGCTCTATAACTGCTGATGTGCTGATGAGAGATAAATCTCAAAAGGCGTCCACAGATGACTATCCACTTAAGGTATCGGAAAGACATGCTCTTAAAACCAATGTTATTTTTCTGGTTTTTGTTGAGTAGCACGAACGTGGACTGAAAGCTATAAAATAACTGACAAATTTCACATGAGATTTGTTTTGGTAGTCCTAAAAAGACTCAATATTGTTATAGAGCTCCGAAAAGGTTGAATATATTTATATATTCAGGCTCTGTTCCGATTGTTTTATGTTGTATGATTATCTATAACGTAGGATGGTTTTACCAATTTGAAAACAAAAAGATAAATAAAAATAAAAACAGCAAACTTTAGAAAAAAAAAACCGGCCAAATGCGAGTTGTGACTCGCACACCGAGGGTTCTGTACAAACTTGTAATTAAGGTATCATTGAATTCTTTAAAACCGGTTTTCTTAATTTAAAAACCGGTTTTCGAATGTGTCAAATTTATTTGAAAAACCGGTTTTTTTAAAACCGGGTTTGAAAAACCGTCAAACCCTAATAATAATCGTCTTGTTCGCTTTCTTTTTATAAGTTTCAAAATAATTACGTAATTCAGACGTCTCACACAAAACAATGAAAAACGTTGTCTATAATTGTGATAGTTCTAGCAGTGTATGTGCTTATTATTAAGGGTACATGCCTTTAGAGGAGAAATTTTATGAAATTGCATTATGGGGATTAGTTTGTCTCTAACCATAGTAGCTTTTTTTATTGTGGTTTGGTGGAAACTCTCACTAAACCCCCTTCTCCACTTGGCTTTTCAGTATGCGCCAGCCCGGTTACGGGTATTTTGCATTGCTTCAGGATGGGCTGCCCGGACGGTTAGTGCCTCGATGGTTGAAAATGCCTCCTCGGCGGGACCTAACTGTATACAACCCATATGCTTCTGGTGCCTGACAATACCACGCAACACATTAGTGTATTTTCATAAGTTTCTAATAGCAGACTAATAGTAAATTCGCATTTTTCTTGTAATTAAACTACATACTTACGGTTTTCAGATTTTTCCCTTTACATGTGCTGTAAGACACAAGTTCTGTAAGACATTTCATGATTCTAGGTCAACGGGAAGTACCCTATAGGTTTTGATTCCCTTGTGCAATCGCAAAATATGCGACATAAATGGTCATATCTTTTGATTGCGTTGACTTACAAGTTTGATTTTTTCACAGCTGAAAGAGACCGCAGACCCGTGTATTTGATACAAATTTCAACTTGTTACCTCTACGCGTTCCAGAGCAAAATGGTCTTGACCGACAGACAGACGGGCAGACAGACAGACGGACAACAAAGTGATCCTATAAGGGTTCCGTTTTCGGTACGGAACCCTAAAAAACTGGCGGACAAATTAAAAGAACAAAAAAAGTTGATAAAATTAAAAAAGCTAAAGGAAAAATTGCAAAAAAACCGGCCAAGTGCACCGAGGACCAAGTGACTCGCGCACCGAAGGTTCCGTACAAACTTGTAAGTAAGGTATTTTTTTTGTGGAGGACGTAGCAAGCACATTCAGTTAACTTGTTAAGGAGGTTCGATCGTAACTAATGAGTCAAAATAGTGCTTGAATTTTTCTATATTTTCAATTATACTAATAGTTTAAAAAAAAGTTAAAAATAGTTAAAATTCATTATTAAACATAAAACATAAACATAACAAAACATATTAAACATAAAAATAACTCTAATAGTTAAAATTAATTATTTTATTTATAATAACATAAATTATAAAATTGGTAATTATTATTTATTTAATAAAATAAAATTAGTAAATGACTTCGTTATTTTTGACTTATAAGGGACATAAAAAGATATGGCAACATCAGTGTTATGAGTCGACTGTTATGAGCCCAAGATGTTGGCCGAAAACCTCGAATTACCAAAAGACAAAAAATTATAGATAATCTATGTAAAAAGCTAGAGTGTATTCTATCAAATAGTTCCACAGACGTTCAAAATGTTTCCATGTTTTTCTTTTCTCTCAAAATCAGCTGTTAACGCGACGTTGCCAAACCATCTGTCATGTGAATTACTATCGATAAACAAGTTAAAAAAAAAATAATAACTTTAATTATTTAAATAATTACATACGGGAACTTCACATTGCTTTAATAATAATATCTAAGTTTATTGTATAAATTTTTTTATTCCTTAAAATTGGGAAATTAATATCGAAAAAAATAAACAAAGACGTGACGGAAGCTTGTTGGCCATAGAAACCTGTGTATAAGATTCGAAAATACATCATTTTTTAATTTTTTTTCCGGATAAACTAAACCAAGGATCACTTTCAAATTTTAAGAGGACATAAATACAGTATTGATCTTCATGCATAAAATGTTTCAAAGCTTAAAATTGAACAAAATATGTAACATGGGATTCGCTCGAACCTCCTTAAGGCGTTGCTAGTAAACAAACAAAACTCGTCCCAATTATCATATATATAGTTAACTATTGTAGCTCTCAAAAGCTGTGTTTGTCCAAAATTGGTTGAATTATAAATTGAAAAAGCTATAGCATGAAACAAGCAACTGCCATCGTCGGGCATAAATATTACATCGTGTACGATAATGTTGTCGTTAACGGTTAAATGAACTGTAGTCATAATTTATTGAGTAAGTAAGGATATGCAGGAGTACGAAGTTATTGAATGCAAAACAAAATTTCGTATTTCTGCCGCTCACTACAAAAGGACCTGCGCCGACCTCCCGCCCTTGTACTTGCCCCGCGCCACCCTGCTCGTGCGCGTCTCGTTTTATCCTAAATACAAGAGGGCACTGAGTAGTTAGTACTATCTAAGTAGGTACTTAAACACGAAATCTTACTTATATGATATGAAATTCTTGACGAGAGACCTATTTCAAATTCCAAGCGAAAACTAAAATATTTTAAAAGTTACCAAAAGAAAGCGAATAACGATTATAATAAATCGATTATGATAAATCTTTATTTTACTATTACCCTTATTCAGTAACTTACATTAAGAATTAACTGAATTACGCGATTATTTTTAAACTTACAGATGAAAACGAACAGATGAATATGATAAAACTTTATTTTAATATTACACTTATTCACTAACTTATATTAAGATCTAAATGTTTCTAGATCTAATATAAAATAATATATTAACTATTTCTAGATCTATTTCGATACTCTTAACATTCAGTTGACTGCTTTTGGGCAATTGACTACCAAAAAATATAGGAGGAGGAAGACCTAACTGTATGCAACCCATATGCTTCTGCTGCCTGACAATACCACGCAACACATGAGTGTATTTTCATAAGTTTCTAATAGTAAATTCGCATTTTTCTTGTAATTAAACTACATATTTACGGTTTTCAGATTTTTCCCTAAACATGTGCTGTAAGTCACCGCTTCTTGCCAAATTTCATGATTCTAGGTCAACGGGAACCCTATATAGGTACCTATATAGGTACCCTATAGGTTTTGATTCCCTTGTAAAATCGAAAAATATACGACATAAACGGTCATATCTTTTGGTGGCGTTCACTTACAAGCTTGATTTTTTCACAGTTGAAAGAGACCGCAGACCCGAGTATTTGTTACAAATTTCAACTTGCTACCTCTACGCGTTCTTGAGAAAAATGGTCTTGACGGACAGACAGACGGACAGACAGACATGCGGACAACAAAGTGATCCTATAAGGGTTCCGTTTTCGGTACGGAACCCAAAAAAACTGGCGGACAAATTAAAAGAACAAAAAAAGTTGATAAAACTAAAAAAGCAGGAAAAATTGCAAAAAATCATAGCGGTGATCGAGGATCAAGAAAATATTGGTGGCAATTAAAAAAAAACATTTATTATAAATTTATGTTTGAATTGTTTTTTTTTTAACAATAATTAAATATTTTTCTTTTATTAGATCACTGGAGGGATCACTAGTTCATAATAGTTTTTCATATTTTCTAATTACTTTTATTTATTATAAAGCGTTGACTAATTACTCTAAAACCACTAGACAATCACTACATTTTTATGATCGATAACTATGATCGATAACTACATTTTTATGATCGATAAGTTTTTTGATGAATCAAATATTTTATTTTCTATCAAATTTTTAATTTTTGATTCGAATTATTATTTAAATAGAAAAGTGACGTTTTAGACAATTACTAGCACTATAATAATTCGTAAATTCATTTTATTCAAGCATGCAATTTATTGTTTTCATTGTTCGATTTCTAAAATGACCGATCACTGTACTGTTTACCCCTACAATGTAACAATGTTATAATATTTAAATATATAAATTCTAGACTAGAAAGGAATTCTAGACTAGTAAATTCTGAATCAGAAATTTAAAAAATTTATGAAAAATCTACAATTATTGTTATAAACTATTTTACAAACGCGTTCGTAAACGGGATGTGATGAAAATCATTTTTTTTATTACTCATGCTCGAAAAGTATTTCTCGACGCACGTTTTTCAATACGAGAAATACCGCTTTTCGTTGCTTCGTTGTATATTTCCACATAACCTAGGTAACGCAAGCAAATATTCAATACCGCTAGGTTACATTAAAAAAAACACAGTCACGGCCTCAATATTAAAAAAGTGACGTGAAAGTGTCAGAAATTTTTTTCATTACAAAATAATAATAGAAATTAAAGAAAACGTTTTAAAATGAGTGTAAATTCTCCCGTGATACCGGAGACTGAGGAGAGTTCTTATGACGAATCCACGCCACCGGAGACAATTGAAAAAGCAAATTCTTCATTTTTGATTCCATTTTTTTAGATGGCGCCTGGATCCCAAACTTGCAAGATACATCCCATCGCATGAGTATTAAAAAATATTGTTTCAAATACGGGCGGTATTGGCAAATGCCCTCTCGAGCGAATGTGCGCACTCACTTCATTCGTGCGCCCAATTTTGCTCTCGCGTCAAACTTACCGCCCTAGTTACAAAATATACTATTTTCCAAGTATCGTTGCAGGCAGCACTTGTATAAAGGTCTCCGCCCACCAATGCCTCAGTGCGTTGCGATTTGTTGTCATTCGTGCGAGCGTAAAAATATGTGCACACCAATGCGTTAAATGGATTGCGTATTTAGTTAATTTTCCTATTTTTAGGGTTCCGTACCGAAAACGGAACCCTTATAGGATCACTTTGTTGTCCGTCTGTCTGTCTGTCCGTCTGTCCGTCCGTTCGTCTGTCTGTCTGTCAAGACCATTTTTCTCAGGAACGCGTAGAGGTAACAAGTTGAAATTGGTATCAAATACTCGGGTCTGCGGTCTCTTCTAAATCATCATCAAACATTGACTTACAAGTTAGTCAACGTGATTAAAAGATATGACCGTTTATGTCGCATATCTTGCGATTTCACAAGGAAATCAAAACCTATAGGGTACTTCCCGTGGACCTAGAATCATGAAATTTGGCAAGAAGCAGTGTCTTACAGCACATGTAAAGCAAAAAATCTGAAAACCGAAAACCGTAAATATGTAGTTTAATTTCAAGAAAAATGCGAATTTACTATTAGTCTGCTATTAGAAACTTATTAGCTATTAGAAAATACACTGATATGTTGCGTGGTATTGTCAGGCACCAGAAGCATATGGGTTGCATACAGTTAGGTCCTCCTCGGCTATGTCCTCCTCGTTTATGTCCTCCTCGGTTAGGTCCGAAGGTTAAAAAGTATGTGTCGGCACCAAGTTGTTTATTCTGAATTTTCTTTGTTTATATTCGTTATGCATTTCATCACGTACGCTCTATATACATAATATATACAGGTTATATGTCTAAATTTTGCTTGTTTATAACCGTCCTGCGACATACTCTAGTCCCGTAACATCCTGTATATATTATTTTTTGTCTAATTTTTGTTTATAATCTACATATACTTAAATCACGTACGCCGTATATTTTTTGGTAATCAATTGCCCAAAAGCAGTCAATTGAATAACTGAATGTTAAGAGTATCGAAATAGATCTAGAAATAGTTAATATATTAGTTTATATTAAATCTAGAAATAGTTAGATCTTAATATAAGTTAGTGAATAAGTGTAATACTAAAATAAAGTTTTCTTTTTATAAGTTTAAAAAAAGATACCTTACTTACAAGTTTGTACGGAACCATCGGTGCGCGAGTCACAACTCGCACTTGGCCGGTTTTTTTTTTCATAAGGAAATCTTTAAGTTATTTCGATCAAGTTATTTCGATCACGTTGATTTCGAATATGTTGTATCTATTTGTGTATTTGTATTATGTTATTGTTCCAATTGTATTTTATAATGTATTTTTATAGTGAACTTTATTTTAGTGATAGTAGTAAGCTGTACTGATGAGAGATAAATCTCGAAACGCGTCTATAGATGGCTATCTACTTAAGGTATCGGAAAGACCTTAATGAGGTGATGATCTTAAAAACCAATCTTTTTTTCTGGTTTTTGTTGAATACCACGAAGGTGGACCGAAAGCTAAAAAATAACTGACAAATTTCACAAGAGATTTGTTTTTCAATATATTTATATTTTCAGGCAGTGTTCCGACTTTATTTACATTTTTATGATGGTGTCCGACAAGACCGGACAAAGCCAGACAAAACCACAGGACCGGACATGACGAGACGGGAGCAGACAAGAATGGACAAGATTACAACAGGCTATCCAGCATTAGACAAGAGTAGACAAGCTTATACAAGATTAGATGAGATTAAACGGGGCTATAAAAGGCTGGACTTTAAAAAGCTGAAAAAAAAGGGGACTATAAAAAGCTGTAAAAGGATGGTGATGAAAAAAAGGCTGTATTTAATCACCAAAACTCCTTTAAAAATACACTGTAAATGCAAACCCCAGAAAAAAATCACTTTACCTACGTTAACGATTAAAAAACGTTTACTGTCGATCCAGGGGTCGCGACAAAATTTTACACAAAATGGGGGGTCGCCTATGAAAAAAGTTTGCGCACCACTGGTCTAGCAACCATAAAGACAGTAACAGCAACTAGCATCAGATCCAACGTTTGCTGAAACTGTGCAAGGTTTAATGTACGTGCCACAATTCAAACTGACGGAAATTGACATTGCGTACATTGGGTTGCCTATATCTATGAACACTCTTATTCCAGTTTAATAAGTACAAAATAATAAGGGATGTAACCATTAAGAATGTATTTCTTTTCATTCCTTTCAAGTTAAATAATCTTGAGTAACAGTTATATATGAAAATGCAACTATTTGTTTATTATAACGTTAAATAATGATAATTAAATAAACATAACATAATAAGAAATAAATTTGTTACGTCAAACATATTTTTCTTATTAGTAAACAGAAACAAATTAGTGTGGTCGTAGATAAAGTATAGTACATAACTCGAGTTGTAAGGCAATTACGTACTCGCGGAATTACGCGGAATTAACTGTTTCGCTCGTACGTAATATGCTTCTTACAACTCTCGTTACGTAATATACTATTAACTATATGTAAGGTAGGTTGCATTAAAATTATTTCGAAACAAATAATTAAAAAAAAATTAAATTAAAAAAAAATTGATTGTTCGAAACTTCATTTGAACATTCGATTGTTCGAAACGAAAATTATTTCGAAACAAATAAATTTAAAAAAAAATAAAAAATATGATGATGGATTGCGCTAATGTTAGATAGTCTAGCAGCCTTAAAGACAGTAAGAGCAAATAGCATCAGATCCAACGTTCGTGAAACTGAAACTGTGCAATGTTTAATGTAAAATAATGTAAAAAAAAACTGATGGATTATTATATATTGAAAATAACAACTGACGCACTGAAGTATGAAGTATTCAATTGATATTTTTCAGGTACTCATGCGTTCTTTTAGTTACGAAAAATAAAAAACAATGTAACAGCCGAAAAATCGTGTAAATATGATTTTTATGTTATGATATATACATTTATAACACATTGCATTTATTTAAAAATTGATGAATAAATCCCGCGTATTCCCCGAAGATCGGATTAAATAAGTCATGAATTAATTATTTCTAAAAATTCGAATATCGAATACACCGTGTTAATAAAAAAATCTTTGATATCAATTTTTGATTCCTTTGGGCATCAAATGCATGTCGAGTCACCGACCAGAATCTCAAAAACTACAGCTAGCACCATTGACTACGTTGTGTCTGACCTACCACCTAACGATGTAGAATCTGTAGTTATTTGCTCTGGCCACTCGGATCATGAAGCAATTTTGACCACCTTTTCTCTAGGAAAGAAACCAAAACCCACATCCCACCGCCTGGGTAGAATTTATTCAACAAAGAACTTTCTAAATTCTCGAAATAAATGTAAATCCTTTCCTTCTGGAGAGGTAGACCTTAACTTCTCAGATTTTTTAATGAAAGTTTCGTGTGCCAGTAATTCAGCGTTCCCTCTAACTTCCTAAAATTAAGAACATCTGAAAGACTCTCTATTTAATTGTTTTAATTGGCACATATGGAAGTGTCAGAATCACGTACCTTTAAAGTACCCGTAATAATTAACATCAACTATCAAAACCAAAGTGCAAAACGAATTTAAATTAATTGTTAATGCAAACTTTTGTACATGTGCTCTCATAGCACGAACAACGGCATGACACCGTCTTGGCATACTTCACAAAAGTCTTCGAAGGTCTTCTTGTGGTATAGCCTTCCATTCTTCAATAAGAGCCGCCGTTAGGTGTTGGACGGTCTGAGGAAGATGCGAACACATCTGTCGAGCATATCACAAACATGCTCTATGGGATTTAAATTGGGACTTAACGCAGGGCACACCATTGCTTGAATTTCCAGTTCTTGTAGGAAGTCTAAAGTGATTCGCGTAGTATATGGTCTTGCGTTATCCTGCATTAAAAAAAAGTTTGGACCTATCCCATATGCCACAGGGACGACATGTTCTCCTAACACAATGTCAACATAGAGCTTAGCGTTAAGATTTACTGGAATTACAACTCGGTCGGTTCTACTGTCGATACTAAACCCACCCCAAACCATTACTGAAGCACCTCCAAATCTTTCGAATTCCTGGACATTAGCAGCCGCGTAGCGCTTTCATGGCCGTCTGTAAACATGTACTCGGCCATCGCAACGCATCGAGTTATACGGAACCTTGATTCATCCGTGAAGAGCACAGACATTTTCGAAGTTGACATGTTCACGAGCAAAATTCATCCTTGCTATTCGGTGGCATCGTGTCAAAGAGGGTTTTCGGACTCGTCGTCTTGCCTTCAAATTTGAAACCCTCAACCTTTTCCTTATTGTCTGGTGTGATAGAATGACCCCATGCGTCGTCCTGAGGAAAATTAAGAGGTCTGTCGCCGTAGAAACTCTATTGCTCTCTCTCCCCCCTCTCTCTATCTCTGTAGCTCTTAAAACCCACGGTGGGTCTTGGCTGACTCAACAACTCTCCTCCATTGGACTCTGTCCATCATTAGCTCCTCCGCTTCCATGATATTCAGGGATCTAAGATCTGATGCTATGTTGTCTCTCCACCGTAGTCGCGGTCTTCCTAGTGGTCTTCTACCGGTCGGGACCTGTTCCCATACCATTCTAACAACTCGTCCATCCTCATGTCTCTTTACATGGCCGGCAAATCTCAGTCTTTCCGCTTTTATCGTTCTTACAATGTCTGGTTGGTCATATAGTTCTTCTATTTCCCTGTTTTTCCTGCTGCGGTGCTGTAGAAACTCTATTGCGAAGACTTGAAATCAGTTTAAATCGGTCTTGATTTTGAGTTGTTTTCTTTTGCGACCTGGCCCACCGCGCCTTGTATATCGACCTGTATCCAAGTATCTCTTCCAAAATCGCTGAATAACGGACAGGCTTACGTTGAAGTTTCTTGAAACTTGTCGAAGGCTTTCGCAATTTTCAATTAATGTTATAACACGAACGGGGTTTAAACGAGGTTGTGCAAGCGCACCGCATAACGCTGCTTCCAGTTAGCATCGCATAGCCTCTCCGATACAATCCCCACTCTCACCTCCACGAAGCCCCAGAGATGAGGCGGTGTAGCCTGGAAACCTGAGCAACCCTGGCCAAGATGCGGTACTAACCTGTATGGAGGCTAATGAGAGCGGGAGAAATGGTCCTCCGAAAAAGGATTTAGGCGTGGGGTCAACGACCCAACCCCGTGAAAAACAAACAAGTTACGAAACCTAAAAACAAGCCTCTGAAATCGGATCTGAACGAACGGAAACGACCATGGCAATACAAAAAGGACAAAGATTTGTATATAGGAACATGGAACGTACTCAGCATGCTACAAGCTGGAAAATTAAATGAAGTAGGAAATGAAATATTAAAGCACGCGAGGTAGAGGAAGACCCCGAGCCATATGGAAGGGTAAGATAGAAGAAAGTGTTAAAAGTTCGATATCGGATGGCAACTGTAGAAGACAGATACAATTGGAAGGAAACAGTCAGCGCCGTCGTTTGGATTTTGAGGCCCCGGGCAAATATATTGAAGTGGGGCCAATAAAAAAAGTTAATAAACAAATAAATTACTTAATTTTTAATACATACAAGAAAGGAACATCTGTATAGAAGAAATATAATACAATAATAAATTAATATAAAAGAAAAACAAAATTGAACTTTATTTTCCTTGCTTTAATTTCAGCGAAATGGGAGGGGGTCCAAAAAAGGTGGGCCACGCACAGCCCCTGTGAGGGCCCCCTAGCTCGTGGGCCCCGGGAATTTGCCCGATTGACCGACGCTAGCGACGCTACTGGAAACAGTTAAGGAAGCCAAAGCCCATACTCGGCTGTAGAGCTAAAAGAAGAAGTAATAGCACGAACCTTCCACTTCGTTCAGATGCCTCATTTTCACTTAAGTCAAACTGTCAGTTGCAAACATTATCGTCAGTATATTGATTTGAGCAAGACCTTCCTGGTTCTTACAAACAAATTTAGGATACATTCAAGCCCGGACTTAGAGACCCAGGGTCCCTAGGCTAGGCACTGGATTCACCAACACCATCATAAAAGTGATTCTAGCGTCAGAAGCCCCCCCCCCCATAGAACTAAAGGCCCTTCGTGCCATCTTCTTTAGTTTTCACGAAGCTTATGACATCTCTACCTCCGATGTGGAAGCCGACCTCTCCGCCTATAGGTCCTATGTCTCTTCCGAAAGAATCATGCACCTCCAAAAAGTCAGGGATAGTCAAAAAAAATATTTTTCCTGTAACTCGCCGAAAAGAAATTTTTAATTAATAATTTGACGTGTTCCAAAGACCAAACGTCCAACCAAAGCTTAGCATGGTTCTCATAAATATACAATCTTTAAGATACAAAACAGATGAATTGTTTCTGTTTTTAGAAGAAATCAGCTTTCCTCAAATAGTATGTATAACTGAACATTGGCTAAAAGTAGGCCAACCGGTATTTATTGAAAAGTGTACACGTTGTTGCTCGGTCTAATAGAAGAGACTCAGCTCATGGAGGAACTTTAATACTTTAAAGAATAAGAACTAAGAACTTTCTTAACTAGGGGTAGTTTTTCTCCGATTTCGAACTTTGACTCCCTATTAGTTGAGAAAGTCTTTGAATTTTCGCTAGTGCACAGCCTACTTTTCGATCTCTATATAATATGTATTTATAGATCACCTAGTTCAGATAGTTCATCTTTTTACAGAACCTTCTAAGCTTGCTCGATGCTTTTACCTATCAAAAGCAGAAAAAAATTATGTGGCGATTTTAACATTGACTTCGCTAATGTGTGTGCTGTTCAGAAATCTTTGATATCCATTTTTGATTCCTTTGGGCTTCAAATGCATGTCGAGTCACCGATCAGAATCTCAAAAACTACAGCTAGCACCATTGACTACGTTGTGTCTGACCTACCACCTAACGATGTAGCATCTATTGTTATTTGCTCTGGCCTCTCGGATCATGAAGCAATTTTGACCAACTTTTCTCTAGGAAAGAAACCAAAACCCACATCCCACCGCCTGGGTAGAATTTATTCAACTTAAAGAACTTTCTAAATTGTCGAAATAAATGTAAATCCTTTCCTTCCGGAGAGGTAGACCTTAACTTCTCAGATTTTCTAATGAAAGTTTCCTGTGCCAGTAATCCAGCATTCCCTCTAACTCCCATTAAGCCCAAGCGTCATAAACCTTGGACTACAGTGGGAATTAGAACAGCTTCCAAAAACATGCGCTCCTTGATGTAGATTAAGTTCACGGTCAACCCTAAGGTCCTTAAGTACATCTCGCAATACCGTACTTTACACATCAAAATCATCAAACTGGCTAAAAAAGTTTACTTTCAAAATCGCCTCTCAACTACTAATAATGTCGCTAGAGAGCCCTGGTCAATAGTAAATGATCTGAGAAATAAATCTCGTTCACCTAACCAAACGTATCCTGATCCAAATGATTTGAACAATTATTTCGTAGATGTAGCCAAAAATATAACAACTAATATATCTTCAAATTGCGACCCTCTTTCCTTCCTCCCCGGCTCAAATTTGAATTCCAGTAGTTTCTTTTTAAGTCCTGTTGACAACTCGGAACTATCACAAGCCATTACAGCCATAAAAAGTAAGTCTACATGCAGCACTGATGGTCTATCGGTTAAAGTATTTCTAAACCTTGTTTTCTCCCAGTGCCTCAAGACAGCAATCATTATCCCTCTACATAAAAGTGGTGATAAGGACAGCTGCTGCAACTACAGACCAATCGACTTACTACCTGCTCTATCAAAGATCATAGAGAGGCTCGTCAAGATACGCTTGATGGCTTTCCTGACCTAATATAGCATCATAACATCGAATCAGTTCGGATTCTTATCCAGTAAAAGTTCGAGTGATGCCATATTCTCTGTTCTTAGTGATATCTACCACAATCTTAACAACAAGCTTTTCACAGCAACATTTTTTTGTGACATTGTCAAAGCCTTAGATTGTGTGAACCATGAGATTCTACTAAAAAAATTGCATAGATCTTTTATGGAATTCGGGGAACCCCTCAGGAATGGTTCAAATCCTATCTTGGCAACAGAAGGCAGTTCGTCAGGGTAAATGACTACTCTTTCTCCTGCAGAGCGGTGGATGTTGGTGACAAAGCCAGACAAAACCACAGGACCGGACATGACGAGACGGGAGCAGACAAGAATGGACAAGATTACAACAGGCTATCCAGCATTAGACAAGAGTAGACAAGCTTATACAAGATTAGGTGAGATTAAACGGGACTATAAAAGGCTGGTCCCATCGCCTGTCCCATCTAATCAACCAATCTTTCGAGAAGGGTGTTTTCCCGACAGCAATCATTATCCCTCTACATAAAAGTGGTGATAAGGACAGCTGCTGCAACTACAGACCAATCGCCTTACTACCTGCTCTATCAAAGATCATAGAGAGGCTCGTCAAGGTACGCTTGATGGCTTTCCTGACCAAATATAGCATCATAACATCGAATCAGTTCGGATTCTTATCCAGTAAAAGTTCGAGAGATGCCACATTCTCTGTTCTTAGTAATATCTACCAAAATCTTAACAACAAGCTTTTCACAGCAACAGTTTTTTGTGACATTTCCAAAGCCTTCGATTATGTGAACCATGAGATTCTACTAAAAAAATGCGGGGATTCGGGGAACTCCTCAGGAATGGTTCAAATCCTATCTTGGCAATAGAAGGCAGTTCGTCAGGGTAAATGACTACTCTTCCTCCTGCAGAGTGGTGGATGTTGGTGTCCCTCAAGGTTCCGTTCTAGGTCCAATTCTCTTCCTAGTATTCATCAACGATATAACTAATTTAACTATCAGCGGAAAAATTTGTCTCTTTGCCGATGATACTAGTATCACATGGTCCAAACCTAACCTGCCGCTTCTTCACTCTACTATATCTAATAACCTTGCATGTATTAAGTCATGGTACGATTCTAACTGTCTAGAATTAAGTACCAAGAAAACTGTAGTCCTATCTTATAAAGGTACTCTCCCGCCTCTTATACTAGACAACAACGTCATTAAGTCTCTGTAAGATTTCTGGGCCTCAACATTGACAATTCACTCAAATGGACCTCGCATGTGGAGTTCTTAACCAAGAAGCTGTCTTCTGCTTGCTTCGCAATTGGGTCTATTTCCAGGGAGTTAACCTCCATACTTCCAGATCTTCTTATTTCGCTCTTTTCTAATCTCACCTGCGATATGGCCTTCCGTTCTGCGGTCACTCCAACCTTCTCCAACTTGAACCTTTAGTCAACCTACAAAAGAGAGCTATTCGCTATATGTTTGGTTTGAGTAGTAGAACCCATTGTCAACCCTACTTAAGAATTTCAAAATTTTAACTCTCCCTTCATTATTTATCCTGGAATCCGTTAGCTTAATGCATAAACACATTCGTGCTTTACTGGAGAGACCACAACACAAACACAGTACAAGGAACTTGGATCAGGATATTTATCAACCCTTATCTAGATCAGAACTGATAAAAAGATCTGTATTCTACAACGCAAAAAAAATGTTCAATCATTTATCTATCCACCTAAAATCTATCACCAATAACTCCAAATTTCATTCCGCCGTCAAGTCATATTTCCTAGAACGACCTTACTACACTACGGCAGAATTCTTCGGTGATCACTAGTTTTTGGACTGCACACACACCTATTAGCCTCAGCTAGCCTCACTCAACGAGTAAAAATTCTTTACGATATTTTACTTTAAAATTATTGTTATTTATTTAATTGTTTATTTAATTTTTCTTTGTTTATTTCTTTATTTTTTTACGATACATACATATCATTTAGGTATGTATGTACTTTTTTTTATATGTTTTTTTTTTAGTTTTTAAGTGACTTATTTATTTATTTTGCCTGTGCTTTGTCCACAGAAATCATGTATTTCTATTGACAATAAAGCAATATATTATTATTATAAAATTATCAAATTTTCCCTCCAAAATAAAATATTTCCAAATATAGCGTTTCGGTCCGAATAAATTTCCGCGCGATTCGTTGCCGGATGGATTAGATTAAAAAAAAAAGTAATTCATAACTTACTTTTTTTTTTAATCTAATCCATCCGGCAACGAATCGCGCGGAAATTTATTCGGACCGAAACGCTATATTTGGAAATATTTTATTTTGGAGGGAAAATTTGATAATTTTATAATAATAATATATTGCTTTATTGTTAATTAAAACATTAAAATTCCGCGCGACTTAAGGGTTGGTTAGCGGGGCATCCGGTTAGGATTAGCGCTATAAAATTTGTCATTGTATGGATTTACGGCCGGAATATTGAAATGCAGAGTGTATGGCAAAGCCACAATTTAACGTTGATTCGCTTTAACGGGATTTATGTTTTTCTGTTTACGCGGAGGAAGGTTCTACGCTTAAGTGTTACTAAAGGGATGGGATTACGAGATTAACCTTATTCATGTCTAATCCCATTGTTCCACGAAAAATCCCCCTTTTCTTCCCTTAAACAAAATACCCTCAAACAAGTTTTATTTCAGGGTTAAATTTTAAATAAGAAATTATTATTAGTCTATTAATGAAATTTATAAATATTACAGTCATAACTTTTGTTAACTATTTCACTAACTATAATATTAAACTAACAAGACAAGCAGTTCAAATGCAACTTGACCAGCGGTGCTGACTTGATTCTAGCTTTCATAATTCGTGACTGTGCACATATCTTTGCGCCACCACTTACTGCACGAAGTCACGTTTCCAGCTATTTGGAAATGCACGAAGATTTGTCCTATCCTCAAAGTTGGCTCCATATCCGATATCTTGAACTATCGCCTCATATCAATTCTTTCCAATTTTTGAATTGATCTTTTATAACTCCATCTTCCCTCGTATCAAGCAACTCCTCTCCATGCAGCAATATGGCTTCATGAAGGGTAGCTCAATTGTCACCAAGTTAGTTGCCTTTACCCAACCTGATCCTGCACAAAGGCACGTTTCTAGCTATTTGGAAATCCACGAAGATTTATCCTATCTTAAAAGTTGGATCTCATATCAGGAACTATCGTCCCATATCAATTCTTTCCAATTTTTCCAAAGTTTTTGAATTGATCTTTTATAACTCCATCTTCCCTTGTATCAAGCATCTGCTCTCCATGCAGCAACATGGCTTCATGAAGGGTAGCTGAATTGTCACCAACTTAGTTGCCTTTACCCAATATGCAAAACCAGTTATTGCTAATAGGGGTCAGGTACTGAATTGATCAGACATTTACACTGATTTTTCTAAAGCATTCGACTGCATAGATCACGCAGTAATTATTAAGAAGCTGCACTCTTTTCGCTTTGCAATCAACCTAATTGACTTATTCTCCTCTCACCCTTCAAATCGTTCTCTTAGTTTTTCACTGAGGATATGCTTCGAAAAAATTCGGTGCCACCTCCGGTGTTCCTCAGGTGTCCAACTTAGGTCCTTTGCTGTTTAATATATTTATTAATGACTTGAGTTCGTCTTTATCTGCACTTCATTTTCTTTTCGCTGACGACTTTAAAATATTCATGACAATTAAGCACCCCGATGATTGTTTGGTTTTTCAAGCAAACCTGAAGACATACACCTTTTTTACTTTTTTGAGGATGTAGTAAGCACCTTATGGTTAATTTAACAAGCACCCTCTGAAATATCACAAGCATCTTGGGACCGCTTCTCGCATAACTTTAAAGATGTTGCTGCATAGTGTCGCCCTAACATCCCCTTTCCACTTGCAGTGATTAGGGGTTTAGGTACTTTTTCATTTTCTTTTCCAAAACATTTTCCATTATTCCAGTTTCTTTCCCTTACCGCTCGTTTAGAATTTTTATTGTCATGAGGTCTTGGATCATCCTTGATGTATCTGCCCATAAGTCTTCAGACGAGATCATTTGTTCAACAATTGTTGATGGGTCTAGTGTTTTTCCGGTCGTATTTTTCCATTTTTCCCTTTCGGCTATCCACCTATGACACTCAAAAACATTGTACGCTGCGCTGTCTGTAAGTAAACAGTAATTACAGAGGCAATCTGAGGCCGTACCGATGCTACGGAGAAAGTTCTTGAAACAGCTATGCCCGCTTGAAACTTGGGTGACATAAAAATTTGTTTCGCCGTGTTTTCTTGTTGCGCAACGCTCCACATCAGGGATTAGGATTCTGGTACAGTGTCTCTTAGTGCACAGACTCCACTGGTTTTGCCGGTGTGCCATCGCCGTTTGATCTGTCATTGTAGACTTCTTCCATAAGTTCTATGAGTGGTATGCTAGCTAACACTGGAGCGGCATCCCTAGAGACAGTCCGGTAAGCACTGCATGCTCCTAGCGCCATTTTCCTTTAAACGATAACCAAGCTTTGTACAATCACCTGTTTTCCCAAAGCATATGCCCAAATCGGGGCTGCGTAGAGCATTGTGGAGTAAACCATTGAGGAAAGAAGTTTTCGCTTACTACTACGGGGTTCTCCATCATTGGGCATTAGGTTATCTAATGCTGTTGCAGTTTTCAGTGCTTTGGCTGCTACTGTGGTGATATGGCGATTAAAGAATAGGCTCTTCAAAGGTTACACCTAGATATGTCAGATTCCTTTGGGGTTATTTTATCTCCTTGTATTTCGAATGTGATGGGTTTTGTTTTTCTTTGTCCAGTTAGCAAAACTGCTTCTACCATTTCTGGTTAAGTTTATTGAGTTCCATACATTTGTCCACCTGTTCAATGGCCCTGTTTGCTCTCGACATAGTTTCCATTTCCGTCTTACCCGACAGTACAAGTCCAAGTCATCAGCAAAGCCCACGATGCCCACACCGACCGGGAGCTTTAGTCTGAGGACTCCATCATAAAGGAAGTTCCATAGTGCCGGTCCCAAAACAGAGCCCTGTGGCACACCACTACAGACTTCACGCTCCACTAATTTGTTGTTTTCTCGGAGAACAACTATCCTGTAGCGTAGGTAATAGACAAGACTAGACAGAGAAGACTTTTTTTTTAATTTTTTTTAACGGGACGTAGCTAGCACCATTGGTTAACTTGACAAGTAACCCCCCGAACTCCTCGCGCATCTTGGAACCGCTTCACGCATAAGGTCAAGATGTCGTTGTATTAGTTTCGCCTTACATCCCCCTTCCCCGTCTAGTAATTAGGGCTTCAGGTTCAATTTCTTGTTGCTCTCGACTTGCAGCCGTTTCCTCTCGTCCTGATCTTTCAAGGTTATGATGTTTGTTATCATATCGGTTGTTATTGCCCAGATGTTCTTCGACCTAATCATATGGTTGGTTAGGCCTATGGGCTCTAGTATGAGGTGAGTTTTCTTTTCCCACGTTTCTCTTTCTGGTATCCATCTACGACAGTCGAAGATAGTGTGTCGAACGCTATCTTCAAGGCCATAGAATTCATAGAGACTATCGGTTGCCCTGCGCATGTTATGCAGGTAGTCCCTAAAATAACCATGACCGCTTAGCACTTGTGTAACGTATAAATTCGTGTCACCATGCTTTCGTGACACCCATCGCTCGACGTCAGGTATAAGGATCCTGGTCCATTGTCCCCTGTTCGATAGCTGCCACTCTTTTTGCCATGCCTTATACGTTTGGGCCCTGGCGGCTTTCTTTTTATCGCTCCCTGTGCAGTCGTCGCTTGTTCTAAGTCGGTACAGTTATATAAAAAACATAAACTCTATTGGTACTATGCCAGCGATTACAAGTGCAGCTTCCATTGAGACTGTTCGGTATGCACAGGACACTCTCAGTGCCATTTTCCGTTGAATTAGCGATAACTTGTGCCTGATCGTTTTCTTCTCCATGGCAATTGCCCATACCGGAGCTGCGTAAAACATGGTCGAATGTACCACCGAGCATAGGAGCCTTCGCTTGCTGCTTTTGGGGCCACTGATGTTGGGCATTAGATTGTCAAAAGCTGCAGCGGTTTTGAGCGCTTTATCTGCGATGGTTTTTAAATGATACGACATTTGTCGATCGTTACACCCAGGTATTTAATTGATTCGGGACTATCTTTTCTCCCTTTACAAGGAAAGTAATGGGACCGATTCTTCTGAATCCTGTTAGCAGCACTGCTTCTGTATTTTCAGGGGCCAATTCTAGTTTCTTTCCTTCCATCCAATTAACAACTTGATCTATAGCTGTATTTGCTCTAAGCATTATTCCCCTTTCTGTTTTCCCAGTGACTACCAGAGCCAGTCGTTAGCAAAGCCCGCGATCTCTACTCCCTCCGGCTGTTTGAGTCTGAGGACTCCATCGAACAGGATGTTCCACAGTGTGGGGCCACGAATCCAGCCCTGTGGAACACCAGTGCTGGCATCGCGCTCTTCTCTTGAATTCTTTGCTTGCAAAATGATTTTCTATTCCTCAAATAGCTCCTGATTAATCGCAGTAGATACGGTGGCATGCCCTTTCTTGCCAGTTCCTCCAAGATGTTTTGCCATGATGCAGAATTAAAGGCATTTCTAACGTCGAGTGTTATAAGTGCACATAGCTTTTTCGTTCTTTCTGAGCCTTCTTGCGATTTTCTCGCCACTCCGACGACCTTATCTATAGCATCTACTGTCGACTTTCCCTCCCTGAACTCATGTTGCTTCTCTGAGAGGTTCTCACCTGTCTCTAATTCTTTGTAGCAGTAGTTGCTCTAGAAGTTTTCCTGCTACATCTAGTAGACACAGGGGTCTGTACGACGAAGGCTTCTCGATGGGCTTATAGCCTTTACTAATTAAAACAAGTTTGGCTCTTTTCCATATATCTGGTCATACATATCTCCTTGACAGTCCTTTGCCTGATGTCCCTCTTTGGTGAATCGTAGGCACATCTTCTGCCTATCTGGCCCTTTACATGCATTAGCTAGATGGCCTGGTTCCCAGCATTTATAGCACCTTTCTCGGTCAATTTTCTCCCTCACTCTGCAATTGATCCATCCAACCTTGATGTAACCTTTGTCTATTAGCACTTTCGCTTGCTTTTTTGGTAGTGCCACGGTGGCTATCTGGCTATCTCCATAGGCAGGTTTGATGTTTTTTATTTTAATTGCTCCTCCTGTATTACCAAGCACAGATCTTAACGCGTCCTCTATCTACTCTCGTGTTGTTACATCATCCAAATATTTAATGTTCACAACGGTGTCCAAGTTTCTCGTGCGGATTTCTATCTGCGGCAGTTTGTTTGCTATTATTTCCCTTAGGTTGTTCGCACTCCCCTCTTTCACATCAAGTAAGAGCTCTCCGCTTCTAGTCTGCCTTATTCCCGATAGCTTGACTCCTGATGATTCGGGGTCAACTTCTTTTTTGACTACACTGAGGAGCTCGGCATATGTTTTCCCTTACATTTTAAAAATACCGCCTCTTTTGGGGCTTTCTCTCGCTTTTCTTTACGGTATTGCTTTTGGATGTGAGCTTCTGTCCATTTCGGTTCCACTTTCTCTTGATTGTGTAATTTTGGATCTGGTGCTGCTGGGTATTTGGGAGTGTATACTCTTACGTCGACTTCTGATATTGCAAATGTATATTCTATCTTTTTTTTATGGTAGAACATTCTGCCACCGAGGATTTCACGAATGCCAATTGCTTCCTGTCATGTTTTTCCAGCAGTTGTTTCAATTGTTGTAGGCTACGGAAGGTCTGCTCTAAGCTGATGGTTTCTTCTGCTTTTTCATCATCCTATTTCCTCACTACAAGGTGATATATGTACCGATTTGTAGTTTCGATGTCACCATTTTCGGTTGGAACTCCTACAGAGTGTTTAAGGTAGACTACATTTCCAGGATCCTTGTTTTGTAATCCTTGTTCGGTGGGCCTCGTGTACGTACTACAAAGCAGGTGTGGTACTCCTTTATCAGGACTCATGTCATCAGCCACACACCAACCCAAGTCCCAGTCCATTGGCGCTAGCTGTGGGTTCCCTGTTCCTTCCTTTACTCGACCATATGCTGATGGAGGCCAGTTCTTTTTAGAGACTTCTTGGAACTCTTGGTAGAAATTTCCTCTTTCTATTTCATTCCATAATTCTTCTAGTGCTCTCATTTCTTCTTCTATATTTTTTGTTTGTATAGGGCTGCTGGCTGCTTAGTTCAGTTTGTGTGCTTCCTTCGCAAGTGTCTTTTGGAAGTGTTTCCTGTATCTTTTTGTACATTTTACTCGTTTTGTCGGATAGAGTCCACAGTTCGTCTGCCCCTTTTCTTATGTCCGCATTGGAATCTGTGTTTCCTTTCACGAGCCATCTTAGGTCTTGAGCTCTTGCAGTTATTTTTCTTATTACTGCTCCTAGGTCTTTCTCGTTGTCTGTGGTTTGTTGCTGTCCGCATTTCTCGACACGTTTCCTTTTCGCAGATTGTTCGCTTGGAGAATCGTTACCCGAAACATCGCCCGGTACTGTGGATATGTTCACGGTAGTCCCTCTAAAGAATGCTGACCGTCTAATTGGTGACAAAAACGGCACAAAAAATTGAACCTATCTGCGTTTAATTTTTTGTGCCGTTTCATTGTTGTGCGGCTCCTTTATTTTCGTCGGAGTTCTCTTCAGAGCTTCCCTTTTTTGAAACGGATTATCTTTCGCCAGTTCATTTCTCGTCTCCTCTGTGTCTTCCATTGTTAACAAGGGACAAAAATTCGCGATTTATTTAGTAAAATCAACCACAACCGAAAAATTGCATTTGTGCTGAGGCGGAATTGAAGCCGGGCCGCGAGGTCCGAGTCTCGCAACCATCGTACGTGCGCTATTCGGCTTGCTGATATGGATAGCGTTCAGCGAATTTACAATTTTAATAAAAAGCCAGAGGTCGAAATATATGAGCTTATCACCTCGTGTTTGTGGAATTTTTTTGGATCGATTATGTTAGAAATAATCAATATAGTAGTTAGCTTATTTTTTACGATGTCCTATGGCGACTCTACTTTTACAAGTTATTGCTGGTTGTAGAAATACGGGATATAATGATTACACATAGACATAATAACCAAAACGTAGCACAGTTGGGCAAGTCTATCTCTATCTCTTAGATAATTTCACAATTTCGCGTCTTTTCTCACATACGAAAACACTACTATATAGTACACAAAACTATCCTGAATAATCTAGACTAGATTTTCCAGTTTTATTTCGGTCTATTTCACAATATTTAGCAAAATTCAATTCACTTCAACTCTAACGCTCCTACTCTGTTGACGACCGCACACCAACTGACTAGACAGACAAGACTAGATAGACAAGCCTAGACAGACAAGACTAGACAGACAAGACTAGGCAGACCAGACTAGACAGACAAGTATAGACAGACAAGACTAGACAGACAAGACTAGACAAACAAGACTAGACAGACAAAACTAGACAGACAAGACTAGACAGACAAGACTAGACAGACAAGACTAGACAGACAAGACTAGACATACAAGACTAGACATACAAGACTAGACAGACAAGACTAGACAGACAAGACTAGACAGACAAGACTATACAGACAAGACTAGACAGACAAGACTAGACAGACAAGACTAGACAGACAAGACTAGACAGACAAGACTAGACAGACAAGACTAGACAGACAAGACTAGACAGACAAGACTAGACAGACAAGACTAGACAGACAAGACTAGACAGACAAGACTAGACAGACAAGACTAGACAGACAAGACTAGACAGACAAGACTAGACAGACAAGACTAGACAGACAAGACTAGACAGACAAGACTAGACAGACAAGACTAGACAGACAAGACTAGACAGACAAGACTAGACAGACAAGACTAGACAGACAAGACTAGACAGACAAGACTAGACAGACAAGACTAGACAGACAAGACTAGACAGACAAGACTAGACAGACAAGACTAGACAGACAAGACTAGACAGACAAGACTAGACAGACAAGACTAGACAGACAAGACTAGACAGACAAGACTAGACAGACAAGACTAGACAGACAAGACTAGACAGACAAGACTAGACAGACAAGACTAGACAGACAAGACTAGACAGACAAGACTAGACAGACAAGACTAGACAGACAAGACTAGACAGACAAGACTAGACAGACAAGACTAGACAGACAAGACTAGACAGACAAGACTAGACAGACAAGACTAGACAGACAAGACTAGACAGACAAGACTAGACAGACAAGACTAGACAGACAAGACTAGACAGACAAGACTAGACAGACAAGACTAGACAGACAAGACTAGACAGACAAGACTAGACAGACAAGACTAGACAGACAAGACTAGACAGACAAGACTAGACAGACAAGACTAGACAGACAAGACTAGACAGACAAGACTAGACAGACAAGACTAGACAGACAAGACTAGACAGACAAGACTAGACAGACAAGACTAGACAGACAAGACTAGACAGACAAGACTAGACAGACAAGACTAGACAGACAAGACTAGACAGACAAGACTAGACAGACAAGACTAGACAGACAAGACTAGACAGACAAGACTAGACAGACAAGACTAGACAGACAAGACTAGACAGACAAGACTAGACAGACAAGACTAGACAGACAAGACTAGACAGACAAGACTAGACAGACAAGACTAGACAGACAAGACTAGACAGACAAGACTAGACAGACAAGACTAGACAGACAAGACTAGACAGACAAGACTAGACAGACAAGACTAGACAGACAAGACTAGACAGACAAGACTAGACAGACAAGACTAGACAGACAAGACTAGACAGACAAGACTAGACAGACAAGACTAGACAGACAAGACTAGACAGACAAGACTAGACAGACAAGACTAGACAGACAAGACTAGACAGACAAGACTAGACAGACAAGACTAGACAGACAAGACTAGACAGACAAGACTAGACAGACAAGACTAGACAGACAAGACTAGACAGACAAGACTAGACAGACAAGACTAGACAGACAAGACTAGACAGACAAGACTAGACAGACAAGACTAGACAGACAAGACTAGACAGACAAGACTAGACAGACAAGACTAGACAGACAAGACTAGACAGACAAGACTAGACAGACAAGACTAGACAGACAAGACTAGACAGACAAGACTAGACAGACAAGACTAGACAGACAAGACTAGACAGACAAGACTAGACAGACAAGACTAGACAGACAAGACTAGACAGACAAGACTAGACAGACAAGACTAGACAGACAAGACTAGACAGACAAGACTAGACAGACAAGACTAGACAGACAAGACTAGACAGACAAGACTAGACAGACAAGACTAGACAGACAAGACTAGACAGACAAGACTAGACAGACAAGACTAGACAGACAAGACTAGACAGACAAGACTAGACAGACAAGACTAGACAGACAAGACTAGACAGACAAGACTAGACAGACAAGACTAGACAGACAAGACTAGACAGACAAGACTAGACAGACAAGACTAGACAGACAAGACGAGACAGACAAGACTAGACAGACAAGACTAGACAGACAAGACTAGACAGACAAGACTAGACAGACAAGATTAGACAGACAAGACTAGACAGACAAGACTAGACAGACAAGACTAGACAGACAAGACTAGACAGACAAGACTAGACAGACAAAACTAGACAGACAAGACTAGACAGACAAGACTAGACAGACAAGACTAGACAGACAAGACTAGACAGACAACACTAGACAGACAACACTAGACAGACAAGACTGGACAGACAAGACTAGACAGACAAGACTAGACAGACAAGACTAGACAGACAAGACTAGAGAGACAAGACTAGACAGACAAGACTAGACAGATAAGACTAGACAGACAAGACTAGACAGACAAGACTAGACAGACAAGACTAGACAGACAAGACTAGACAGACAAGACTAGACAGACAAGACTAGACAGACAAGACTAGACAGACAAGACTAGACAGACAAGGCTAGACAGACAAGACTAGACAGACAAGACTAGACAGACAAGACTAGACAGACAAGACTAGACAGACAAGACTAGACAGACAAGACTAGACAGACAAGACTAGACAGACAAGACTAGACAGACAAGACTAGACAGCCAAGACTAGACAGACAAGACTAGACAGACAAGACTAGACAGACAAGACTAGAGAGACAAGACTAGACAGACAAGACTAGACAGACAAGACTAGAGAGACAAGACTAGACAGACAATACTAGACAGACAAGACTAGACAGACAAGACTAGACAGACAAGACTAGACAGACAAGACTAGACAGACAAGACTAGACAGACAAGACTAGACAGACAAGACTAGACAGACAAGACTAGACAGACAAGACTAGACAGACAAGACTAGACAGACAAGACTAGACAGACAAGACTAGACAGACAAGACTAGACAGACAAGACTAGACAGACAAGACTAGACGGACAAGACTAGACAGACAAGACTAGACAGACAAGACTAGACAGACAAGACTAGACAGACAAGACTAGACAGACAAGACTAGACAGACAAGACTAGACAGACAAGACTAGACAGACAAGACTAGAGAGACAAGACTAGACAGACAAGACTAGACAGACAAGACTAGAGAGACAAGACTAGACAGACAAGACTAGACAGACAAGACTAGACAGACAAGACTAGACAGACAAGACTAGACAGACAAGACTAGACAGACAAGACTAGACAGACAAGACTAGACAGACAAGACTAGACAGACAAGACTAGACAGACAAGACTAGACAGACAAGACTAGACAGACAAGACTAGACAGACAAGACTAGACAGACAAGACTAGACAGACAACAAGACTAGACAGACAAGACTAGACAGACAAGACTAGACAGACAAGACTAGACAGACAAGACTAGACAGACAAGACTAGACAGACAAGACTAGACAGACAAGACTAGACAGACAAGACTAGACAGACAAGACTAGACAGACAAGACTAGACAGACAAGACTAGACAGACAAGACTAGACAGACAAGACTAGACAGACAAGACTAGACAGACAAGACTAGACAGACAAGACTAGACAGACAAGACTAGACAGACAAGACTAGACAGACAAGACTAGACAGACAAGACTAGACAGACAAGACTAGACAGACAAGACTAGACAGACAAGACTAGACAGACAAGACTAGACAGACAAGACTAGACAGACAAGACTAGACAGACAAGACTAGACAGACAAGACTAGACAGACAAGACTAGACAGACAAGACTAGACAGACAAGACTAGACAGACAAGACTAGACAGACAAGACTAGACAGACAAGACTAGACAGACAAGACTAGACAGACAAGACTAGACAGACAAGACTAGACAGACAAGACTAGACAGACAAGACTAGACAGACAAGACTAGACAGACAAGACTAGACAGACAAGACTAGACAGACAAGACTAGACAGACAAGACTAGACAGACAAGACTAGACAGACAAGACTAGACAGACAAGACTAGACAGACAAGACTAGACAAGACTAGACAGACAAGACTAGACAGACAAGACTAGACAGACAAGACTAGACAGACAAGACTAGACAGACAAGACTAGACAGACAAGACTAGACAGACAAGACTAGACAGACAAGACTAGACAGACAAGACTAGACAGACAAGACTAGACAGACAAGACTAGACAGACAAGACTAGACAGACAAGACTAGACAGACAAGACTAGACAGACAAGACTAGACAGACAAGACAAGACAGACAAGACTAGACAGACAAGACTAGACAGACAAGACTAGACAGACAAGACTAGACAGACAAGACTAGACAGACAAGACTAGACAGACAAGACTAGACAGACAAGACTAGACAGACAAGACTAGACAAGACTAGACAAGACTAGACAGACAAGACTAGACAGACAAGACTAGACAGACAAGACTAGACAGACAAGACTAGACAGACAAGACTAGACAGACAAGACTAGACAGACAAGACTAGACAGACAAGACTAGACAGACAAGACTAGACAGACAAGACTAGACAGACAAGACTAGACAGACAAGACTAGACAGACAAGACTAGACAGACAAGACTAGACAGACAAGACTAGACAGACAAGACTAGACAGACAAGACTAGACAGACAAGACTAGACAGACAAGACTAGACAGACAAGACTAGACAGACAAGACTAGACAGACAAGACTAGACAGACAAGACTAGACAGACAAGACTAGACAGACAAGACTAGACAGACAAGACTAGACAGACAAGACTAGACAGACAAGACTAGACAGACAAGACTAGACAGACAAGACTAGACAGACAAGACTAGACAGACAAGACTAGACAGACAAGACTAGACAGACAAGACTAGACAGACAAGACTAGACAGACAAGACTAGACAGACAAGACTAGACAGACAAGACTAGACAGACAAGACTAGACAGACAAGACTAGACAGACAAGACTAGACAGACAAGACTAGACAGACAAGACTAGACAGACAAGACTAGACAGACAAGACTAGACAGACAAGACTAGACAGACAAGACTAGACAGACAAGACTAGACAGACAAGACTAGACAGACAAGACTAGACAGACAAGACTAGACAGACAAGACTAGACAGACAAGACTAGACAGACAAGACTAGACAGACAAGACTAGACAGACAAGACTAGACAGACAAGACTAGACAGACAAGACTAGACAGACAAGACTAGACAGACAAGACTAGACAGACAAGACTAGACAGACAAGACTAGACAGACAAGACTAGACAGACAAGACTAGACAGACAAGACTAGACAGACAAGACTAGACAGACAAGACTAGACAGACAAGACTAGACAGATAAGACTAGACAGACAAGACTAGACAGACAAGGCTAGACAGACAAGACTAGACAGACAAGACTAGACAGACAAGACTAGGCAGACAAGACTAGACAGACAAGACTAGACAGACAAGACTAGACAGACAAGACTAGACAGACAAGACTAGACAGACAAGACTAGACAGACAAGACTAGACAGACAAGACTAGACAGACAAGACTAGACAGACAAGACTAGACAGACAAGACTAGACAGACAAGACTAGACAGACAAGACTAGACAGACAAGACTAGACAGACAAGACTAGACAGACAAGACTAGACAGACAAGACTAGACAGACAAGACTAGACAGACAAGACTAGACAGACAAGACTAGACAGACAAGACTAGACAGACAAGACTAGACAGACAAGACTAGACAGACAAGGCTAGACAGACAAGACTAGACAGACAAGACTAGACAGACAAGACTAGACAGACTAGACTAGACAGACAAGACTAGACAGAAAAGACTAGACAGACAAGACTAGACAGACAAGACTAGACAGACAAGACTAGACAGACAAGACTAGACAGACAAGACTAGACAGACAAGACTAGACAGACAAGACTAGACAGACAAGACTAGACAGACAAGACTAGACCGACATGATAAGAGAGACAAGCTAGACAAACTAATGTATATTAATTAGAATATCGGTAATATGTGTTGATGATATGTAGGTTAGTTTGAAAACTCTGACAGAATATGATGAACTAGGCGATTAGTTTGGAATAAATGGTGTTGAATATAATGTTTGAGCACTATCTGTACTGAAGAGTGCAGGAGTTTTTTTTTTTTTTAATGGAAACTTTGGGGAGGAATAAAACGGATTTTACTGAGCGGATTCCGGTGAAACTTCTCGACGACAAACAATATATTTAATTAGTTTTGAAGGGATGCTTAACATCCAGTTTCCGACCTTGTTTTATATGGAAACTCGTTCGAGCCTTTTCCCACACATACTTCCAGCGACAGACAAGCGCGCTTATTTACAAACGTTATTTAAAATTCCTGTCTGGGATTTAAAATTTCGCGAGAAATGAGTGAGCTAGCTATAAGCAATAGAAAAAAATTTAATGAATCCATTAAAAATTCAGTTTCCATTTTTTAATTAAGTTCTTGTTGCGGGGTGAAAGTGCGTTCGCGTTTTTGTTTTGAATAATAAACTAGAAAGTTATTTTTATGTTGAGAACGTAGGAAACGCGTTGTTAAAAAAGGTAAATAAAGAAAATATAGCAATTTTCACAAGGAGAACGTCAAAGAGAAATTAAGGGTGGCTAAATGATACACAATGGCTCAAGGAGTAAACAAAGGGAATTGCTGGGAATAGGAAACGAAAAGAATTTGTAATTCGCTATGCAAATTCCCGACAATAAAACGCTAATAGAATTTAATTTCCACTAATAATTCCTGGTTATGGGATATCATAGAAATGTTGATACCCTTAGCAATAATTTCTAATTGGGAATTACAAGTTTGATCGAAATTGTAACAAATGATCCATCGTTTAATAATATCTTAACCGTTCGTTTCCGCAAATCCAACAAACGATTGAAAGCTGAAACGTATCCCCCTTAAGCATTTACATATCAACTTTTAATGCTATGCACATTGCGGGGATGAATTATTCAAACGCGTCCAGAAAACTTTTTGCACCCTCCCACGGAAAAGGTATGTCGACGCCGCGACGTTGGCGTTTTTTTGTTTCAGTTTGTTGTTATCGCAAATATTTATTAACCGCGGCGCGCGGCTTTCTGCAACCCTTTGACTCACACTGACCTATATCCAAACACACTTCAATAATCTGACCTATTTTTAAGTAATCCGCAACTCTCGTTAACAGATTGAAGTTATATAAGAATCCAGTTATAGCAGGGATTTGTTTTTATGGAAATTTTAAACTATAAACTACATTCTTGATTACAACAGTATTTTTTTTAAAACTTGTTTCGTGTCTGAGATAACATCGCGTAATATGTTCTATGTGTATGGGGACAATATATCCCATTATGTTTTCATTTATTTATTATTTCTATCCCTGCGAGTCTTGATCAAACAGAGAGTCCGCGTAAAAGTTTGATGAACTTCACTGAGTGCAGGAACTTTCTCCGTCTGTTTCGCAAACAAATTTATTCATTTTATGCACTTTTTTCCTCTCACGCCGTAATCTCTTTAAAATCTAAAACCCCAATAAATTTAGGTTAATTAATTACACCAAAACATTTAAAACCAAGTAAATGTTAAAAAACAAAACTTTCGTTTCCACTTTTTAATTTCAATAAAACCATTGCTGAAAACTAAGCAAATAATGGTAATTTGTTTGGTTATTTTGTTCCTGACTTTTTTGTGTTTAGTTCTGTCAATCAAAGTTATTAACATTGCTAACCCCTGTTGTGGTAGAAATTTTGATGCAATAATCCATTTCCCTCTGCACAAATCTCGTATGAAAAACTGTTTATAAAAAAAACGGAAGTAATTTTGATATGAAATATAAATTTGTTGCATTTGAAGGGAAAATACTACGGGGAGTCGTGACACGTTTAAATATGAATTTCAGAATACGCAATATTCCATAAAAACGGGCGTCGTTTCAAGAGTTTTATAGCCGTAACCAGGATATTTTGACAGCCGGCCTATAACATTAAGTACAATTCGCCGGGCGCTTGCTCCCGACTGCTTGGAAACAAAAAGAAATGGTTTCGTCGAGTTTCGATTGGAAACTAACCGGACCGAATGTTTCGTTTCGACGAAAAAAAAGTTTTACGGGAGAAGGACATTATTTATAAATTGATTATTTCATGCGCCTCGACACTAAACCTAAACGAATAATAGAGTGAATTAGGTCCGAAAACAATAGTAAAGCTGAGTACGCTCGATATCATAGCGCTGTTGAATCACGTGAAAGAAACACGGCCTCCTGTTACAAGATGTATTTGCAATTTTTTGACAAGCATTACTTCAACACGTTTTTAAGACACGATTTTCCCTTCCTCTCCAACAAGATTTATTATACCACAGAGATCTACGAACCGCTTTTAGATACAAGTGACTTTATCTTCCCCATGCTTTTCTAATTACCAACAGCAATCAAATAAAAACACATTCATAAGAAAAATAGAAGGCAAAAGTATAGACAGACAAGACTAGACAGACAAGACTAGATAGACAAGACTAGATAGACAAGACAAGATAGACAAGACTAGAGAGACAAGACTAGACCGACAAGGTTAGATAGACAAGACTAGAAAGACAAGACTAGATACACAAGACTAGATAGACAAGACTAGATAGACAAGACTAGAGAGACAAGACTAGACCGACAAGGTTAGGCAGACAAGACTACTCAGACAATACTAGAAAGACAAGACTAGACAGACAAGACTAGATAGACAAGACAAGACAGACTAGACTAGCCAGACAAGACTAGATAGGCAAGACTAGACAGACAAGACTAGACAGACAAGACAAGACAGACAAGACTAGACAGACAAGACTAGACAGACAAGACTAGACAGACAAGACTAGACAGATAAGACTAGACAGACATAACTAGACAGACAAGACTAGACAGACAAGTCTGGACAGACAAGACTAGACAGACAAGACTAGACAGACAAGACTAGACAGACAAGACTAGACAGACAAGACTAGACAGACAAGACTAGACAGACAAGACTAGACAGACAAGACTCGACAGACAAGACTAGACAGACAAGACTAGACAGACAAGACTAGACAGACAAGACTCATTGTTCCATTGTTCCACCTTGGCTTTTAGTATGCGCCACCCCGGTATCGCATATATTGCATTCATTCAGGGTGGGCAGCCCGGACGGTTAATGAAAACCGCCCTAGTTGTCGCCTCCCCGACCAGGATTCGAACCCGGGTCTCCCGCATTGAAAGGCGGGTATGTTGTCAACTACACCACCGAGGAGGACCAAGACTAGACAGACAAGACTAGACAGACAAGACTAGACAGATAAGACTAGACAGACAAGACTAGACAGACAAGACTAGACAGACAAGACTAGACAGACAAGACTAGACAGACAAGACTAGACAGACAAGACTAGACAGACAAGACTAGACAGACAAGACTAGACAGACAGACAAGACTAGACAGACAAGACTAGACAGACAAGACTAGACAGACAAGACTAGACAGACAAGACTAGACAGACAAGACTAGACAGACAAGACTAGACAGACAAGACTAGACAGACAAGACTAGACAGACAAGACTAGACAGACAAGACTAGACAGACAAGACTAGACAGACAAGACTAGACAGACAAGACTAGACAGACAAGACTAGACAGACAAGACTAGACAGACAAGACTAGACAGACAAGACTAGACAGACAAGACTAGACAGACAAGACTAGACAGACAAGACTAGACAGACAGACTAGACAGACAAGACTAGACAGACAAGACTAGACAGACAAGACTAGACAGACAAGACTAGACAGACAAGACTAGACAGACAAGACTAGACAGACAAGACTAGACAGACAAGACTAGACAGACAAGACTAGACAGACAAGACTAGACAGACAAGACTAGACAGACAAGACTAGACAGACAAGACTAGACAGACAAGACTAGACAGACAAGACTAGACAGACAAGACTAGACAGACAAGACTAGACAGACAAGACTAGACAGACAAGACTAGACAGACAAGACTAGACAGACAAGACTAGACAGACAAGACTAGACAGACAAGACTAGACAGACAAGACTAGACAGACAAGACTAGACAGACAAGACTAGACAGACAAGACTAGACAGACAAGACTAGACAGACAAGACTAGACAGACAAGACTAGACAGACAAGACTAGACAGACAAGACTAGACAGACAAGACTAGACAGACAAGACTAGACAGACAAGACTAGACAGACAAGACTAGACAGACAAGACTAGACAGACAAGACTAGACAGACTAGACAAGACTAGACAGACAAGACTAGACAGACAAGACTAGACAGACAAGACTAGACAGACAAGACTAGACAGACAAGACTAGACAGACAAGACTAGACAGACAAGACTAGACAGACAAGACTAGACAGACAAGACTAGACAGACAAGACTAGACAGACAAGACTAGACAGACAAGACTAGACAGACAAGACTAGACAGACAAGACTAGACAGACAAGACTAGACAGACAAGACTAGACAGACAAGACTAGACAGACAAGACTACACAGAAAAAACTAGACAGACAAGACTAGACAGACAAGATTAGACAGACAAGACTAGACAGACAAGACTAGAAAGGCAAGACTAGACAGACAAGACTAGACAGACAAGACTAGACAGACAAGACCAGACAGACAAGACCAGACAGACAAGACCAAACAGACAAGACCAGACAGACAAGACCAGACCGACAAGACCAGACAGACAAGATCGGACAGACAAGACCAGACAGACAAGACCAGACAGACAAGACCAGACAGACAAGACCAGACAGACAAGACCAGACAGACAAGACCAGACAGACAATACCAGACAGACAAGACCAGACAGACAAGACCAGACAGACAAGACCAGACAGACAAGACCAGACAGACAAGACCAGACAGACAAGACCAGACAGACAAGACCAGACAGACAAGACCAGACAGACAAGACCAGACAGACAAGACCAGACAGACAAGACCAGACAGACAAGACCAGACAGACAAGACCAGACAGACAAGACCAGACAGACAAGACCAGACAGACAAGACCAGACAGACAAGACCAGACAGACAAGACCAGACAGACAAGACCAGACAGACAAGACCAGACAGACAAGACCAGACAGACAAGACCAGACAGACAAGACCAGACAGACAAGACCAGACAGACAAGACCAGACAGACAAGACCAGACAGACAAGACCAGACAGACAAGACCAGACAGACAAGACCAGACAGACAAGACCAGACAGACAAGACCAGACAGACAAGACCAGACAGACAAGACCAGACAGACAAGACCAGACAGACAAGACCAGACAGACAAGACCAGACAGACAAGACCAGCCAGACAAGACCAGACAGAAAAGACCAGACAGACAAGACCAGACAGACAAGACCAGACAGACAAGACCAGACAGACAAGACCAGACAGACAAGACCAGACAGACAAGACCAGACAGACAAGACCAGACAGACAAGACCAGACAGACAAGACCAGACAGACTAGACCAGGCAGACAAGACCAGACAGACAAGACCAGACAGACAAGACCAGACAGACAAGTCCAGACAGACAAGACCAGACAGACAGGACCAGACAGACAAGACCAGACAGACAAGACCAGACAGACAAGATCAGACAGACAAGACCAGACAGACAAGACCAGACAGACAAGACCAGACAGACAAGACCAGACAGACAAGACCAGACAGACAAGTCCAGACAGACAAGACCAGACAAACAAGACCAGACAGACAAGACCAGACAGACAAGACCAGACAGACAAGACCAGACAGACAAGACCAGACAGAAAAGACCAGACAGACAAGACCAGACAGACAAGACCAGACAGACAAGACTAGACAGACAAGACTAGACAGACAAGACTAGACAGGCAAGGCCAGACAGACAAGACCAGACAGACAAGAGTAGACAGACAAGAGTAGACAGACAAGACTAGACAGGTAAGACTAGACAGACAAGACTAGACAGACAAGACTAGATAGACAAGACAAGACTAGACAGACAAGACTAGACATACAAGACTAGACAGACAAGACTAGACAGACAAGACTAGACAGACAAGACTAGACAGACAAGACTAGACAGACCAGACTAGACAGACAAGACTAGACAGACAAGACTAGACAGACAAGACTAGATAGACAAGACTAGACAGACAAGACTAGACAGACAAGACTAGACAGACAAGACTAGACAGACAAGACTAGACAGACAAGACTAGACAGACAAGACTAGACAGACAAGACTAGACAGACAAGACTAGACAGACAAGACTAGACAGACAAGACTAGACAGACAAGACTAGACAGACAAGACTAGACAGACAAGACTAGACAGACAAGACTAGACAGACAAGAATAGACAGACAAGACTAGACAGACAAGACTAGACAGGCAAGACTAGACAGACAATACTAGACAGACAAGACTAGTCAGACAAGACTAAACAGACAAGACTAGACAGACAAGACTAGACAGTCAAGACTAGACAGACAAGACTAGAGAGGCAAGACTAGACAGACAAGACTCACAGATGTAGCTGTTATTAGCTGTTATAAGGTCACAACGGTTTGAAATCCATCTGCAATAATCAGTTACAATTTGCGTCTCAACAGAAACTTCTTCGATAACTTTTGAACTAGACTAGCTAGTCCAAGTTCGTTTTCAGCCACTTATAGCTAACTAAATTTGCTATAAATTAGCTAAATTTGGCTTTAATAGCCTCTGCGATTTAGAAATTATAACTAGTTAAACTTAACATTACAAATTTGTCACAGATTAGTTCAAGTCGTTGTAACTTGGTAACTAGACTAGATAAGCTTAACAAAACCCCATCACCAAAATCCCTGTTTATCAGTCTATACTAGCGTTAAGGCTCAGGCTTGAAGCTATTACAGTTATAAAGTTACAATAGTTTGAATTAAATCTGCAATGCTCAGTTACAATTTGCGTCGCAAATGAAACTTCTTCGATAACTTTTGAACTTGATGAAAAACATATGAACCCATAGAAACATATTTTTATTGTTCCTAATTCCTAAATAGCAACAAATTGCCTACAAAGTTTATTTGAAACTTTTTCTGAAATTCTTCTTAGTTTACTAATTACAGCCCAGCAAAACTAAAAAGTTGCAAAAAAAATGTTAACGCAGACAATTTTGCATTTTCCTAAGATTTCTCAAATTTTGCAGCAAAAAGCGAAAAATATTTTCATTGTTCCTAATAATCAATGAAATTTCCTACAAACATTAATTGAAACTTTTCCTGAAATTCCTCTTACTTTAGTGATTACAGCCTTTTAAACTAAGAAGTTGCATCAGGATTGTTAACGCAGACAATTTTTGCATTTTCCTAAAATTTCTCAAATTTCCCAACAAAAACCGAAAAATATTTTCGTTGTTCCTAATAGTCAATTAAATTGCCTAAAAACTGTAATTGAAACGTTTTCTGAAATTCCTCTTACTTTAGTGATTACAGCCTTTCAAACAAAAGAGTTGCATCAAGATTGTTAACGCAGACAATTTTTGCATTTTCCCAAAATATCTCAAATGTCCCAATAAAAACAGAAAAACATTTTCATTGTTTACAGAAAAAAATAGAAAGACGGTAGACAGACAAGACTAGACAGCCAAGACTAGATAAACAAGACTAGACAGACAAGATTAGACAGACAAGACTAGACGGACAAGACTAGACAGACAAGACTAGACAGACAAGACTAGACAGACAAGACTAGACAGACAAGACTAGATAGACAAGACTAGACAGATAAGACTGGACAGACAAGACTAGACAGACAAGACTAGACAGACAAGACTAGACAGACAAGACTAGACAGACAAGACTAGATAGACAAGACTAGACAGACAAGACTAGACAGACAAGACTAGACGGACAAGACTAGACAGACAAGACTAGACAGACAAAACTAGACAGACAAGACTAGACAGAAAAGACTAGACAGACAAGACTAGACAGACAAGACTAGACAGACAAGAATAGACAGACAAGACTAGACAGACAAGACTAAACAGACAAGACTAGACAGACAAGACTAGACAGACAAGACTAGACAGACAAGACTAGACAGACAAGACTAGACAGACAAGACTAGACAGACAAGACTAGACAGACAAGACTAGACAGACAAGACTAGACAGACAAGACTAGACAGACAAGACTAAACAGACAAGACTAGACAGACAAGACTAGACAGACAAGACTAGACAGACAAGACTAGACAGACAAGACTAGACAGACAAGACTAGACAGACAAGACTAGACAGACAAGACTAGACAGACAAGACTAGACAGACAAGACTAGACAGACAAGACTAGACAGACAAGACTAGACAGACAAGACTAGACAGACAAGACTAGACAGACAAGACTAGACAGACAAGACTAGACAGACAAGACTAGACAGACAAGACTAGACAGACAAGACTAGACAGACAAGACTAGACAGACAAGACTAGACAGACAAGACTAGACAGACAAGACTAGACAGACAAGACTAGACAGACAAGACTAGACAGACAAGACTAGACAGACAAGACTAGACAGACAAGACTAGACAGACAAGACTAGACAGACAAGACTAGACAGACAAGACTAGACAGACAAGACTAGACAGACTAGACTAGACAGACAAGACTAGACAGACAAGACTAGAGAGACAGGACTTTTTTTTTTAAGTGGTTCGGGGGAAGCTCTCACTAAACCCCCTATTCCACCTTGGCTTTAGTATGCGCCACTCTGGTATCGCATATTTTGCATTCATTCAGGGTGGGCAGCCCGGACGGTTTACTGAAAAACCGCCCTAGTTGTTGTCTCCCCGACCAGGAATCGAACCCGGGTCTCCCGCATTGAAAGGCGGGTATGTTGTCTACTACACTACCGAGGAGGACAGACAGACAAGACTAGACAGATAAGACTAGACAGACAAGACTAGACAGACAAGACTATACAGACAAGACTAGACAGACAACACTAGACAGACAAGACTAGACAGACAAGACTAGACAGACAAGACTAGACAGACAAGACTAGACAGACAAGACTAGACAGACAAGACTAGACAGACAAGACTAGACAGACAAGACTAGACAGACAAGACTAGACAGACAAGACTTTCAGACTTTCAGACAAGAATTACAGCCATTTTGCAATTGAAAAGATGAAGTTGAATGAAGAAGTTAAATTGCCGCTGTGCAGTTTTACCTGCATCATTTTTGTATGTATTTTTTGAATTGAAATTGCCGCACGTTGAAACCTGGGCGTTGAAATTTGAGCAAAGGTGAAACTGAACGCTCCTGCGGTGAATTCCGCGGTGAAACGAATGCGGTGAACGTACCGGATACCGTTAGTAACAGAACACTCCCTTGTGGTGCATCAATGTCGCCACTGATGAAATCCCTCCTTCAATAGAATATGAAATTTTGATAAAACCCTTTGAAAGCTTTAGATGAATGACCGAAGTAGACTTGGCTGTTGTTGGCGATTAGTTTCTAAAGCCTAAGTGATATAATTTTGTACATATCTAAAATTGTCAAGTACAGTATAATCTCGATAATCCGACACATATGGGAACAGACAACCGCCGGATTATCAGAAAGAATGGTGGAAACGAAGAGGGCGAGCGGTCTCCAGACCGCCGGATTACGGAACGTGTCGAATTAATCAAGCGCCTGATTATCAAGATTATACTGTATACAGTATAATCTCGATAATACGACACATATGGGACCTGACAACCGCCCGATTATCAGAAAGAGTGGTGGGAGGGAAGAGCGCGAGTGGTCTCCAAACCGCCGGATTACTGTACGTGTTATTCGATTAACCAACGGTCGAATTACCGAGATTATACAGTATTATACAGTACAGATTATACAATTTTCCAGCCGTGTAAATTATATTAGAGTGTGTAAGTGAGCTTTATAGTATTTTCCCTGACATTCTTAATTGAACTCTCCTTAAAACTTCTTAAACTCCTTATAAAATATAATGCCAATGGCAGAAAGACTCGCATGGTATTAAATTGTAAAAAGACAAAATTGTACAATCTGGCTAATGACCAGAGGTCTTTTTGACTTTGGCATTACATTTTAAATGGAATTTAAGTTTCGAGAAGGCTTAGTAAGCTTTTAAGACTTAGAAAGAACTTTGGTCATTAGCCAGGTGGGCTTTTAGGTTGGGCTAAAGCCCAACTTAGCCCCAACAATATTTGTTGTATAAAGACAAACTGGCAAAATTGTACAATCTGGATAATGACCAAAGGTCTTTTTGACTTTGGAATTACATTTTAAATGGCATTTAAGAAGTTTGAGAAGACTTAGTAAGCTTTTAAGACATAGAAAGACCTTTGGTCATTATCCAGATGGGCTTTTAGACCAACTTAACCCCAACTGGCTAATGACAAAGGTCTTTCTAAGTCTTAAAAGCTTACTAAGTCTTCTTAAAACTTCTTAAATTCCATTTATAATGAAGGCCAATGGCAAAAAGACCTCTGGTCATTAGACAGATTGTACAATTTTGCCAGTTTGTCTTTGCACCATAAAGTTTGTTAGTATTATTAAAATAGCAATTAATACTCGTGTTTATTGTTATCGTAGAATTGCTGTTGCGATTTTGTCGAGAGTGCCTGTCATTTCCTTGAACAAATAAATAAATATTAATGTGAGATACATTAGAAATAATTGGTTGTGAGTGGGGAAGCTGCGATAATTTTAAAATTATATTTTGCATTGGAAAATAGAGTGGAAATTGTTAAAGGGTTGCGAGAAATTCTTTTTGGTAGAAATATTGTTAGTTATTTAGCTTTTGTTTAGAATTAATTAAAATAAGAATATTTGTAATTCAGTGATGCGTTATTTGTCACTACAAGAGGTAATAATTTATATATTTATGCTGGTAGTAATAAAGTTTAATAATTTCCAAGCAGCAGTTTGAAATGTCACGTAGTAGCGTATAGTAAAATCCAGCTGTAAATTCAATTACGGCGATGTCGCTCTTAAATTTTTTGCGAATACAACCGACGGCAATGTCAAGGTGGATGAAAACATTTGCAATCATTAACGTGGAAGTTACACGGATGTAAACATAATTGGCAAATTTACGCGATTCAGAAAGTTTGAATGCGAGATTTGATTTAATAAGTTGTTTTGGACGAGGGCAGTAAATTATAGAAGGACCAGTTGCATATTTATGGAATTTATGGGAAGCAAACAGTGGGGTGGAATAGATTAAAAGAAAAGGGTTTTAATAGAATGATCAGTACGAAAACCGGTAACATTGATTAGAATGTGTAAGTATTGCATGTGCAGAACGTCATGCGCAATGAGGGACGTCGCGACGCTCCAAGTTTACGCTAGCAGTTGGTGCGTGACGGTGTGGGACGCGAGTCACCACTGTACCATGCGAGTGGAAGGCAACTCGTGGAAGTGCGTGAGTCAAAATGCACATGATCGCGAGTGCTATGAGCAGTCACCACGACACTGAGTCAATCCCATCGGTAAATTTATAAAAATAAAAACATATTATTTTATGGGTTTTCGAGTAAAATGTGTTGGGTTCGAGTTCCCTGTAAAATTAATTTGTTTAAGGTACATTTTAAGCATTTAATTTAGTTAATATGTTTAACGGACTAGGGTTAACACAGATACGGATAGACCGCAAAACCGCTACTACCTCCCGCTTGATGAGAATACATTGCTTTGTTCAAAAATAACTTCGCAAAACTTTACGCCGCACAAATTTCAAATTCCATTTATATTTATTATTAGATATAATTATATAAGCGAAACTTTCGTTTCATCACTTTGCCCTAATTATTTATTCGCGAAGGTAAGTGTGGTGGAGGCGCCGGGAAAAAACTCGGTCTTTTCTATTCTTTATTTTAATTAGAATCCATTCACGCTACATTAATGCATCTACACTCGCGCATTATGAATTCAATTCCCCTCATTATCATTTTAAATGTGTATGTTTAGGACACTAAGTCAACCTAATCATCTCCAAAGTCTCTAAATTCATCCAAACAATGACAACTAGACCCACTTTACATACACATACCGTTTATATAATACCGTGATATATATTCTATTTTAATTGAAATACAACCCCTAAATGACACAATATGACAACAAATAAAATATTGTTTTCTAACTTCGCTTTGAAGTTAAATCTTCTATTCTTTCCTTAATTAAACTCAAACTGAACTGAAAGCACATTTTAGTTTCTTTCTTTCTCACCTATAAATCTGCAGTTTAACCCAAATTTATTTTCGAAAATATGCAATCGTTCAATTCTAAATATACCGAATATTCAATTAAAACGATTTATAAAAATTGTTTTAGAAAAAAGATTATTTTTGTTTAAAAATGTTTTTGAAGAAAGAGCAGTTTTCGTTTGATTAATATAGAAACTCTTGATGTTGAATTTAATTAAAATTGAAAGGTTTTAAACATTTTAAAACATAATGTGTTTGGAGGGGTGTGTTTGGAAATTCAATACGGTATTTAAATTTGTTTGAAATTAGGTTTCGAAATTTTAGTTGGATGTCAAATTAAAGATAATTTGACGTTTTCCAACCCCTGGAATTGCGGAGGACCATTTCTAAATATAGTATTTCAATAAATATTTGAAGGGGTGAACGGTTTGATTATGTAATATATAGTAAACAGACCGCCTTGAATGACGGAGGAATTTTTTGTTTGTTGATAAAAAGAAAAATCTGGGTCAAGTTTCAGCGAAAATATTTATTATTGCAGTGGAAGTAAAAGTAATCATTTGATTTTAGAGCTAAAATTGAATATAATTGAAGTGAAACAAAGGAATGGCGATTTCAATAATTCCAAATATTTTCTAGCTTAGAACTAGAGAACATTCCATTATTAATAAATGCTATTAAATTCCATTACGTTCGGAAAATCGATTTGGAAATTCCTAAACACGTCTTTTGTGTTTTAAATTTAGCTTCCTTTTAGTTTTGTATTTACTCAGGGCGTCTATATCTATTTGGTTTGGTTGTCTTTTCGCCGCGCGTATTTTTTATTAGGCAATAGGGTGTCGGGTTGTATTATTAGGTCAGGAGTTTTATGTTATAAAGTGATAAAAAAGGAGCCCAAAAATACATAAAAATGCTGCACAGATATTCAAGCTCCGTATCTGCATGACGTTTCGTTTATCGGGTTACGTTTCACTGCTATTCAAAAAAAAAGGAAGATCTCTCTCAGGATAACAACGTAGTATTCCTTCCACCCTTCACGCGCTCTCCCTTTTCCTACTACAATGTAGGTGGTAAATATTAATTTTTATTTCTATCCGATGAACGTGTCCATTATCAATAATGAATCTGGTTTTTTGAGGGCTTGTGTATAGCGGCTTATTACTTATTCAAATTATATTATCACAAAACAAACACGCCGCAATGTCATCGGATCATTCTATATTGCTTGAAATCGTGGAAAAAGTCGAGTAATATGGGTTTTTTGTTTCCGTTTCTTCGTTTTGTGGCTATTTATCTGCCCGCATTTCTATTGATTAATTTGTCAATATGTCTGTCTGTCAGTACCGCCGCTTTACTGATGTTTAAAATGTTTCATCGTATTAACACTGACCTTTAATAATCACTCGATTATTGATGTTTGATTCATCTTCTAAAATCCTAAATTCCACGATAAACAAAATTTTTCTACCTGAAATTTCAGACTGAATGTATTCATAAAAAATAAGCGAAGAATTAAAATTAAATATTTGAACTGCAGGAAATTTTAATATGGCGCTTATTAAATATCTACATAAACAAGTTTTTAATATCAGAAATTCAAAATATTTCATAAAATACTAGATCCAAATAATTATTAGCGAATTATTAAAGAGAAAATTTCATTTCGAGAAAAATTATTTTTTATTAAAGCTTTCCTTTTTCTGCAACTTTGTTATGCTGCAAAACGCAATATTATCTTTTGATTCACAAACCCCAGTGAACTAATTACATCCTTAATTATTTTTTCATTAATAATTTCAAGTTTAGCTATGATTTATCTTGACCCGAAAACGTGGCAGCAATATCGTTTTGAAAATAAAATCCCGGTTGTTAGATCTAACGATTGTTTATGGGGTGGATTTAGGTTTCGCGAGGCATATGTAGGGTAGGGAAGTTTAAGTTTTAAAGTAACATAGCATGTTATTAAATGCTAAACTATTGAGGTTATCTAATCGGGGTGTAGTGATCTTTGTATATTAGCATTTTCCAGTGCGCGGGTAAAAGGTTTACTTTTATTTGTAATAACTCAATACGGGTTTTATCTAAACTGTAAAGTAATCAACTTTGAATTTACTAAACCACAAATTAGTTCAATTACTTTGTTTCACAGTTAATCATCTCTTTTTTACAATTTAATCCCGAAGATAAAAAAAAACGGAGAAGTAATTAGTTTTTGAATGTTTTTTTTAGTCGATAAAGTTTGAATTAACTGCCGCGCATGATAGAATTGAACAAACCAGTAGAAATTTGAATATTGCACGGAATGAAACTCTAGGGTCTAAATCCAGATGTAATTCTGGTTGGACTTACACGGCTTTGCGTCAGACTTTCCTTTTTCTAAAAGAATCCATAATACAATTTCCTTTTATTACTCCGACCGAATCTTTATAAATATTAAGAATGAAAGCCAACATTTTTTTAAGTTCGAATTTAATCAAACTAAACCTTCCCCAATCTCAAGAAGCCCAATTCATACATTTTACCCAAAAAAAAAGATTATAAGCCCCAATATATTACACCCGGCTTATAATTCTTGGAATACACTCAAGCACGCGGCTATAATTCTCAGAAACCCTCAAAACAAACATTGATTTTATTGAATCAATTGCATCTTGGATTAAATCAATTTATTTAACCAGCTGCGATGTTTGATTTTATATCCCGCAATTTGCATTTCACAATGTTTGATTCTAAATGGCATTGCATCTATCCCAATCCTCTCACTAGCTTCAAAGACGCAATTGCGAAGATGGAAAAACAATCATTCAGAGATACCCCGATTTACGAAACTCTCGATATACGAACTTTTCGAATTACGAACTTTTTTCATAACCTGTAGATACGCAGCGCAAACGAAAATAAGTTAGTGGAAGAACGTAAAGCTGACTACTGAAAAAGTGAAGGGATGCAACAACGAACTGCAAGAATTAGTAATTGTTCAAGTTGTTCCTAGAAGCTCTAATGTTAATGTTATTACAGTCGAACTTCCATAACTCGAACTTCTGTAACTCCAATTTTTCTATAACCCGAATATTTTTAGAAATTCATACATAGATGAATAGCATTAGATAACATATAAACTTCCATAACTCGAATTTTCCTAAACTAGCATTTAACTTCTATAACTCCAATTTTTCTATAACTCGAACTTTTTTAGAAATACATACGTTTAGATAGCATTTTATATATAAATTAACTTCCATAACTCGAATTTTCCTTAACTCGAATTTTTCCATAACTCATAGTAAAAATTTGAACAATGGTAAAATTTTACATAAAAAATAATCTCTATAACTCCAATTTTTGAACCGCCGCGTATTTTCCGAAACTTAAGATATTGCCTACCATAAACCGTCGATAGTGTAATCCTCGGGCAGATTACCATACATTTTGTTTTTCATATTTTATGATCACCAAAAACTCGAATAAAGCAAAACTAAGAATTTACCAGCGGGTGTGCTTTAGGAAGATTACGACAGGATATTATTCTCCCAAGAATCGGTAATCTAAAAATAGACGATATAATCGAAGATCACCGACAAGGTGGAAAATTATGGAAAATAATTTCTAAGAATTTCAAAAAATAATATATTAATTAAAATTATTTTTAATTAATTATAATTATATAACATCATATTAATAATGTATACAAATTTATTTTTTATTTATAAATATATACATATGTGTTTACTTTGAATAAATTGTGTATAGTGTATTTTACTAATTTTATAGTTATGTATTTCTATAACTTCTATTTCATTAACTTCTATAACTCCAATTTTCTATAACTCGCAACTCGACTTAAGGAAGTTCGACTGTAATTGCTTTAGGTGGGTCTTAACGTCCGTAGATAAGCAGCGCAAACGAAAATGTGTTAGTAGAAGAACACAACGTTGTGATGAAGAACTGCATCAGTTGCGCAGGGATGCAACAACGAACTGCAAAAATTAGTAATTGGCATCTAAATCAAAGTGTTGTTCCTAGAAGCTCTAATGATAATGTAATTAATTGCTTTTAATTGCGTCTAGTATGGATAATTCGTTAAATTGCGAGAAGAATTAAAATCCCTTGGGTGTACGTTCTAATTGATTGGTGGCCGTTTATTGGACCTCCGGTCCATATAAGTTACGACTTTGGCAAATATTTCGTCGGGCGCTCGTTGGGCGTCAATCCTCTTCAGCAAACCTGCATAATATTCCACAATCAACCAGGTGTGAGTGTTGAACGTCCTCAGCCTCGGCTTAATACTCTCCTCGTTATCGTCCACCCTCCCCGACGACTTCCCCCTGCCCAAAAGCCTCTTAGTTGAAACATATTCAGGCGCATCGAAGAATAAGATCACCGTCACTTTGGAGAGTTTCTGCTGGAACAAGACGCCTTGAACCTTCTCTCGGGGATAAGCATCGATGAAGAAACCTTTGGAGATATCCTTGGTATCTTTTATGAGGTCCAGGACGATTTCTGTGGGCACCAATTCGCCCTTCTCCATGATCGCTGTTAGTTCTCTGCCACGGTCGGATCCACTAACAACTTCGTTTTGTAGGAGATCTCCGCACGGGAGATAGGTGAGTCCATATTTGGCAATGATTTCCGGAGCCTGGACCGCCCAAAACCCAAATCACCGGCAAAGCTGTCGATCCCTTGCATAGAGACGGATTGAAACAGGCCGCGGGCTGTATATAAGCATTTGCGAAAGCGATTTTCAAGCGGATTTTCTGTGAGATTTGCTCTATATTTTTACAAAACTATAACGGAGTATAAAATCATCGGGGCCAAATGTAGATTGTAGATATGGTGGTGAAGACTTGTACTGCGACTTTTATAGATATATTGTACCCCACCCTGCTTCTCCAAGCGCTGGTGTACCTACCCATTTAGAGCGCCTCCTCTAATCCTGATTCCTTTAGGAATTTCAGGATCTGGGTGGAATTCAAGGCCTGCCCCACAGTGAGCCCCAAGGTACATCTGTCTCTTGCGGAGTTGTGCTCTGCAGTCTTTGAGCAGATGTATGGGGTTTCCTCTGCTGAGCCACAGAATCTGCATCCGTCATATACCTCTAGGCCTAGAGCCTTGAGATGCTTCCTAAGTCTGCAGTGTCCCGTCTCTTGTTAGAATTCTTCGTCTCTTGTCTCTGTCAATTCTTCTGTCAGGACTCTTGTCAGAATTCTAAGCTTGTTCCTGCTTAATTTCAGGCAAGTTCTTGTTCTCTGCTTAAAAGATCCCAACATCACTTTGGACTGTCTTAGCCCTGGAAGTTCTTTCCAGGATTTAATCCAATTTCCTCTTGTTTCTTCATCTAAACTTTTGTGAATGGTGTTCACACTCATGCCGCAAAAGGGTTCCGGACCTATAAAGGGGCTACTGGATCCCTTGTTTGCTAGGTGATCAGCTTCTTTGTTTCCGTCTATACCAGTGTGTCCTGGTACCCAGTATAGCGTTACTTTGTTATCTTTGCCAAGCTTGTTTAGCTACCGCACACAGTCCCATACCAGTTTGGATCTGATGGTGTATGAGCTAATGGCCTTAATGGCTGCTTGGCTGTCTGACAGGATAGCAATTCGTTTTTTGCAATAATTCCTGTCGAGGTTAACCTGTGCACATCTTTCGATTGCGTGTACCTCTGCTTGGTAGTTACTTGGAGATGTTCCCACGGATTTGAAGTACTTGGTACGAGGTCCAAATACTCCTGCACCAGCACCTTCCTATGTCTTCGAACCATCTGTATACCACTTGATAGCATTTTGCTCTATGTTATATGTTGAGGATTCGTCGCTGCAATCGGCTTTGCTACTACACATTGCTGTGTATTTTTTCTCGAAGTGGTATTTGCATACCATTTCGTCTTTTGCTACTTACAGCCAGGGGATCTTGGCAGCGAAGCTGTTTCGGTCTAATCGGGGCCGATAGAGATTTGAAGCGCTCGCACGAGAATTGGTGGGTCTTAACGTCTAGTACGGATTATTTGCTAAATTGCGAGAAGAATTAAAATTAAAATCTCTCTGGTGTACGTTCTAATTGATTGGTGGCCGTTTATTGGACCAGGGGGTCCAAATAAGTTTCAACTTCGGTGAAAATTTCGCCGGAAGACGTTGGGCGGCGATCTTCTTCAGCATACCTACATAATGTTCCACAATCAACCCGGTGTGAGCATTGAACGTCCTCATCCTCAGCTTAATAGTCTCCTCCCTATCGTCTACCCTCCCCGGTAACTTCCCCCTGCCCAATAGCCTCTCTGTTAAAAAACCTTCAGACGCATCGAAGAACAAGATCAAGTTCGAGGTTCTGCTCGAACAAGACGCCTTGATCCTTCTCGCGGGGATAAGCTTCGATGAGGCAACTTTGGAGATATCCTTGGCCTTATTCATGGCCTCTTTGATGAGATTCAGGACGATTTCTGTGGGCACCAGCTCTCTCTTCTCCATGATCGCTGTTAAGCTACTTCGCAACTTCGTTTTGTAGGAGATCTCCGTACGAGAAATGGATGAATTCATATTTGGCGACGATTTCCTGAGCCTGACCCGCCCAAATCACCGGCAAAGATTTGCGGGCGCGGGGCTGTATATAAGAATTTGCGGGAGCAATTTGCAAGCGGTTCTGCTAAGGGATTTGCTCTAGCTTGGAGGAATCTTGGGCGATGCAATCTCGGATATGCTTAGATTTTGTGGAAGCTGCAGTTTTTGCAAGAGTTCATGTAAGAAGACTGTTGGCGAAGATTTCGTCAAGAGATCGTTGGGCATCGATCTTCAGCAAACCTGCATAATGTTCAACAATCAACCCGGTGTGGGTGTTAAACGTCCTCATCCTCAGCCTAATAGTCTCCTCGTTATGGTCCACCCTCCCCGACGAGTTTCCCCCGCCCAACAGCCACTCAGTTAAAACATCTTCAGGCGCATCGAAGAACAAGATCAAGGTCGAGGTTCTGCTCGAACAAGACGCATTGATCCTTGTAGCGGGGATAAGCATCGATGAGGAAACTTTTGGAGATATCCTTGGCCTTATTCATGGCCTCTTTGATGAGACCCAGGACGATTTCTGTGGGTATTAGCTCGCCCTTCCCCATGAGCGCTGTTAGTTCTTTGTTGCGGTCAGATCTTACTTCGATCAGATCTTACTAGCAACTTCGTTTCGTAGGAGATCTCCGGACGAGAGATAGGTGAAATTTGAATTTGACGACGATTTTGTCGCACTGGGTTTCCTTTCCTGAGCCTAGACCGCCCAAAACCTAAATCACCGGCAAAGATTTCGATCCCTTGTGTGGAGACGGATTGCAAAGGCCGCGAGCTGGATATAAGAATTTGCGAGAGCGATTTGTAAGCGATTTTGCTATGGGATTTGTTGTAGCTTGGAGGAATCTTGGGCGATGATATCTCGAATGGGTTTAGATCAGGCCTGGGCAAATAGCGGCCCGCGGGCCAGATTCGGCCCGCATCGGCCTTATATGCGACCCGCGAAGCATTTTAAAAATTATTGTAATTCCATGGCTATTACACGATTGTTATTTTCAGCAGACCGGATGTTTACTTTATTATCTAACAGCCACTATTTTATGGACACTGCTCATTTTCGAGTGTTCTCTGAAAATATTTCGTTCTACAAGAAGTTTGTATTGTCCACTATGAGAAAACCTAACAATATTGCTCTGTCTAGGCGAAATGTTAAAATAAAAATTAATGCGGCCCGCCGTCAAAGTTTCATACGCTATGTGGCCCGACTGTCAGACTATTTGTCCACCCCTGGTTTAGATTGTTTGGTAGCTGCAGTTTTTGCAACGGTTCATGTAAGATTCTAGCGGGGATAAGCGTCGATGAGGACACCTTTGGAGATATCCTTGGCCTTATTCACGGCCTCTTTGATGAGATCCAGGAGCATTTCTGTGGGCACCAGTTTGCCCTTCCCCACGATCGCTGTTAGTTCTTTGCCGCGGTCAGATCCACTAGCAACTTCGTTTCGTAGGAGATTTCCGGACGAGAGATGGGTGAATTATGGATTTGGCGACGATTTTGTCGCACTGTTTTTCCTTTCCTGAGTCTGAACCGCCCAAAACCCAAATCACCTGCAAAGCTTTTGATCCCTTGCGTGGAGGCGGATTGCAACAGGCCGCGAGCTGAATATTGCGAGGCATTTGCGAGAGCGATTTGCAAGCGGTTTTGTTATGGGATTTTTTGCTCTAGCTTGGAGGAATCTTGGGCGATGCAATCTCTGATGGGTTTAGATCAGGCCTGGAAAAATGGAGACCCGCGGGTCACATGTGGCCCGCGTCGGCCTTATATGTGGCCCGCGAAGCATTTTAAAAGTTACCTTAATTTGATGGATATGATACGCTTGTTATGTTTAGCAGACCTGATGTTTACTTTATTATCTAACAGCCACTATTTTATGTACACTACTTATTTTCGAGAGTTCTCTGAAAATATTTCTTTCTATAACGAGTACGTATTGTCCTAAGTGTCCAGTGTATTGAGCTAAGTGTCCTAAGAAAAGAACCTAACAATATTGTTCTGTCTAGGCCAGGGGTGGCGAACCTTTTTCCGAACGCGTGCAATTTTTTTTGAAATTTTCACATTTTTAAATGCTGACGTGCCAGGTAACTTTTACAATGAATGAACATTACTGATTGTGAAAATCAGTAAACGTATTTACCTTAATATAACACTTATATTTTACAGCTTTGATGTTGCTCAAAAGTAGATTGTGAAAACTTTTTTAGAAAATTCGTTTGTAAAAGTAGACGTTAATAAAGTTTAGAAGGCACGCGAGAGAATTAGTTCGCGTGCCAATACAATTTTCCTACGTGCCAGCTCTGACACGCGTGCCATAGGTTCGCCACCACTGGTCTAGGCGAACTATTGAAAAAAATTTAATGCGGCCCGCCGTCAAATTTTCATACGTAAAGTTGGCACGACAGCCAAACTATTTGTCCACCCCTGGTTTAGATTGTGTGGATGCTGTAGTTTTTGCAAGCGTTCATGTAAGAAAATGGTTGCAAACATTTTCAGTCGAAACAAACCGAGGGAAATTAGCTGACAGATTTGTTTATTTTGACACGGAAATTTTTAGCGAATTTTTGAGACTTTACAAGTTTTCATTGATCTGAGGTTGATAATATCCAGTCTGCTCTTTAGAATCATCGCTTGGCAAATATAAAGTTGGCTCTGCATCTAGAGACGTCTTGTGCGCAGGGATTGCAATCCGGTATCATTTTCAATCTGGCCGGATCCGTGCGGATCCGGCTGGATCGATAGAATTAAATCTAACATGATAAACTTTACTTAAAAAAATTAATATATATTTAAATGTCTATTTAGTTTAATGAACTTACTGTAAATATCCGTCCGGATCCGGCCTTTACTTAAAAAAAACTACTTTACTTAAAAAAAATAAAAAAATATGTAATATCTATTTAAATGTCTATTTAGTTTAATGAACTTACTGTAGATACCGTATTTGTCTATAACGCGTACCTAGGTTTTAGATCTCAACCTCATCTTCATTGATCTGTCGCTGTCTTATTTTAAAAAATAGTACATAATCGGTTTCAGATTTTCAAAATCTTGTCTTTTTGGAGAAATTCAAAGTTATTAGATTTTCAAAATTCCTCCAAATAGTCTCACAGTAGAGAAAATAGCGAGAGTCTATAAATGATAATTTTGTCAAATTTTAACCACGTCTTCATTAATCTGTCGCTGCCTTATTTTTCAAAATATTTACAAAATGGTTTTAGATTTTCAAAGTTTGGACATTCTGGAGAAATTTGTGGTTTTTAGATTTCCAAAATTCTTCCAAATAGTCGCCCAGTGAGGAAAATAGTTAGAGTCTACAAATGTTAATTTTGTAAAATTTCAACGTCATCTTGATTGAGTCGTCGCTGCCTTATTTTTCAAAATACTGACAAACAGGGCTAGCAATCCGGTGTCATTTTTAATCCGAACGGATCCGGCCACTGGATTCACCAATACGTCCGGATCCGTACGGATCCGGCGGGATCGATGGAATTAAATCTAACATAATAAACTTTACTTATAAAAAATAAAATAAAAAAAAAGTAATATCTATTTAAATGTCTATTTAGTTTAATGAACTTACTGTATATTGGTATATAAACTTAAGGTTCTGTCAAAGTTTTGAAAATCTGATACCGGTTTGTTAATATTATGAAAAATGAGGCAGCGCCATCCGGTACCAATATACCGGATCCGGTCACCGGATCCGATATATTGGTATATAAATATGCGTCCGGATCCGGCCTTTACTTAATATAACTACTTTACTTAAAAAAATAAAAATATATGTAATATTTATTTAAATGTCTATTAAGTTTAATGAACTTACTGTAAATACCGTATTTGTCGGAGCATAACGCCCACCCTAAAATTAAACCTACTTTTTGTGCGTCTATAACGCGTACCTATGTTTTAGGGCTCAACCTCATCTTCATTGACCTGTCGGTATCTTATTTTTAAAAATAGTAGCAAATCGGTTTCAGATTTTCAAAATTTGGTCTTTTTGGAGAAATTCGAGGTTATTAGATTTTCAAAATTCCTCCAAATAGTCTCACTGTAGAAAATAGCGAGTCTATGAATGTTTAAAATAATAAAAAAATAAAATCTTAACCGCGTCTTCATTGATCTGTCGCTGCCTTATTTTTCAAAATATATACAAAACGGTTTCAGATTTTCAAAGTTTGGACTTTCTGGAGAAATTTGTGGTTTTTAGATTTCCACAATTCTTTCAAACAGTCGCGCAGTGAGGAAAATAGTAGAGTCTACAAATGTTAATTTTGTAAAATCTCAACCTCATATTCATTGCCGCCTTATGTTTCATAATATTAACAAACCGGTATCAGATTTTCAAAACTTTGTCAGAACCTTAAGTTTATATACCAATATACCGGATCCGGTGACCGGATCCGTTATTTTGGAACCGGATCCGGTAAACGTTGGGTGATACCGGATCCGCCGGATTACCGGATCCAGTTTTCCGGATTGCAATCCCTTGTTCGATACCTTGCAGTAAACAAAATATGTAGTGACGCCGCGCAGTGGAAGAACTTCCAAAGATAACAGTTGGCAAAGAAACGTTGGTTATCTTTCTGGTTTATTTAAATTTTATAAATTTCAGTGTAGCTTGTATAAGATAAATTATAAATATATTCCATTTAGAAACCGTTGTTTATTTTATATTTTCACAAAACAATAACGGGGTATAAAATCATCGGGGCCCATGAGAGATTTGGCGCGCTCGCACGAGAATTAAAAAAGCTGTAGGAAATATAGTATATGACACATTTATATAATTTAATAGTTTTGATAAATCCTTAAAAAATATAATTGGATTAAGCTTGGATTAAAAGTTGTGTATTGTGAAAAATAAATTGTTTACTGTTTATATTATGGATTTTTCAGTTAATTGTCGACATAAACAGTCAAGTAGCGTTATTCAGAGATCTGCTAATTCATATAGGACAAGCAAGAGATTGTCCGGAACTGCGTGAAAAGATCCGGAAGTTGCGGCGGAGCTGCGTTGAAGCGTGCAAGCACACCACACAACTTATTCTACCACAATTACGCAGGTAAAAAAAACACATTTTTTCCCTATAAATATTACAAACACAAACCAAATATTAAACTTAGTGTTCAAACAATGATTTCTACACCCAATTACTTTTAGCTACGCACTACGAATGTCAATAACTTGCAAGTTATTTCATGCTTCAATTATATAAAAGTTTGTTGCGAAATCTTTTTCCCTAATTGTAATAGGTCTGATTGAAATAGGTTTTCGAATCCCAAATGATGAGACTCCTGAGGGAAATTTCCTGTTTAGGGTAGAAAATTAATAATGAGAGATTTTTTTTGCAGGCAGCTTTTATGAACATTAAAAGTTGTGAAAGTTTAAGAAAACGTTGAATATTGCCTTTAATAGTGTACTTGTTTTATTAAAAAACTGGTATTAGTAAAATGGTAACAGTAAAATGTAATGGATTTTTGATTGTGTGTTTTTTTTGTAATTGAATTCCAGTGGAAAATATTAGTTTTGATAAACGAGAAAATAAAAAGGCTCTCATTACCAAATATATATAAAAGAGTTTTAGATCTGAAGGGGTTTAAATAATCTATAAAATGAGAGAGAGTCGTAAGCCAGGCGCGGGCTTCCCTCCGGCTTATCGACTCGGAAAGACGTAGGACTGGAGACTTTATATTATATACATTTCGTCTCGAGCGCACTCCTAATTTCTGAGAAATTTTCACCCCCTTTAATGACTAAATATATATAAATAAATTATCTACACAAAAAAGTGAAACAAAAACCTTTATAAAATTCCATCCGAGTTTTAAATAAAGAGACAATTTTAAGTTTTATAACTCACACTCAACAAAGTTTATTACTAGTGGTGAAATCTGGTAGTATACCTGATAGTTACCTAGTAATAGTGATAATAGTGGGTTTGACGGTTTTTCAGACCCGGTTAAAAAAAACCGGTTTTTAAAGAAAATTTGTCACATTTGAAAACCGGTTTTCTTAATTTAAAAACCGGTTTTCAAATGTGACAAAGAGAGTGAGAATATATTTATACAAAGGACTATCGACCACAAGGTCCTTCTGCCCAATGTGACACATTTTCTTTAAAAACCCGTTTTTTAAAACCGAGTTTGAAAAACCGTTAAACCCTACTTGAAATCCTTTCTTCCCAGTTAAAAATCTTACAAATGTAGGCGGATTATTGCCGAAAAATAGATTATATGAGTATTATAGTTCATTACATTACAGAAAGTTTTCAGTTAAATTCCTGGGTATTGGAAACACAAGAATTTAAAAGAAATCAAATTATTTAGTAAAAATATTTTTTATCTTATTTGACTTGCTATTCATTATATGCAACGAGTTGCGTTGACTAGTGCATCTGCATTATGCAGATTATCAAGTGAAGATAAAAGAAGAAATTCAAACATTTCTGATAAATGAACTAAAAAATTAAAATAATGAAATAAGTTGATAATAATTTTATCATAAGCTTTAGGTGAACGAATTAAAGAAAGAAGACAAGTAGATTTAGCATTTCCAGTTCAGCAAAGAAATCTAGTATACTTTCTTTAGCTTCAAAAACCGAAATTATTAAGTTATCTGGAAAGATATTGTCTAGAACAGTGGTGGCGAACCTATGGCACGCGTGTCACAGCTGACACGCAGGAAAATTTTATTGGCACGCTAACTACTTCTCACGCATACCTTCTAAACTTGTTAAACTATCTTTTCTAAAATACATTTTTAAGTTTCTCAATCCACTTTTGTCCGTAATTGCAAATGGGCGCACAAAAATTATCAAATTTAAAAAATTCACCAAAGACGAATTTACAAAGCTACAATTTTGAAATTTAAGAATTTGTGAGATCTTGTAATAATATCAAATCATACCCTGTTTTATCAATGTAATTTCAAAAAGCGCACAAAAATTTCCAAAATTCACGAAAGCCGTATTTACAAAGCAACAATTTTGAAATTTAGCAATTTGTGAGATTTCGCAAGAATATCAAATCGTACCAAAATTCATCAAAATCCGTCGATTGGTTTGTCCGTAAATGACACAAAAAAGGCGCACAAAACTTTATGGACGTGGACCTGCCTTTTCTAAATCCATACTGTCTGTCGGATAATCCAATTCCGACATCAAGTTCTTTTTGTAATCTTGCCAGTAAAAGTGCTTCCAACAGTTTTCCAGCTACGTCTAGCAAGCATGCAGGCAGGCCTGTACGACGATGGTGGACCAATCGGCTTATCTCCTTTCTTTAGAAGAACTAATATTGCACGGTTCCACTTGTCTTGGAAATTTCCAGCAAGCAGCAGACTATTCATAACTTCGAGCATAAGCGTAGATTCTTGCTGAGCGGTGGTTTTCACGACTTGGGTGGCAAGCCGTCTAGTCCTGGGGCTTTTCCGTTTCGTATGCTGTTCGTGGCATTTAATAGTACCTCTCCTTTGAATAGTGGTACTTGGGTCACTTTGGGTTGGTTCCAGATAAAGGGTTCTTGACGTGGGAATAGGTCTTCAACCACTTGTAGTGTTCTCTCCATCGTCATTTGCAACCCTGTGTGTTGGATTTTAGGCCTTTTTTTGCAGGGTTGGAACGCTCCCCATATATCCTCGTCGAGATCCTCACAAAGTTTTCTCCAATGGTCCCTTTTTGCTTTATTTATTGGGTTGCGTAATTCTTTCTTCAATTTCTTGTACGCCTCTTTCAGACCATTCAAGTTCTCGTCCCCGCCTTTTTTTAGCTTGTTGTCGTTGGTTTCTTCTTCGTCAGCCTTTGTGCTGACAATTTCATTATTCCACCACTACACGGCCTTTTTCCTTGGTGATCCTCTTCTCTTTTTTATAGATGCATCACATGCCTTCCCCATTACTTAATCCAGGGCATCCGCGCTACGCGTATGCGTACTTGCTACTTCTATTTCCAAACTAATTTTGATTTTGTTAAAATTTTTCCAATTCCATCCACTTATTTTTCCATGGCGTATTGGTTTTCTGGGTGCTTCAATGCTGTACAGAATATAGCAGTGATCACTCAATCTCTTTCTATCGAGCACTTGCCAGTCTTGAATCTTATTTGATATGTCATATGTGGTGAAAGTAAGGTCAATAATGGATTGACATTTCCTCTAACGAGCGTATATGCTGCTCCTTTATTTTGGAGAACGATGTCGAGTGCGGCTGCCCAATTCATGACCAGGTCTACTCTGTTGTCCATCTTTGGACATCCCCAGTAGGGAGACTTAGCGTTAAAGTCGCCAGCTATTATTGCTTTCTTTCCCTGACCTCATATGTCTTCACTTGTGATTCGGCCAGCTCTTCTGTGTTTCAATTAAGTGGAAAGTAGCAACTATATATAATGTACAGCTGTAATTCTAACCATACGAATCCTGCTCCGTTTCCTGCTTTGATCACAAGTATTTCGTGATTCATAACCCTGATGGCTACATCTTCTTTAATGTCCGTAAGCCAGTCTGCATTATTGCCCAACTTTTTGTTAGATTCGCTAACGAGCAATATGTCTGCTCAAAGTTCAAACACTGTTACAACAATCAGGTCCTATGCTGCACGGCATCTCATGGTATTAACTTGTACGATTTTAATCATTTTTACTTTGTCATCTAGCTCGCTTCACCTCCGATATAGCTTTTTTAAATTCCTGGCACATTCCGGAATCATTTCATTCTTGCAATCATTTGCTTTGTGGTTTTCTTTGCCACATTTAAAACACAGTCTAGTCTGTCTGTCCAGTCTGTGTAGTCTATCTAATCTGTCCAATCTGTTCAGTCTGTCCGGTCTATAAGATCTATCCGGTTATAAGATAGTGTGTAAAAGAATGGGCATACCGGGCATAACTGTGGTGCACCGAATCTTAACACGGAGAGCAAACTTAAAGCCGCTGAAGAGCTGCTTTCCGAAAAAGCAACTGATTTCGTGGGAGATGGAATCTTGGGACACTGTACCACCGGCAATTACAAGCAAAGAAATCGCGGAAGCAGCTCAGAGAATAAAATCCAATAAAGCTCCAGGTCCAAATGGCATTCTACCGGAGGTGAGACGGCTGGCTGCCCTCCTGCAAAAAGAGCTGTTTGCAGATATGTTTAATAGCCACGAGCATAAGCCAGGAACTCGATCTGCATGGGGGACTATCAACATTTCAGTATAGGTTCTGAGAGGGAAGGTCGACAACTCAAGCCATCCAGGAGGTGATGAAGATTACCCGTTGTGTTAACCTGGGAAAAAGAAGACACACAAAAATATGCTTAGGTTAGGTTAGGTTAGGTTCATACCACGTTTTATCAAAATCCGTCGATTGGTCTGCCCGTAATTTCAAAAAGCGCACAAAAATTTCCAAAATTCACGAAAGCCGTATTTACAAAGCAACAATTTTGAAATTTGGCAATTTGTGAGATTTCGCCCGAATATTAAATCGTACCAAAATTCATCAAAATCCGTCGATTGGTTTGTCCGTAATTGCAAAAGGCGCACAAATATTTACAAACATTAAAAATTCACAAAAGCCGTACTTACAAAGCTACAATTTCGAAATATGGCAATTTATGGGACTCCGTAAGAATATCAAATCATACTACATTTCATCAAAATCCGTCCATTGGTTTGCTCGTAATTTCAAAGGGCGTACAAAAATTTCCAAAATTCACGAAAGCCGTATTTACAAAGCTACAATTTTGAAATTTGTGAGATTTCACAAGAATATCAAACCATACCTAGTTTCATCAAAATCCGTCGATTGGTTTGTCCGTAATTGCAAAAGGCGCACAAAAATTTACAAACTTTAAAAATTCACAAAAGCCGTATTTACCAAGGTACAATTATGAAATTTGGCAATTTGTGGGACTCCGTAAGAATATCAAATCATACTACATTTCATCAAAATCCGACGATTCATTTGCCCGTAATTTCAAAGGGCGTACAAAAATTTCCAAAATTCACGACTAAAAATTCAAGAATATTAAATCGTACCAAAATTCATTAAAATCCGTCGATTGGTTTGTCCGTAATTGCAAAAGGCGCGCAAAAATTTACAAACATTAAAAATTCACAAAAGCCGTATTTACAAAGCTACAATTTTGAAATTTGGCAATTTGTGAGATTTCGTAAGAATATCAAATTATACCAAGTTTCATCAAAATCCGTCAATTAGTTTGTCCGTAATTGCAAGAGGCGCACAAAAAATTACAAACTCCAAAAATTCACAAAAGCTGTATTTACAAAGCTACAATTTCGAAATTTGGCAATTTCTGGGACCGCGTAATAATATCAAATCATACTATATTTCATTAAAATCCGTGGATTGGTTTTCCTGTAATTGGAAAAGGCACACAAAACTTTCCAAATTTTACCAAAGCCGTATTTACAAAGCTACAATTTTCAAATTTGGTATTTTGTGATATCTTGTAAGAATATCAATTTCAAAAGGCGCACAAAACACGTAAAATATTCACCCTAATACGGTAACTGATTTTCACTATCATATTGTAAAAGTAGACGTGGCAAGTAGCATTTCAAAATGTGAAAATTAAAAAAAATTGGCACGCGGCTGGAAAAAAGTTCGCCACCCCTGGTCTAGACCAATGGTGGCGAACCTATGGCACGCGTGTCACACCTGACACGAAGGAAAATTGTATTGGCACGCGAACTATTTCTCACGCGTGCCTTCACAACTTCACTTTACATAAACCTTCTACTTATCTAAAATAAATTTTTAAGTATCTCAACCTACGGTTGTGCAACATCAAAGGTGTAAAATATAAGACATGAACATTTCTGATAGTGAAAATCCGTTACCGTATTAGCCTGAATATAGCTAATACGGTAACGGATTTTCACTATCAGAAATGTTCATTCCTTGTAAAAGTTATCTGGCACGTGCAAAATAGCTTTTCAAAATGTGAAAATTTCAAACAAATTGGCACGCGGCCGGAAAAAGGTTAGGTTCGGTTCTAACCTAACGTGAGACCTAATGGGGGTTAGGACCTTTTTCTTAGTGTGAGTGAGACCTGATGGGGTTAGGACCGTTTCTGAAACGGTTAAGACCGTTTCCTAAGGTTAGGCATAGAATATTTCCAAATTCTTAAGTGGAAACCGATTTTTTGAAGAGCAAATCGAAACTACTCATTGCAGTAATGCTTTTTTTAAGGAAGCCATAGAGAAATCCATGACATGAAGAAAAACTTACAAATCCAAAGACACTGAATGTTGAGTTTTCGTTATTTTGTGTAATTTGTAATCTTAAATTACTTTTTTTATATTTTCACTTTGATATTGATTTCGTTTTTTCTGATTTTATATAAATTCAATAAAAAAAATCGAAAACCGACTAAAACCGTTTTTTTTGGCAAACCGAAATTCGAAAACCGGTTTTTCAAAAAGTCGGTTTTCGTATAAATCCTAGATAAAATCATATAAATTTAAACTTAGTTTATATGTTTATATAATTAGTATGGTTTCACTAATATTAAATTATCATTTAAATCAAAAACCTGCAAATATGTTCATGTCTTTCTCCACAAACGTCAAATTAAAACCTAACCTTGCCAGCCATGTAGGAGGTGTTCAAGTATATTCCAATTAATAGTTAGAAACAGCAAAGCTGCACTGATGAGAGATAAATCTCGAAACGCGCCTGCAGATGGTTATTTACATAATTTAAATAGAAAGAAATGATCTTAAAAACAATGTTGTTATCTAGCACCCGTTAGTGACATGCAAATATACTTGGGCTGGTAATATCAGGCAAATGTCTGTTGTATAATTCAACATCCTGCGTGGTATTAGCCAGGGAAATAGTTGTTTAAACATAGGATTTGTTAGTCTTAATTTTATAGAGTTACGAACTTGTTGAATATATTCATGTATTCAGGCAACATTTCGCCTTTAATAATTTATATATTAAGTATGGTATCGCTAATATTAAATTATTATTTAAACCAATAACCTGCAACTAAGTTCATGTCTTTCTCCACAAACGTCAGATTAAAACCTAACTTTGCCAGCCATGTACGAGGTGTTCAAGTGTATTCCAATTAATAATTCGAAACAGCAAAGCTGCACTGATGAGAGGTAAATCTCGAAACGCGCCTGCAGATGGTTATTCACTTAATTTAAATAGAAAGAAATGATCTTAAAAACAATGTTGTTAACTAGCACCCATTAGTTACATGCAAATATACTTGGGCTGGTAATAACAGGCAAATGTCTGTTGTATAATTAAACATTCTGCGTGGTATTAGCCAGGGAAGTAGTTGTTTTAACATAGGATTTGTTAGTCTTAAATTTATAGAGCCATGAACTAGTTGAATATATCATGTATTCAGGCAACATTTCGCCTATAATAATTTATTTATTAAGTAGGGTATCACTAATATTAAATTATCACTTAAATCAAAAACCTGCAACTAAGTTCATGTCTTTCTCTACAAACGTCAGATTAAAACCTAACCTTGCCAGCCATGTACGAGGTGTTCAAGTGTATTCCAATTAATAATTCAAAACAGCAAAGCTGCACTGATGAGAGATAAATCTTCAAACGCGCCTGCAGATGATTATTCATTTTAATGATTAAATTTAATTGATTAATTTAAATAGAAAGAAATGATCTTAAAAACAATGTTGTTATGTAGCACCCGTTAGTGGCATGCACATATACTTGGGCTGGTAATAACAGGCAAATGTCTGTTGTATAATTCAACATCTTGCGTGGTATTAGCCAGGGAAATAGTTGTTTCAACTAGAGATGAGCATGGGATCCCATCGAATCCCATCCCATCGTCCCATGGGATGAGATGTCGTATGAACGTCGCGTGGGGTATGATGGGACGACAATTTTGTATGGGACGGAGTCGGACGAGTTTTGATAATCTAGTAAATCTAATTTGAGCATAATTAAATACTTATCGTGCCAATACGCATATTTTCCATAGTATGTCCAGCCCAGGAGATTTCTGTGATGACGATGTAGTTCCTGAAAAGTCTTACGATCCGCTTGCGACGAAAAAGAATAGACCTTTTTAAGGTTAGTTAAACGCTTCCGCCAAGTTTGAAAGGCGGAAATATGAAAGTTTCGGGCACATATTTAGTTATACGTCAAAAAGTTCGGGCACTTTTTGACAAATAACATGGCGAAAATTTAAAAAAAAATTAACTATGAAAAGGTCAGATATAGAAATTACGGAAAAATTAAATTCGAACGAATTATCGTAAAGAAAGTCTGGTTGGAAAAGAAAGTCTACTGTTTGGGAAAAATGGGATGAACGCGACGGGCCGCACGACCGGGATGGGATGGGATGAATAGGATGGGATGGGAAGAAAATTTTAGGTTTGTTGGATGGGACAGTGGGACGAAAATGTGATAGGATGGGACAGTGACAGGGATCCGTCCTGCGGGATGGGATCTGGAACGAGAAAGTCGTCCCATGCTCATCTCTAGTTTCAACATAGGATTTGTTAGTCTTAATATTATAGAGCTACGAACAAGTTGAATAAAGTCATGTATTCAGGGAACATTTAGCCTTTAACCCTTTCGCTACGGGAACCGGATAAAGCCGTAAAATATTTTCTTGCCCTGTGTACGGGAACCGGATAAATCCGCAAGCGTTTTTTTGTAATTAATATGGGAAAGACGAAAATAGATAAAGTATCAATAAAATATCAATAATAAAGATCAATAATAGGAAATTTCAATTGTACTTAAACAGACTACGGGAACCGTATTTATACGCAAAGAGTAAGTAATTATTATTTATACGCAAAGAGTAAAGGCACTACCCTCAGCACCCTGTACACAGGGCGCGACTGGTAGAAAAGCACCCCGTAGCGAAAGGGTTAATAAGTTTATAAAGTTCTAAACGTCTTGTTTTAGAAAAAAAAAACAATTTTCGGCGACTTTGCCGTTTTAATTCATCCACTATTTAGGGCCTATCCTGCGTGGTATTAGACAAGGAAAAAATTGTTTCAACATAGGATTTGTTAGTCTTAATATTATAGAGCTACGAACAAGTTAAATATATTCATGTATTCAAGCAACATTTGGCTTTAAATAAGTTTATAAAGTTTTAACCGTCTTGTTTTATAAAAAAAAAAATCTGCGACTTTGGCGTTTCAATTCATCCACTATTTTTAGGGGCAATAAAAAGCGTAGTTTTACGACAGTTTTGATAACGTGATCGATTCAAAAACTCGATTGTTTACACAAAACATTCCCTTTATTTAAACAGCGGATTAAAAACTCAGCGAAAACCGTATAACATATTAGTTTCAGCGTGTAATTATTACGCGGAGGCGCAATGCGTATGTGGCTGTGATTACGTCACGGCTTCATTAATAGTGGAGATGCGAGAGGGGAAATTTTCCAACTGGCTTTCGTTTGTATATATGTATTTTTTACGGTACATTTGGTGAAATTTCCGCGAGATAAAACGCTCATTTCTCGTTCGCATCTTAATCAGTTTATTAAAAAGTTTTTTTTACCTTATTTCTTTCCGCGGAGTAAATATTACTTCAGCGGGACAAAAAAGCGTTTCAATGTAACTGTGGAAAAAGACGCAACGAGAACTCTTTAGATAACGCTAATCAGCAACTCTCTTATTTACGTAACGCATTTTTGAATTAAATGAATTTGCAAAAAATTTTCTTAAAAAACTAGGATTTTGCGATGATTCCGTTATAGGATATTATAGGATAACTAGTGTTTAACGTTAAAAAAAATTATGTTTTAATTAGTTTGACGAGGACAAGAGTCCTCCTTTAAGACAGGGTAGGAGGACAAGAGTCCTCCTCCTATAAGATAAGCGTTGATAAACTAAGTCTAGGATTATCGATGAAACTTTCTGATGTTAAAAACATCTAAAAATTAAATATCAACTTTAACAAATCTTTTGAATTAAAAACATCTAAAAATTAAATATCAACTTTAACACGAAATCAGTTAACAATATTTGAATAATCCATCTGGTAATAACCTTGTGAGTCCTCTGTCCTTTAGTTCTGATTCTATTAGGATTTTCATCTGGGCGGGATTCAAGGATTGCAAATTTCCCTCCTTCAAGCAGTGGGCCTCAAGGTACATCTGCCTCTTACGGAGTAGTGCTCCATACTCATTGAGCAGATGTATGGGGGTTTCCTCTGTTCAGCTGAAGAATCTGCAACTGTCATCTTCTTCTAGGCCTAGGGTCTTAACCCTTTGACCACTGTCGGGACATATATGTCCCAGTCAAATTAAAAAAAAATATAGATGCCTTATTCTGTGTGCTATTACAACCAATGCTTGTCCCACTCGTGTTTATAGTATTTTCGACAAATTTCTTAAATTTCGCCCATAAAACGGGGCATAAAAATATGGGAGCTTTGTGACGCTAAGACTGGCTATGTTTATAATTTCGATATTTACTCGGGTAAAGATCCACAATCTAATTCAGACTGCACTCTTGGAGAACGTGTTGTCACAAAGCTTGTGGATGGTATTCCAGAGACGGAAAAAAATTTCCTCTGCTTTGACCGATTTTTTACTTCAGTGAGACTACTTTATGACTTACCATTTGCCGCATCAGGAACATGTATCAGGAATAGGAAAAATGTTCCAGACATGAAGATGAAATTAGCCAGAGGCGAATACAAAATCATTGCGACAGATTCGGGACTCACTGCGAGTTTTTGGCAAGATACAAAAGAAGTACTTGTCTTGAGCAACTGCCTCTCAAATGAGATAGTGGGAGTAAATAGAAAGTTAAAAACTGGCGACAAAGTGACGTATTCTTGTCCAAAATTTATAGCTGACTATAATAAGTTTATGGGTGGTGTAGATCTGTCAGACCACCTAACCACCGTCTATGATTTCGACAGAAAATCTTCCAAGTGGTGGGGTACGGTGTTTTACAAATTATTAATGACATCAGCAGTCAATGCATGTATTTTGTACAGCGAAATAAATCACAAAAAGTAGAAGACTCTACAATTATTGGTAGACTTGGCTGAAGAGTTAATAGGTTAGGGAAGGAAAAGTGCAAAAACTAAGAGAAAACGTACAAGTGGGCGGCCATCAAGGTCAGCAAGACATCTATACAACGTTGGGGATCATTTACCGGTCCAAGGAGAAACACGCAGGAGGTGCTTTAGTTGTGCCAAAAAAAAAGTGAACATCGTACGAAAACGATGTGCACCTCATGCGGTCTCCCATTATGCGATAGCTGTTTTACACCATTTCATGTATAAAAATGTATCTTGTAACATTTAGAAAAAACTTTTTTCTGATTTTTCTATAATAGTTTGATTTTCTATAAAACACTGTTGGGACGTATATGTCTCGTTAAAAAATACTGTTGAGACATATATGTCCCGCACTCAAATTTCAAATTTGCAGCATATTAAAAATTTGAAATCAACATTATACGTTTTAAACAAGCTATATAGCTGATTTCTATCGTTAAAGTTTAGAGAAATTTAATTTTTTTTAATTCGTCGTCAAACGGTTAAGGTATTTTCTAAGTCTGTAGTGCCTCGTCAGAATTGTAAGCTTGTTCCTGTTTGTTCTTTTCTAGTTAAGTTAAGTTCCCAGTATTACTTTTAATTTTTATTATCATCTTATAGTACAAATTAAGGACACCATCCTTGGTGGCCTTCCTCTTCAACCTGAGGTAAGGTCCTGTACTAATCTTATTTCTGTTCATCTTTGCCCTACCCAACTTGAAAGATCAAAGTCTGTCATATGCAGACGCTTGGCTTTGTCGGCTAATTTGGCCCACATGGACTCTCTCCATTTATGATCAATTTTAGCATCATTCCACGCCTTGCGGACGAAGCGGCTGGAGGCGGTGTACGGGAATTAAATCCTGAACTTGGTCAATTGCAATTGGCTCAACCTGAACTGGTTGCGGGGATGTTGCTCATGATGCATCAACTAGAATCCTGGTTTCGTCAATAACATCAACAATGCTGACGAGTTTGCCTTTTAGGGCTCCATCGGAGACAAGAGCGACCCGCCCAGTTTCTACGAACCTTTGGAAAGGCATGTCTGGAGCCCTTTGGAATGTCTTACTTAGCCCTCCATAGTTTTCTTACTTCCTCATCTAAACTTTTGTGGATGGGTTTGATACTCATACTGTAAAAGGGTTCCGGACCTATAAATGCATTACTAGATGGGTGATCAGTTTCTTCATTTCACTCTATACCAGTGTGTCATGGTACCCAGTATAGCGTTACTTTGTTGTCTCTGACAAGCTCGTTTAGCTTTCCCACGCATTCCCATACCAGTTTGGATCTGATGGTGTATGAGCTAATTGCCTTGATGGCAGCTTGACTACCTGATTCACGATAGGTGAAATTGTGCACTTCTTTCGATTGCAAGTACTTCTGCTTGGAAGATACTAGGATAGATCCCCATGGATTACAAATACTTGGTACGAGGTCTAAATACTCCTGCACTAGTCATTCGTCCTAGAACCATCCGTATATCATTTTGCTCAATGCGGCACGTTGAATTTTTCCTCAAAATAGTATTTACATACCATTTGGTCTTTTGGTACTTTCAGCCAGGAGACCTTGGCAGCGCGACTGTTCCGCTTCCGATTATTTTCTTCCTTCCCTGCCGAACCTTACAATTGCCGATCTAGTGGTCCCCTCCACGACAAGATGCAACGGAATCAGATCCACCAGCAGTTCCATTGCTGCTGTTGGGCGTCATCCCATCGCCACTGTGATGCAGACACATACCTGTCTTTGAATCTTCTCAAGCTGCTTCTTCACAGAGACCAGCTTGGTACTAATTCTCCAAGATAATGCCCCGTAAGTGACCGCCGGTCTTACTATCATGATGTACACCCATCGCAGGATTCTGGGATTACAACCCTCTATTGTTCCTGCAAGATTTCTGCACACCAGCGTAAACGCGGTCTATTTTGCTTTAACTAAAATTTCATCAGCCTGTTTCATAGGAGTTGAAAACCGGTTTTTGAAAATCTGGAATTCGAAAACCGGTTTTCCAAAATGTCGGTTTTTGTATAAATCCTACTGCCTACAGCCCATATTGTTAGATGAGAGGGCAGTAGATTAGAAACAGGAGATAAAATATCTAGTGTTATAACTAGTGTTATAGCCAGCTATCTAGTGTTATAACTAGTGTTATAGCCAGCTATCTAGTGTTATACCCAGATATTTTATCTCCTGTTTCTAATCTACTGCCCTTTCATCTAACAATATGGGCTGTAGGCAGTAGGGTTTATACAAAAACCGACATTTTGAAAAACCGGTTTTCAAATTCCAGATTTCAAAAAAAAAAAACGGTTTTAGCCGGTTTTCAAATTTTTGTCAAAAAAATAGAATAAGGAAAACTATTTAATTTAATTTATATAATAACAAAAAACGATATCAATTTCAAAATAAAAGGAAGGTCTTACTATCATGATGTACATCCATCGCAGGATTATGGGATTATAACCACATATTGTTTCTGCAAGATTTCTGCACACCAGCGTAAACGCGGTCTATTTTGCTTTAATTATCATTTCCTCAGCCTGTTCCATAGGAGTTTGCTATCTAGTGTTATACCCAGATATTTTATCTCCTGTTTCTAATCTACTTTGCCCTCTCATCTAACAATATGGGCTGTAGGCAGTAGGGTTTATACAAAAGCCGACATTTTGAAAAAACGGTTTTCGTATTCAAGATTTCCAATAACCGGTTTTAGCCTCTTTTCAATTTTTTGTCAAAAAAATAGAATTAGGAAAATTATTTTATTTAATTTATATGATAACAAAAAACGATATTAATATCAAAGTCAAAATAAAAGGAAAAAATTAAAATACTCGTTCACTAGATACTTGCATGTTCACTAGCTTGGTTCTATAGCTTTCAGGGCATCAAATAAGAAATCTAAGGTTCTGGTTCTTTTATTCGTTGCCTCAAATAATGAAAATTCAGCTTTCAGTGTCTTTGAACCTGTAAGTTTTTCTTCAGGGTCTTCAAGAAATTTATGAATTAATTTTTCCGTGGCTCCTTTAAAAAGGCATTACACTTATGAGTAGTATCTTTAATTTGGAAATATTCTAGACACTATCATTCCAGATAACTTAATAATTTCGATTTTTGAAGCTTTAATAAATTGGCATAATTTTTACGATAACATAATTTGAATTCCTTGAAACCGGTTTTCTTAATTTAAAAACTGGTTTTCTTAATTTATAAACCGGTCTTCTTAATTTATAAACCGGTTATCAAATTTGACAAATTTATTTGAAAAAACCGGGTTTGATAAACCGTCAAACCCTAGTATGCAGTTTAGTCTTCTCTTCCGAGAAAAGGGTATCGCTGGGGTTTTGCTCGGATTTTCGATTTTTTACTCGGGTTGATGTTTATCTAGATTTTCATCATCATTCATTTAGACATCGTCTATTCGCAGGCCAACTTTAAGGCCTTTCTGTACGATTTCACAGAGCGTTCCCTCAAAGTTTCCTCTGCCTCTGATGACAATGTCATCGGTGTGTCTTTGACATTTAATGTCTATCTCGTTCAGCCTAGCCAGTGATTCATCAACTACCAGGCTCCATAGCAGTGGTTATAATCCAACCTTGCGAGGTACAATAGTAATTCCGATTTACTTAATGCTTAAAATTGACATTTGAAAGAATTTTTTGTATTAAACACAAAAATTAGGTTGAATAGTAAAAGTCGTGTTAAGTTGTGTTGTGCTGTGTTAAGACTGTAACATCCATCATTATTCCGATCAATAAAAAGAGAGATAAAGAAAATAAGCAAACTCTAGACCGATTTCTTTGGAAAACTTGATGAATGGAATTTTCCATAGCTTCTCTTAAAGAAGCATAACTAGAAGTTTCTTCGATTTTCTCTTCATAAGAATCGGATTCCACATAGGAATTTGGAAATATTCTAGACAATATCTTTCCAGATAATTTAATAATTTCGGTTTTTGAAGCTAAAGAAAGTACATTAGATTTCCTTGCTGAATTGGAAATGTTTTGTGGATGTTGCAAATGCATCAAAAGAGTTGCTAATTCTACTTGTATTCTTTCTTGAATACGTTCTTCTAAAGCATATGGCCATTTCAAAGTTATTGCAGTGTTTAATTTTTTTAGTTCATTAAACAGAAATTCAATTATAGCTTCACTTGTCAATATGCATACTTACAAACCCGTTGCATAGAATGAATAGCAAATCAAATAAAATAAAAAATAATTTTTACCTAATAATAAAAATGTATTTTAAACCGTTTTTCTTAAGTTAAAAACCGGTTTTCAAATGTGACAAATTTTCTATAAAAACCGGTTTTTTAAAACCGGGTTTGCAAAACCGTCAAACCCTATTTGATAGTATTACATTTAACAGAAATTCAGTTACACATTCACTTGTTAATATGCATATTCAACAAGCACTGACCAACCCAACTCGTTGCATAGAATTAATAGCAAATCAAATAAAATAAAAAATAATTTTTACCCAATAATAAAAATTTATTTTAAACCGGTTTGCTTAATTTAAAAACCGGTTTTCAAATGTGACAAATTTTCTATATAAACCGGTTTTTTAAAACCGGGTTTGAAAAACCATCAAACCCTATGTGATAGTGTTGCTTTTAACAGAAATTCAATTATACCCTCACTGTTAACCCTTTCGCTACGGGAACCGGATAAAGCCGCAAAATATTCTCGTGCCCTGTGTACGGGAACCGGATTAATCCGCAAGCGTTTTTTTGTACTTAATATGGGAAAGACAATAATAGATAAAGTATCAATAATAGGAATATACAATTGTACTTAATATGGAACAGACCACGGGAACCGTATTTATACGCAAAGAGTAAGTATCCGCACTACCCTCAGCACCCCGTACACTGGGCACGACTTGTAGAAAAGCACCCCGTAGCGAAAGGGTTAATATGCATATTGCACAAGCACTGGCAAACTCAAGTCGTTGCCTAGAATTAATAGCAAATCAAATAAAATAAAAAATATTTTTTACCTAATAATAAAACTTTATTTTATACCGGTTTTATTAATTTAAAACCCGGTTTTCAAATGTGACAAATTTTCTATAAAAACCGGTTTTTTAAAACCGGGTTTGAAAAACCGTAAAACCCTATGTGATAGTGTTGCTACAGTCCCATACTTTATACGTGTCCTTTTTTTGTTTCTTTTGTTATTGGGTGAATAAAGAGATTTTGATTTTTATTTTGACCAAATTAACATGTTTAGAATTTAATTCTCTTAAATTCATACAAACGCAAACATTTTTTAAACAAGAAAGTTACAAGCACCCGTTCGTTACAATTTATTACAAAATATTTTATATATTTCCCTTTACTCCGGATAAAAATCTTTCCTTGTAGGATTTTTCCATATAAAAGGTATCAATCATAACTTTCATGTATTTTTATCGCAGCTTATCTCACGTTACTAAGCACAATTTATATATATATATATATATATAAAGAGCGGGTAATAACGATCGTTATTAGTTAAAGAGTAAAAGATTTGTATTATTTTTTACTACGCAAACGGTAGAATTCGGGTAATACGATCAACAAAAACAAACTAAAAGTCTACTAAAGTCGTCGTTTCGATGTATTAATTGAATATTTTTACAAGACGTACAAAATTGCTCGAGAAATTACAAAAAAAACAAAGTAAAAGCTGCTTTTAATTACTTACAAAGAAGGTGATGAATAATTTATTAAGACGTATAACATCATATAACAGTGACAAAAAGTTGTAGACAAACCGCAAGAGGAAAACCGAATAGCACGAGGAAACGAACAAAAAGTTTTGTGTTCTCTAGTGGTTCCACCTGTTATAATTTCTTAAATGGGTGTCGTTCAGCTCCTTGTTTCTAGGAAGATCTGGGTATCTTCCGTATAACTTTGGTTTCTTGGTAAACTACTGCGAAGTGAATAGGATGGTTGCGACAGTTACTACGTGGTAATCCATACTTTTATAATCCATTTTTTTTTTTTTTTTTAAGATAACTTTTGAGAAGTTGATAAATTTAGACACTAGATTCGGTTTGGACATTACTTCTTGAGGTTCGGACTTGAAGTTGAGGCTCGGACAAAAAAACAAAGTGAATTTTTCAATTCAATACTGCGTAGTGGTTGATTCAATTTTTCCAGGCGACCTTTACGTCTTTAAATAATCTTTTTCCAGTGTGCTCATGATTTCGGTGTCCTTCCAATGTCACTGACGTCAATATCAATCCCAATGCACAGGTTTTTTTCAATTTTAATTTATTTCAATAAATCGAAAACTTTTTGTTGGTTTCCTCATGCTGTGCCGATAGGTTTGGTGTCCGACATTTTGCTAACTAAATTATAATTTTTAAACACCGTAATTAAATTGTATATGAGGCTACCATGGCTCGCTTTACAATAGTTGTTATGTAATCTACAACTTTTTGTCAACGTTATATGATGTTATACGTCTTAATAAATTGTTCATCACCTTCTTTGTAAGTAATTAAAAACATCTTTTTCTTTGTTTTTTGTAACAATTTTGTAGGTGTCGAAAAAGATTATTAATAAATCGAAACGTCGACTTAAGAAGAATTTGAGTTTGTTCTTGTTGATCGTATCGTATTACCCGAATTCTACCGTTTGTGTAGTAATTTTACACACACACACACACACACACACACACACACACACACACATATATATATATATATATATATATATATATATATATATATATATATATATATATATATATATATATATATATATATATATATATATATATATATATATATGTTGTATTTAAGGTTTTCGCGGATAGATACCTGTGTTGTATTGTTTTTTCGGGGATTCCGCGTTGATGCTGAAGGTTGGCTCTGAAAAGAACCGGATCCTCGACGTTTCGGCGAACTAACATTCGCCATTCTCAAGAGAAATATGCGTCCGTACGGGTCAACCGTTCGACGCATACTGAGAGCTCGTTCGTGCGATGCGACTACTTATGGGTCTGGCTTCGGGTCATGCGCGTTGTGTGCGATGCTTCGGTTCGGTTGTTTGTTTGTTTTGTTGGTCGTACATGAGTCTGGGGTGTCTGGGATTGCATTTTGAGGGTGGATATGATCGGTCGCCATGCTGGGGGCAGTCTCAAGGAATCGTTTCTCGTGTTCATGCAGTAGTCTCGTTTTTCTATCTCTATGGCTTCTCTGTATACTCGTGACATTTCGTGGCTAATCTGTGCAACAGTCCTTGAATTTCTAAAGTCCATCCAGTGACCAGTGTTTGTGTGTTGGCCAAGTGCCGATGAAACTTTGTCTCTGTGTCTGATTGAAACTACATGTTCTTGAATCCTAGCAGATATTTTTCTATTGGTACGTCCAATGTAGGTCCGTTCACATGTTCCGCAAGGTATTTCGTAAATTCCATGGGATTCTAACGGGATGGTGTCTTTAATGCTGCGTAGCATGGAGGATATTTTCTGGTTAGGTTTGAAAATGGTGTCGATGTTGTGTCTTTTAAGTATTCTGGCGATTTTGTCAGTTGTTTAAATTAAATTCACAATGGAGATAGAAAAGCATCAACAACTTCCTTGACATCTTGGATGTCTTGGTACAGAAGAAACCTGACGGCACTTTGAGCCACACTGTGTACCGGAAACCAACACACACAGACAGATATTTGAACGCTTCTTCGCACCATCATCCCAAACAACTAGCATCTGTAGTCAACACTCTTACCACCCGATCCAAAAGACAAGCAGACCAGCTTAACTTACCGAAAGAATTGAGGAACTTCTGAGAAGCTCTTTCTTCAAATGGATATCCAAACAGCTTGATATCCAGAGCTTTCCGTCGTACAGAGAACAGTATCCAAAGAACTGAAGAACGCCAGAAACCCGTTAGCACAGCATACCTACCATATGTTCATGGATCAACTGACAAAATCGCCAGAATACTTAAAAGACACAACATCGACACCATTTTCAAACCTAACCAGAAAATATCCTCCATGCTACGCGGCGTTAAAGACACCATCCCGTTAGAATCCCATGGAATTTACGAAATACCTTGCGGAACATGTGAACGGACCTACATTGGACGTACCAATAGAAAAATATCTGCTAGGATTCAAGAACATGTAGTTTCAATCAGACACAGAGACAAAGTTTCATCGGCACTTGTCCAACACACAAACACTGGTCACTGGATGGACTTTAGAAATTCAAGGACTGTTGCACAGATTAGCCACGAAATGTCACGAGTATACAGAGAAGCCATAGAGATAGAAAAACGAGACTACTGCATGAACACGAGAGACGATTCCTTGAGACTGCCCCCAGCATGGCGACCGATCATATCCACCCTCAAAATGCAATCCCAGACACCCCAGACTCATGTACGACCAACAAAACAAACAAACAACCGAACCGAAGCATCGCACACAACGCGCATGACCCGAAGCCAGACAGCTATAAGTAGTCGCATCGCACGAACGAGCTCTCAGTATGCGTCGAACGGTTGACCCGTACGGACGCATATATCTCTTGAGAATGGCGAATGTTAGTTCGCCGAAACGTCGAGAATCCGGTTCTTTTCAGAGCCAACCCTCAGCATCAACGCGGAATCCCCGAAAAAACAATACAACACACTATATATATATATATATATATATATATATATATATATATATATATATATATATATATATATATATATATATAAAATATTATCCGAAAAAAGAAATAATAAGAAGGGCGTTGTTTGAATAAAGCGGTGGGAAATATTTATTTACGTCTTCGATCATATTGCTTTACGGCTGACCTATCGAATTTAGCAACACAAGTGGATTTAGTTTTATGAAGCTGCTAGTCAAAAACAGATTTTCCTTAAGCTAACGTTGCGGAAATATTAAAAAATTTCCATCGAAAGGAACAAGAACATGTTTTCATCAAATAAAAGCGGGTTTATAATAAATCATAATAATTACATTTATCTAAGAAATCTATTTACATATATTTACATAACAAAATTGTATATAAATTAATTAAGACCTATTTTGGCTTCGTAGAAATTCAGAGATAATTAGAATTTAGTTCTGGGAATAATCGAAGTTGATATGTAAGATAATCTTCTTCGGAAAGCTTGGATTTCCTGCAAACTTTAGCTGGGGATGTTATCATATAAGACTTTGTTAGATTATAACGTTTATTTGTTTTATGGCGAGGTTTTGGGGTGAAACGCAAAATCGCATTTAATGGATGTTTAATGTTTAATTTTTATTAAACTGAAAGAATTCCGAAGGAAATTAAAAAAAAACATTCATCGAGTGAAAAATCAGCGGCGAGGCAAAAAGCCAATTAGGTGAGAAAACCTTTACGAGCAAGAAAATGTATTGAAATTAAAAATGTAAATTATGGAAAACGGATTTTTTTACTAAGGGTGATGTATAGTAGTAAGTTAAGTTGAAAATTTAATGTCAACGTTTATTAGCTGGCATAAAAATGAGGTGGGTAACGACCCCGTGAATAAGGAAATGGTGTAATGGAAGTCAATAAAACATACCTTCATGTATATGCTAAACAGGGCTAAGCAACAAACTCTGTAATTGTAATTTGAAACAGTATATATAGATACACACAATCAGCAGCTATAGTCTGTGTGTGGCGGGTTGTAAATCAAACATGGCTCAACAAATATGACGAGAGTGAGCGAGACCCAACAACATATTTATCCACCACATATATTCCATTAACCCCTCCAAACAAAAAAAAATCGAAACAGCAAATTAAAGTGTGAATACGAGACTTATATATTTTTTATCGATCAAATAATGCGTTTGTAAGGGATGAAATGTTTGAGGACACGGATGCATTCGATCGCTCCGGCCGTTTCTAAAGAGTTCCACGTAAAGCACAAGAGGTGAGATAACAGCTCAAACAGATTACGACACTCTAAAGTGCATCTCTATGGAAACCCATACAGACAAGTTCCCATGGAAAAAGTGTGATAGATTGCGAGTTTCTATTTGTGGGTTTTATTTAAAAGCTACTTTAACGTTCAAGTAGCTTTAATATTAAAGCAGGTTCAGTTTACAAGAGGATTTAAACTTATATAACGATTCTTTCCACGTTTAAAATTTAATTCGATACTAAATTCCGTCAAGGATCAATAGGTCGTTCTGCAAATATGTCTAATTTGTATGCAAAATTCGGAATCAATACCAAGTTTTCTAGTTGGGTGGGCAGACAGACAACTGTATCTACACCACTGCAATTCGTAATGAACTTTCCATTCCATCGACGTATTCAAATCTACAAATACCTCTTCAACCAACGCTTTTCATTAAAATTTTAAACGTACATTCCTGAAATTTACAATCATAAAAATTGAGCAACTTTTTTTTTTTAATTTAACTAAAAAAACAAATTGAACAAATCTAGAAAATCGAACGTAATTAAAGCACAAATAATTTCAATTTTCAAGCCTTTCAACTAGCGAAAAGCTTTTTCTATAAACAAACTAATTAGTACATTTCGATTTTAATTGCCCATTAAAATCTATTTGTATTAATAACATCATGTACAAATCTGTTTGATGGCTAGCGTTGGGAACATCAAAGCAAACAAAACTAAAATGTTATTACGCTTCACATTTATTATTGACTAATTAAAGGATCATAATATGGTCGAGACCGTGAAGTGGAAGATTTGTTGTAAGTTTCGAGGAAACACCACATTCAAATGTTGGTTTCAATATAAAAACAGTTAAAGTCAAAACAAACGGAAAACAGCTTGAATATATAAATATATTAAGCCTTTCCAGAGCTCTATAACTGGAAACGCTGAATATATTTATATATTCAGGCTGTGTTCCGTTTGTTTTAAGTTTGTATGATTATCTATAACGTAGGATGGTTTCACCAATTCTATCTTATCAGATAAAAAGTCTATCCGTAAAATTTTAAGTTAAGGGACTTGGACTTCCGGTGCAAATATCTCGGGTACCCTTCATACGATCGATTTCCGGTTTTCAAATTTGAATTCGCGGAGCGAAAATCAATCGAAAAGCGTCGCGAATTAACTTCCGGCTTTGAAATTTCAGTTTTTCTGATAAAAACCTAAGGATTAGGAGCAACACGTAAATTAATAATTCGAAAACTATCCATCAGATCGCCCTCTGGTTTTCAAATTTGAATTCCACAGCGGTTGTACGTCAACCGACAACAAGCAGATCTTTTGCAATTTTAGATTTAACCACCGGTATAAATATCTCGATAACAATTAATCTCACCGACTTACAAGCCGCAACAAGGTATCAACTTAATGTTTGCAAATATGAATTGGCAAACTCAAAACCTAAAATTTGCGACTTCCAAGTTGAATTTCCTATAACAAACATGCGAAATATTCGCCAAAAACTACAAATTTCCGGGTTTATCCTTAAAGACGGATAACTCAGAATCAAAAAGAACAAATTAAGAATCGCAGCGATTTCAATTCGCAGCATTTGGCGAATCGTTTGGAACTTCCGGTTTAAAAAATGTTGCAAAATGTGACGAGAAAATCGAGACAACCAAAGTCGATGTCTATCGTTACATTCGATATCTAAAAGCCCGAACAAGGTATCAACTTCCGGTTTACAAATATGAATTTGCAAACTCAAAACCTAATATTTTCGACTTCAAAGTTGAATTTCCGATAACAAACAGTCGAATTATCCGCAAATAACTACAAACTTCCGGGTTTAAATTTAAAGACGGATAACTCGCAAATTAAAAATCGCAACGCTTTCCGGTTTTCAAACAAGAATTCCACAGATAAAAATCTATCCAAATACATATTTCTAAGCATTGCTTCGAAGCATTAAAAGTTGTACATCCAACAAATAGATTTATTGCAATTTTATACTTATCTTCCGGTACAAATATTTCGAAAACTATTAATCTCATCGACTTCCGGTTTTCAAATCTGAATTGCGCAGACAAAAATCTATCAAACCACGCAGCGGAAGTCAAAACATTCCTTCCGCATTTAAAGTTGTATATCCATCAGAGAAATTTAATGAATTTTTAAAGTCTTGACTTTCATTACAAATAGCTAGTAAACAGTTCATTCAATCGGGTTCCGGTTTTCAAATTTAAATTCCTCAGGAAAAAATCTATAGAAATCCATAATAGAAGTCGAAACATTAATAACGGATTACAAGTTATAATCAAACAAACATTTTTCATGAATGTTTAGACTTGATTTCCGGTACATATATCTTGGAAGCTATTGTTCCAATTTACTTCCGGTTTTCAAATTTGAATTCCTCAGACAAAAATCTATCTAAACACTTAGTTACACTTAAAATTTTATTGTTACACTTAATTTGCAACAAACATTAAAAGATAAAAATAATTAAAACAATTAATAATTAATTTAGTGCAATTTGTCGACTTTACAATAATAGCTATAGCCCGCGGCTTCGCTCGCGTTGATTTTTATATCAGTGAAAAGACATTGTTCGCGCCAATTTTAATAAATCTGTATTTTTAATTCAACATTTGAATCGATTTCGGCACAGATTAACAGAAGAGGAAAGGTGTATCGATCTGGGCCGAAATCGCGCGATTTACTTATCAATTTACTTCGCGAATTTATATGATGCGGCAGTATGCTTCGAGTGTGAGAAGACGAGAATCGAAGCGCGAACCAGGCTCGACCGACACGTGCACGCATTGTTAAGTTTAGCGTTTCAAGTCAAGTTAAGCCATCCAACGTTTGGAAGTCACCGATTTTAAGGGCTCCCTCCACCCATTATCCCCTTTTCCTCTCTTAAAAAAGGCGCCGGAAAGACGATCCACACGTGGCGGAGACGCGAGCAACCCTAACAGGTAAGTGATTAGATCAGCCCCGTTTTTAAATTTTGATTTTCGTGAGACACGGTCCAAACAGACATAGATAATAAAATTAAAAGTAGGAGATTATCATTACGATATCTTCGAATCTATAAATAAATAGCTGGAATTACACTGATATCTTCTCTTTGGCACACTTTGCTCAAGAAGCGTCGTGTGAGAAGTTCGCTACGTCAAAGCAAGTAACGGGAAACTTTGATATAGATCAGCGCTGTCCAACTGGCGGCCCGCGGGCCGTATCCGGCCCGCGAAGCTTTTTTTTACGGCCCGCGAGTTATTGTAAACTATATCAAATTTTAAATAAATATTTGTATACATTTAAAATATAAAAATATATGTGATTTTTAGATAATAGTTATAATTCAACCGTCTACAATAAGAATTGGACCGTTTATTTTGAAAGTGGTGCAAGTCCATTTTCTCTTGTTTCGAAAAAAATAAATATTAACATATCTGTTAATTAAAAAATTTGGACAAATTATATGAAGTCTGGCAATGTTTCTACTGTTTTATCAACATGTAATTTAGTTATATAAATTTGTGCAAATGGACTTTTTCACCACTTTCATAATTAGACAATTGTAAAAATCGTTTAATTTCAATTTTAAAAAATCAAATATCACTTAAATTATACTACATATTAATCCAATTTTGTTGAGACGCTAAATACATTGATAAAATTACAAGATAATGATAGTATTTACTTACGCTCTGCATGTCGCAGTTTTTCGAAATATGCATGATGCACCTGAGGTATATAGGGTAATAACTGATTGATGTCTTTATATTTTTCATAAGTAATAGGCCTGGCATCTTGGTATAAAGGCGCCAGGGCGATTTTTTCAAATTTTAGCGGTCTTCCTGGACGTGTAGGTAATGAATTTATAGTTTTAAATTCTTTGTCCTTCATCGATGTTTTATATAAAATAGTGTATGGTGCACTTTTGAGAAATCTCATCCAAGATATTTGAAACCAATTTACCTGTTGTTTTTTAATCGCATTTTTAAGATTTTTTATTGAAACGAAATTCTCTCGTTTCATTTCATGTAAAATTAATTTATCATGTTTTCTACATTGCGCTATTATATCATAATCCTGTGGTGTATAAATAAAATTCTTTTTTCGCAATGCCATTTCTATGATGCCAAAATCTGCATCGTTCGTAAGACATGAATGCCCCGAGAGTAAAAATTTGTGATCAATTATGTCAATGTTATTTTCAAAGGACTGGACAAACTGCAACCACATCAATGCCATTTGTAAATTTCGATTTTGTCCAGTACACATGTCGCTGTAGGATATAACATGGTTTTGGGTCGTTACATTTTCAAAATGCCTCAAACAGCAAGAAGCTAGTTTTTGCGATCCCCTGGAAGCAATAGTTTCGTCCCACACATACATATTATTTGCGAAATTGCGAAAACCCTCATTTAAAACATACATATTTCGCTTATAATATGCGATTGAGACAGATAATTTGGGGTAAAGTAAGGCTTTTTGTAAGTTAAGAGAGAAGGCAAAGTATTTATCAGGATTTTTTGATGCCAGAATTTTATCTAATTGTAATGCTTTTCTTGCTAATTCAGCATATGGTAAGTGAACATCATGTCTTTGTACAAGAATCGTTTTTTCTTCATCATCAGTTGCTGTCTTAATTTTCATGTTTAAAAAATCGCATTTCGCACAGGTATCTTTACGTGGCAAATGGAAATGTATCTTGAAATCTCGTTTAAAGATTTTCCTGTATCTCCATTCATTAATTGAACTCAAGTTATTTTCCTTGCATTTTTCTAAGTATAAATTATACATTTTTCTTATGTTTAATTCAGGATTTAAAAACGTCCGTTCTGGATTTTGGGATCGAGTATAGTGACTTTCTTTTTTATGTGCTCTATCACTGTATTCCTCAATAGCTCACTAGTTCTTCTGCAAGAGTCATTCATTTTTCCACGCATATCTTTCGGAATATCCTCATCCGCCTTTAGGATACGAACAATTCGTCCAGTAGATATTTGGAAAGAATCAATGAAAATCTTCTTACATACTAAAATGTTTCCACCAGAAGTGACTAGGTAAAATTTATTAGCATATGCCCTCATAGTGCCCGAATTATTTCTAGGCCTTCTTCTATTGACAGTTTCACCTTGAACATTACAATAGAGAAATACATTTTGCTTATTAAAATCACCTATATTCCAGAACGTATCTGTTTCATTAATACGTTCTATACATTTCTTTGAGCAATTAAAATTTTTGGTTTCAATTTTTTTTGCTGGAATGAATTTTCCTTTTTGTACATTTTACATTAGTACATTTGTCCAGTATTTCGCATAATTTTGTTTATTTATTGCATAGATTTTCCTTTATTTTGTGCTGCAGAATCTACGATCTCAGTAACAATATCTTAATCTGATGAAGATTCTGCCTCTATTATACTTCTTCACTTTTTACGATTCGTTAATTTGTTGTTGATAGCGGAATTATCTTCATCCGCTGAATCTAAGATTATTCTTCTTCTTCATGTGTCATGCCCTCCAAGGGCGTTGACGACCAATTTCATTATTTGAATTTTATCTGCAGATTTTCGAAATAGGGATCTTGTACTTTGTCCAAACCATTGGCGAAGGTTCTTGAGCCATGGTGTTCTGCGGTGGCCTGGACTGCGCGTACCTTGTATTTTACCCTGTATTATTGTCTGCTGCTACCTGTACTTATCATTTCGGATAACATGACCAAGGTATTCCAGTTTTCTTCTCTTTATTGTGTTGAGAACTTCTGTTTGACTCTTTGCAAAACCTCGACGTTAGTAATTCGATCCACCCAAGAAATTCTCAGCACTCTACGGTAAGTCCACATCTCAAAAGCCTCCACCTTCTTACACATAGCCTCCGTAAGTGTCCAAGCCTCGACGCTGTAGTACAGGATACTAAACACATAGCACCTTAACAATCTGATTCTGAGGGGGATTTCCAAGTGCCTGTTGTTCAGCACTTTCTTCATTTTGGTGAAAGCTCCTCTTGCCTGTTCGATGCGGCTTCTAATTTCCGATGTCATGTCCCATTTGTCGTTTACGTTATAGCCAAGGTACTTATAGGAGTTGACGCGTTCCACCACCTCATTTCCAACTCTTAGATTCAGCTGGTTATTTACGCTGGTTTTATTTACGACGAGCCATTTTGTCTTATTAACGTTGAGTTTAAGACCCATGGACAAGCTGTGCTCTGTAACGGTTGTCATTAGTTCTTGTAGGTCTTCTATGTTCGTAGCCAACAGAACGGTGTCGTCGGCATACCTCAGGTTATTGATCACTATGCCTCCTACGATTACTCCTATGTTCTTGCCATCCAATGCTTCTCGAAATATTTTTTCTGCATAAAGGTTAAAAAGTAATGGCGAGAGAATACAGCCTTGTCGCACCCCTCTTTGAATCATGACCTCTTCTGACAGTTCTTTGTTCACTAACACCGCTGCTGGTTGGTTCCAATACAGGTTGGCTATAATGCGGATATCTTGCCCGTCTAATCCTAGTTCTTTAAGTATATCTACTACTTTATTATGGTTTACGGTGTCAAATGCTTTTTCATAGTCTAAGAAGCAGGCAAAAACATCCACATTAACATCAAGGCATCGTTGTACCAGAACTTGTACACTGAAAAGTGCCTCCCTTGTGCCGAACCCATTCCGAAAGCCAAACTGGGACTCGCTGATCGACTCTTCACATTTGCGGTAAATACGATTATGGATGATCTTCAGAAATAGTTTCAATACTTGACTCATGAGACTGATGGTCCTATAATCTTTACATTGTATCGCATTTGATTTCTTTGCTAAGCTGATGAAAGTTGATTTTAACCAATCTCTTGGTATTTCACCTGTTCTATATATATATTATTAAATAGGTCTACTATTATTGAGAAAGAACTATCATCTTTAAGGATCTTAAAAATTTCTGCGTGTATTTCATCTGGGCCAGGTGCCTTCCCATTCTTTATTCTCGCAATAACATGTTCGACTTCTGATCTTGTTATGTCACTTCCGTCACTTCCGAGGAGTTCGATATTATAGGGTTCATGTCTGTTGTCCTTAAAAAGAGTCTTTATGTATCTATTCCACTCTTTTAGTTTATCCTCTGTTGATGTTAATATAGTGTTTTGCTCATCCATTAGCATTTGGGATCTTATAGGCTTGTGGTTACCAGCGACCTGCTTCACTTTTTTGTGCAAGTTAAAGGAGTCATGCTTTATTTCAAGAGCTTCAATTTCAGCGCATTGCGCAGACAACCACACCTCTTTTGCTGATCTTATTTTCGATCTGATTTCTCGTTGGGTTTCTTTATATCTTAGTGCGCATTTGTTTTTGGATGCTCTTCTGGAATCCATTAGTAATAGTATCTCATCGGTCATGTATGCTTGTTTTTTCGGCCTTTCGCTTGGTCTTAGATACCTTTCTCCTACTTCTATTACTGTGGTTTTCAGCTGTTTCCACGTGTGTTCTATGTCTGCATTTTCTGTTGTATTACTCCATATTGTTAGTTTCTCGTTTATTTCATTCCTAACCTTTGAGCGTATGATCTGATCTTTTAGCCTTTGTGTGTCTATACGGAGTACTTTTTGCGTTCTAACACATTTTTTCAGTGTTAGATTTATAGATGCCGTTAGTAGGTTATGATCTGTATGTACATCGGCACCGGGATATGTTTTGGCGTTTTTTATTGCATTTCTGAATCTACTATTAATCATGATAAAATCTATTTGATTTCTTACACATCTGTCTGCATTTGACATCCACGTATACAGACGCCTTGGATGATGTTTGAAAAGTGTGTTTGCGATGACGTAGTTTTCATCCAAGCAGAATTGAACCAGTCTGTTTCCACGGTCGTTTGGGTTTCCCAGTCCGAAATCGCCTACAATACGTTCTCGTCTTCCCTTTCCCAACTTGGCATTAAAATCACCCATAATTATTTTGATTTCATGCGGTTTCACTGTATCAGTTGCCCTTTTTAGATCGTTGTAGAACAACTCGGTAACATCATCTGGTGCATCTCCTGTGGGTGCATATACTTGAATTATATTGCACGCTATTGGTCTTGTTTCTATTTGCACTATAATTACACGATCAGATATGTTTATGACGTTCTTTACCGCCTTAATTAAAGTTTGACTGACGATTATGCCTACTCCATTCCAATGTTTAGAGTCGTCGTTCCCGGAATAATAGATAGTGTATCCCTCGACTTGATATTCGCCAGACCCTC